>CM067307.1:15556054-15595802 GCA_034231615.1 Meghimatium bilineatum
GCAATCAACTGCACTATATAAGGAACGGCGTATGAACACATGAAATTGGTTAATTACATCTCGTGTATGAGGGTGAATGATTCCCAGGAACATTGCGCACATTGTGAATGATTCCTGTATTTCTGGTCACATCATGTGACCATATTTCACTATAGACAAACATTCAAAAAGAGGTTCTCTTTTTGATAACTCTTTAAAAGAGGTTATATTCAAAATCAGGGTCGACGTTTTAAGAATTCTTGCAGTTGTGACAGATTTATTATTCATAAGGCAGTAGTGGAACTGTCTGTGGGCGGTGGTTGTGGGTAGCAGTAGTGGAAATGTCTGTTGGCGGTGGTTGTGGGTAGCAGCAGTGGTACTGTCTGTTGGCGGTGGTAGTGGGTAGCAGTGGTAGAACTGTCTGTTGGCGGTGGTAGTGGGTAGCAGTGGTAGAACTGTCTGTTGGCGGTGGTAGTGAGTAGCAGTAGTGGAACTGTCTGTTGGCGGTGGTAGTGGGCAGCAGTGGTAGAACTGTCTGTTGACTGTGGTAGTGAGTAGCAGTAGTGGAACTGTCTGTTGGCGGTGGTAGTGGGCAGCAGTGGTGGAACTGTCTGTTGGCGGTGGTAGTGGGTAGCAGTAGTGGAACTGTCTGTTGACTGTGGTAGTGGGTAGCAGTAGTGGAGCTGTCTGTTGGCGGTGGTAGTGGGTAGCAGTAGTGGAACTGTCTGTTGACTGTGGTAGTGGGTAGCAGTAGTGGAACTGTCTGTTGACTGTGGTAGTGGGTAGCAGTAGTGGGACTGTCTGTTGACTGTGGTAGTGGGTAGCAGTGGTAGAACTGTCTGTTGGCGGTGGTAGTGGGTAGCAGTGGTAGAACTGTCTGTTGGTGGTGGTAGTGGGTAGATGATTCAAGTATCTTTGTGCTAATGCTTGCACCTTTCGACAACGGACATTAAGTCAAATTTTGCTATAAATTTATGTATATGCCAAAAATAATATATAAATACTATTTGCGGTCGAAATGCGGTGAATTCTATCACAGCGATCTTCGAGTATAATCATGTGAATGGAACATTTTTGTGTGTGTGTGCTTAGAAATATATATTGAATTTTAGATCTGTATATCTATTTTACACAATCTTCTACTAATTGAATTCTATTTTACACAATCTTCTACTAATTGAATTCTATTTTACACACTCTTCTACTAATTGAATTCTATTTTACACACTCTTCTACCTATGACACTCTATTTTACGCACTCTTGTACTGATGAAATTCTATTTTATTTTCTTCGCTTCTAGCATCGATATCTTATTTGATTATCGATGCGATAAAAAAAACACAGCAACAATAGCTACTTACATTGGAGGGGGAGGAATTGTGTCCCCTGCATCAGACAGGGCAACAACTCCGCTATTCCTGTGTTTTGTCTGTGTCATCTGGTCTGGCGGTAGAAGGTGATTGCGTTTGTTGTTGGATTCAGGCATAGTTCGGTGCGTGAATTCACGCGACTCAAACGTTCACACGCACAGAACATACACTTAATTTCACTTGATGAAATATTTACATCATAGATTTAAACGTTATCATCCGGCTACTGTCCATTTATTCGAAAAAGTTACTCCTTGTAACACATGAATCACACGACAAGCACTGATAGAACGATGCACATGCAATATATTTTCGATCAAATAAATGTATTATCTACTAGCTGCAATTTCCAGCGTTGCCCGGTAGTAAATATAAATATATGAATTGTATTATGCATCAAACTTTAGAATTTAAAAAAAGACAGAAAATAAAAATGATTGAAAGATAACCACATTAGGTGTTACAGTTACAGAGGTAAACTGATGTGTTTGGTCAAGTTTCAGTAACTCAAGGACAACCACGTGGGTACCTGCCTATATTTATTATTATAACTGGAGATTGTGGTTACTGGATTTCAAGAACCTCCACTAGTTTTGGATGGTCGTAAAGCTCTGATATAACCAGTTTAGACTAACTTCCGCGGTTGACAGGAGAGTACCTCACAATAAATAGTACATTTGACTGAACCAACAAACACAATTTGGTACCCCATTAACTTGACGCCCAAACTTGGCACCCCATTAACTTGACGCCCAAACTTGGCACCCCTTTAATTTGACGCCCAAACTTGGCACCCCATTAACTAGACGCCCAAACTTGGCACCCCATTAACTTGACGCCTAAACTTGGCATCCATTAACTTGACGCCCAAAGGCTGTCCATCATTAATCTCTATACATATCATGTAAGCCTACATCGATATAGGGAAATCCATCAATCGTTAATCTCTATAAATATTATTGAAGCCTACATCAAATATTAAGCAATCCATCACGTGTATTAACAACCAGGAAGGAGGACCTGAGAAAGTTTGACAGTTTCTAACACAAGAGGGAGTTGTCGACAAAGATTCACTTTACCAAAACTGTTATTTAAGAATTGTTTGAATTTGGAATATGTTCTAATAATGTGAGAACATGTAGGTTGTTTGTATTTTTCTGCCACAATTTTTATGGAGGGAGCAAGGAGAGTACAAAAATAATTTATTTTTTTTGGGTACTTAATTAAGTATGGAGTCCATGAATTATTTACAGTGCATGGGGACCAAAAACTGACAAAACAATTTTGTGCTATTCCATAAAAATCCCAGCTTGCATGGACTTGCTGTTTCACGGCTTACTAGTGGCGATCAGTTTCCAGAGGCCCCTAAGGGAGATAACAAGAGAATACCATCAAATAACTTTTTTTTAAATGGGAGGTAACTTTTACAGGCGAAATTGTATCTGTAATGAAGTACAAAGGGTAGAAGATAACAGATGATAACTGTCCGGGACGTATACATCGTGGTAATCATCATCATCAGGTGCTATGCCGGGTGGCGTAGGCGGTCATGGCTCTCCACAGCTCTCTGTCCACAGTATTATGTATCAAAGCCGTTGTTGTTTCCTTGCCGTGCCAGGTTGTCAAACTGTCTAATATTTTCTCACGTTGTCGCCCTCTGTCTCTGGTGCCTTCAATCTTGCCTGTTGTGATTATGTTATCTAAACCTACCTGTCTCATGAAATGGCAAAAAAAATCAGATTGCCTTTTTCTGATATTGTTGATTAAGGTCCGTTTCTCATTTAACTCTTTCAACGCCTCTACATTAGTTTTTCTGGCAGTCCATGGTATTCTCAGCATTCTTCTGTAGAACCACATCTCTGTTGCCTCCAATCTCCCACTTTTTGTTTATTGTCCAAGACTCGCACCCATATGTTAGTATAGGGGTTATATAGCACTGCAGAACTCTCTTTCTCACCTCTAATGACAAGGTCATATTACACAGTATATTTTTCATTTTTCTGAATGTTGTTTTTGCCTGTCCTATTCTGCATCTTATTTCTGTTGAACTTCTTCCATCTGCTGTAATCATTGTACCTAGATATTTGAATTGGTGGACCTGTTTTAATACTATATCATTCACTATGATCTTGCAAGGTGTGTTATTTTGTTTCTTTGAAATAACCATGACTTCTGTTTTCTTGATATTTAGGAAGAGGCCTTTCTCTTTACTTTATGTGGCTACTACTTTAATTAAATTTTGAAGGTCTTCCTCACTTTTTGCAATCAGAACAGTGTCATCAGCATATCTCAAATTATTTATGTTATGTCATATACATCGTGGTAAGCGATGCTGAAACCATTAGGTACATTTAATGGGGACGTTACCTCTAACAACATTGGGGAGACTGCAGTATTAATAAAATAACAATACGAATTTAATTTATCTTTAAATTAAAATTAAAAATTTATATATATATATATATATATATATATATATATATATATATATATATATATATATATATATATATATATATATATATATATATATATATATATATATATATATATATATATATATATATATATATATATATATATATATATATGGAACTGTACAGTAATGTCAAAAATATGTACTCAATACTGAAATCCAACAAGTAAAGCGTGAAACGGGGTAAGGAAGCTGTGCTAATAACATGAAACACACATAGACACACACACACAAAATCGACGTTTCGACTGAAATACCTTTATCAAGGATAACATACACGTATACACCAAAAACGACAAGTAAAGATGACGCAACTTGCGTTCACGTGCCTAGTGAGATGGCTGAAAGGATCCTACCGAATATTTCGTCACTAAGCAGAATGTGGAGCGAACTTAGATACAAAGCACGGGATCATTGCAAGTGCGTTATATTGTGCACATTTCTCGCTCTGTCAATGAAATTACGTCATTTGCAGACAATAATAAAATAAAGAAAATGTTTAATGTTATCGGAGTATGCCACGATTTAATACCACTAGTGCACATCGGAAGAGTAGGGATGCAGCTAGAGTTTAGGGAGTGGGTGTTAGGTGTAGTGTTAGAACTAAATGTAATCCCCCTCCCACCCTAAACTTTATACTTCTATGTATTAACAGATTGAACCGGAAGAACGACGTCACAAAAATACTGCTTTCCTTGATGACATTACAAACTACTAAAAAAGAATACGAGGGCAAATTTCTTAAACACTATGAACAGGAACTGTTAGGTAGGCATTGATGCTGTACAGTTCCATATATATAGTAGCTACGAATAACCAGCACACCAAAACAAGCAGCGAGTTTCTACTGCACCTAGAAATTAAGGTGGCTATAAGTGAATCTAAAACATCAAGACCTTCAATGTTAGAGAATGTACAAATAACGAGATCACTCATGTGACTTCACCTCTACCATCAGAAAACACAGCAAGAGTAGTAGACCCAAACAGGATACACAAGAACCACCTCAAGGAGCCCTTTCAATGCATGACCTCACATGGTAGTAACCTCCACTCACTCACAGCACTCACACGGTCACCCTCAAACCGCATCCCAAAACCTGTTCTAAGGGCTACCCCAACCAGTCACAAGCTACAATATAATCATTTTCATTACTCCAGCTAGAAGTCACAGATTCAGCCCGACTGTGTAGAAAATATCTAGCGTCAAGCAGGTAAACGCCACAAGAAACAAAGGCCCGCAGATGCTCTGATGTAAACACATAGTTATTTATTCCTAGGTTGAAAAAGGCGTGCATCGGCCAAATGTGCACCGGGGAAAATTCACCAGAAAAGGACCAACTAAATAACTTCGAGCATGCTTTCTGTACGTGGTTCTTAGTTCTCTCTTTGCGTATTGATAGTGGAGGTTCTGTTTTCTAACTAATGACTGGTATATTGTTTATAAGTGGTACTGGGTTCATTCCCCAGTTGAGGCGGAAATGTTTTTCAGATCGCAACGGCTCCCGGGTCGACCCAGCCTTAAATGGGTACCGGATTAATCCGGGACGTAAAGACTGCGAGGGAGAGGAGATATCTACCGCCCTCATTTGCAGAGCCTCTGAAATGTGAGATCGCTAACATCTCACACCCCTACTGCATTAATAAATGCTATGGGTTACTTTACTTTTTTTTAATACTGTTTATAATTGTGGAAAGTTTTTCCTGTCCCAGCTTGGGTATATTTTAAAGGTGTTCAGTGGTTTTAGGTTTTGTAGATCTGTATCTGTGAAGTATGGGTTTTTAATGCAGTAAAACCCCGTAATCATACTTTGTTGCAATATTTAATTTAAACATTCTTTTATTACTGTCTTTCGTCTTTCGTTACTGCTTGTTTTCCTATGAAGGAGTACAGGAAGGCTTTCAATGGGCTATGGAAATAAAGGCCGTTTTGCCATAACAGACGCCGCGACATGTACAGAAAGGATTTTAATTGCTACTAAATCTTTAAATTAACACTCTTTTATTACTACTAAGTGTTTTTCAGTGAGGACATTGGGACTTGTGTCGCTGTTTTTTGTGTATATTATCTTATTAATTCTGTGATGAACTGAGACAGTCTAAAAGTTGCAAGTTATTTATGTTTTTATTAAACATAGTCATAGCAAAAATAATAGAACAACGTACAAGATACATCGTTGAACGACAATTGAGCGACTCCCAGAAGAGGGATTAGTTGCACAGATGCCTTGCTCACGCTGTAGCAAATGAGTGAGAGAGCAATAGAATACAACAATGTACTAAACGCAATATTTATAGATCAGGAGAAGGCGTTTGATAGAGTCAACAGAGACTTACTATGGAAAACTCTAGAAATGTATTGTATCAAAGGACAATTGTTAGAAAGTATAAGAGCTTGGTATAAAAACTGCCAATGCATTGTAAGAACATCAGATGGTTTTATAGACGCATTTGAGACATAAACGGGAGTGCGACAGGGTTGTGTGCTCTCACCCGTACTGTTCAATATATACATAGACAGAATAATAAAACCACGCAAACAGTGCAGTGGGCAACATCACTGACTCAGAACAAGATATTTCAGAGCAACTAAACAATGAACTAAATGAACATCTTTTCGCAGACGACTAGAGTTTCATATACGAAAACGAAGAACAACTACAAAACCATGTTAACTCACTATCCGCAACGTGTAGAAAATACAACATGAAGATCAATACACAAAAGACGGAAACTATGAAAATATGCAGAACACCGAGTCCACTAAACATACAGATAGACAATATATGAGTGAAACAAGTATCAGAGTTCAAATATCTCGGTAGTATTTTTACAGAAAATGGAAGCCGAGATAGAGACGAGATGTCAAAAGGCAAATGCAGTAACATACCATCTGTCACCACTACTTCTGCATCCCAAGATCGAAATGGAAGTTGAAAGACAAATGATTTACAGTATATTCCTACCAAAACTGTGTTACCAGTGGCAAACCTGGTCTCTCTCATCTTCACATTACAGAAAGATAGTGACATATGAGATGAAATTCTTGAGGAAAGCTACAGGCACCAGGCTCGATAGATTACGAAATGAAGACATCCGGGAAAGAATAGGTATAATACCTTGTACATAATACATAGAAAGACAGCACATCAAGTGCCAAATTATTAGAATGAAACGACAGGTTTTCCGTACAGGCCTATAACCAAATGAGATCAAGGTACAAAGCCAGAGGAAGACCATGAAAAAGATGGATATAAAATGTCAGGAACATCCTGAAAAAAAACACGGTCATAGCAAGGTCGAGACCACACATCTGACCTTGGAACGCAAGCTCGAACTCCAATCACCTCTACACTAAACGGCAAAAGTAGATAACAAACCACATTTCCTTAAAATGCCAAAAGGTGGGTAAAATCACAAAAGGTACGTAAAATCACAAAAGGTAGGTAAAATCACCCCCTTGACGATTTTTCACAAAAATGTTATCAACTTTCTCTGCAAAGACGGGAATTACACAAGAAAATCAACGAATGACTTTATTTTAAGGTAAAACCCCTCCTTGTTGAACACGTATCTAAGGACCAGACAGGATTCATTGATTTTGTGATTCCATTCTGCACTTATCTCTATCTTGATAAAGATCTCTTGGTCAAAACGTCGATCATGTGTATTGTTCAACATAAAACTTATATTTTACCGTTTTATGTTTTTTTCGATATTAACTTACCATACGGTGCATTTTGTATCTCATTTGGTCATAATCAATCCCACCATCTGGTAACTCCGATTCGTATGTCAAGACGAACTTACGTGGAGCGATATATAGTCATATTTATTCTCTTTCCCTCTTTCTTACACATGAATTCTCTATTTATGGCCTGAAGCATTCTATAAAATGTGTATCACATCATCATTTTCCAGCGGGCCAACTTTTTTGGTTGACGCAATGTTATCAAAAATCAATTTTAATTCTCCGTCCTCTGAGAAAGACCACTCCAGATTTGACTACTCAAATCTACCACTTGCGCACATGTTGGAAACAATTCGAACGTTAGACGTAGGAAGCTCACTTTTTTTGTGTGGTTTTGGGGGGGTTTTTTTCTGGCCGACATTTTAATAGCAACACTCTGATGTAAATCACTTATTTCTGTCTCCGAACTCCAAAATAGTCCGCAGTCTGTGAATAAATAAATGTTCTGACAGATTTTGGTATCGATATCGCAAATATGTGAGTATCCTAAATTTGGGACCATCCAGCAACCGTTACATTCAATATTAGATCGCTTGCAGGCGATGATATCCTGAGAATGGTTGCCAGTTTGTCCGGTAAAGAACACTGGCCATTGAACAGAAAACAAGAGGATAGTTGGCTGTTATTTCATAGAACTCATAAAATCAGGTCCATGCGTGCTATGATCAGAGAGGCGGCCGTATCAGACTGCACCAATCAAAATACATTGTCGAGGACGGCATTTCGAAGAAAAGTCATGTAAGGGGAGGGTGCGGGATTTTGAAGACATGCAACATATTGAGAAGTTTTGCCACACGACACAGCATAAAATCACAAATATTACTATGTTATACAATATTCAAGGAGATATTCAACAAATTACAAATAAACTAAAAATGAAAATTCTAAAATGCTAAATCTATTCTATATTTATGTATGGCTTAAAAACATGGACAATAAACAAACCATTAGAAGACATAATTGATGCCTTTGATATGTGGATATGTAGAATAATAGGGAGAATATCATGGAAAGAGACGAAAGAAAATAAAGAGGTTCCAACAACACTTAATATGAAGAAAGAATTATTTTAAAAAAATAAAGATCCGGGGGGGGGGGGGGGGTGGCCTAACAAATAGGAATGGTCATTTAGCTCCATAAACTCTGTCCGGTCTAGCAGTCATGTGTGAAACGAAATGACTGTGGCTCAGCAATTTACACTGGCTTGCTTGGTGACCGTTTATAAATACAACATGCAGCCATCCTTGATGGTCATTCATGGGGATCATAACAAATAAACAAGATGCTCTATTTACCAGCAATGTCACGCGAGAACGTCGAAATACAGAAGACTTGTTCGCTGAATTAATTTGGCCTTCAGTCGTTCCCTTTCTTGGCTATTCTCGCGTTTTCTGTTATTACTATGTGTATATTTGGAATCGCATGCTAAAAATAGACAATATGACTCCAAGTATATAAATAGGGACCAACCGAAACGACACTAACCAAAAACGTTACGAACTGAGGCCTAATAAATTTTGCTGAAATGTCTTTATTGAAACAGATCATGAGTCAGCGTGTTCTCCAAGTGCGATATGTTCTCCTCATTCGTCTGTAGATTTGGACAGTGTGGCTACCTGTCACAGTTTGACTTCACCATCATGAACTATTCATCATCATTAATTGTCGTCTTCGCAACGAAGGCTGGCCGTAACAGACCTCCAATGTTCTGTCTCTTGTTTTGGTTATGCACTCTGATAGACTATAACATGTCCATCTTATTATGTTTTCCTCCCACTTGTATCTCTGCCTGTCTCTGCTCGCCTTCCCTCAACCCTACCCTCAAGTAAGATCTTCAACAGTGGCATATCCAACACACTGTATTTGTTTGATTTGTATTTCCTTAAATAGTTTATTTTTAAATTCGCAGTGTTGTCAGAAGCTCGTTGTTCTTGTTCATTTCTTCGTTCAACCTCCTTCTCTTTCAATGAAGTTCTCCTTATTCTTCAACATATCCACACCTCAAAATCATAAATTCTGTCTTCTAATTGTTTGTTCATTGACCGTATTTCCGAGCCATACATTAATATAGAATAAATGTAGCTTTTTATAATTCTCATTTTTAACTTGTTTGTAATTTCTTTAGATGTTAATATTTTCCTCATGTCATTGAAAGTACTTTTAGCCATTCCTATTCTCCGTTTAACTTCTGTTCCACATCCACCATCATTTGTTATTATGTGTCCCAGATATTGGTAATGTTCTACCTGTAGTATCGTTCCGTGTATTTCTATGTTTAGCACCTATTTGTCTGCGATTTTTCTGATTACCATGAGTTTTTTTTTGTATGTTTATATCTAATCCTATTTTTTAATGTTTATATCTACTCCTATATTTTAATGTTTATATGTAATCCTATTTTTTTTTTATTTATCGAATTAATGCATTAATTTTTTTTTGGCTTCTGTTCACTTTCTGTTAAACTGACTGTCATCTGCTTTTCACAAATTGTTTATAATTTTCCCACTGATCTTGAGTCATGTTATTACTTCTATATGCATACAAATGGTCTCTGTGTAGATGTTACATAGGCTGATTGATAAAATACACGCTTGTCTTTTACTTCTTTTTATTTGAGTAGCTGTTTTCACTCCTTATTGATACAATGTGTCCCAAATAAATATTTCTAATCAAAAATGGTGTCTTTCGCATCTTTGCCTATTTCTTGGAGGCATTCAATTAATGTTTCATTTTGGACTCTGTCGAAGGTCTTGCTGTAGTCTATGAAGCACATGCTGATAGCTTTTTATCCTTCTATATATTTATCTATCAATAGTCGGATACTAAGGATAGCTTCTCTAGTTTTGTTTTTCTTAAAAGTAAACTGTTCTAAACAGATGTCGATCTCTAAAGGTAAATGTAGGTCCCATGGCAACAACCTGCCGTCGGGGATGAAGATAACTCTTCATAGTACTAAGCCACAGCAACTATTAGGGTGTGTCACGTGGCGTATTCTCTCCAGAACATTGTCTACCCAATGAACACTGAATCCTTCTCTGTCTTGAGCCATGCGGCTTTCATTTTCCAACGACGTATTCATGTTATCTTTAATGTCAGTCCATCTTTTTCTAGGTCTGCCTTTCCTCCTTCCAGTTGCTTTGCATTCCATTATTTGTCTTTCTAAACAGTTGTGTCTCTTGATATGACCAAACAGGTGTAGTTTTTTTTTTTTTTTTTTTTTTGTTGTTGCTATTGTGTTTAGTAACCAACACTCTGGAATCTTCAATGTGTTTATAATATCTGAGTTTCTCTTTTTTTTTCTTCCATGATATTCTAAGTATCTTTCTGTAGTATTACATCTCAAAGGCGTTGATCTTCTTTGCCGCAGTTTTACTTAGGGTCCATGTTTCACAGCCGTATGTTCCAACCGGAAAAATAAAAGTTCGTAGCATTAGCAGTTTCGTTTCTATGTTGTTGTTTTCCATATATTTTTCCACCGTGATTAATCATTTAGAAATTACTATGCACAATATTCCCGTAGGTACTATTAGGGTGGCGTGGCCAATTCCCTTCCTTGCTGTCTTTACCTCCCCTAACTCATGCGTCGGGTACTCATTTACAGCTGAGTCGACTGGAGGAGTATATTTCTCGTGCCAAGCGAGAAATCACAACCCGGATTATATTGTCCTGACGTGGTTTCGAACCTGACACTCTATAACCCGGTGATAGCAAGCAAGCTCGCTATCGACTGGGCTCCTCTCTACCTTCGATCTCTACCATGTTGTTAATTCGTTCATGTTTTATCGTGCGTAGTATTTTTTCCAATGTTGCTCATCAAACTTCTTGTTCTGTTCCTGTGTATCCACAGTCCTGAGCTTCTTGGGTAATGGTATAGACATTGATGGGTTTAGGTCTTTAGATATGTCTAAAGACTTAAAAATCATAAATTTCATGTGTCATTGCTCTGTGATAGTTTCCAAATTCATCTAGGCTTGTTATTGCGTCTGCGTTTATGCTATCGGCGCCTGTAGCCTTCCACATTTCATTGTTTCATTGCATTTTCTTCTTCCTATTTCAATATGGAAAAAAATGACAAGGACAGACAACATCAAGGAATGGACAGGGCAAGATATTTCCACACTCATGCGCATCGCCCAGGATAGAATTCGCTGGAGGACTCTGTGTGCTGAGGCATCCAATATGGTACCCCTACGACCCTAAAGGGTTACGGGTTTATTGATTGATTGATGACATGTCCTTTATTGTTTATTTATTGTAGTGATTTTGTTTCGTTTATCATCGCACAGATCAGTGCCATATTCTGTCCATCTTGTCAGTATTTATTGTCAGTACAGTTGTGTGAAATATAATTTTGCCACGTTTATCTTTAATGCGTCCACCCTCATTTACATTACTCTTATTTGTGATCTGTCTTATTTCCTTATGCATATCCCTAAGTCTTCTGTTGTAATGAAGTCTCTATTTCTCTGCATTTTGTTTCTAACCATTGTTCTTTTGTAATATTATACCGAGGTAGCTTCAAATAGCTTCCGAAATTAGTGGATTATATAGAAACAAGAAAACAATATAATTATCTACATTGCATTTCCTTGAACTTAGTTCCCTTCGGCGACTACACACTTTTGCCGGTTCATTTGTGGAGACATGGCCAGATGTCATCTTTTTAATATTATGCGTAATTTCATTCAAGTTTCGTGACCTCGCTGAACTCAGATTAAAAAGTCGATAAGTCTGCATTCTCTTTCCCGGATCATCCATGGATGGGGGACGGGCAGTAGTACCGCCAGCAGTAGTCTAATATACTGTGAAATGCGTTTTATCAATATTTCGTTTCGTTGAATAAACTATGTCATTGGTTCGTTAAAAAGTGGCTACAGCTGCCCGTAAAGTACCCTTTAGCAAACGTGCATATAGCTGCTCGTAACATTCGTGTTGATGGGGTCCGAAACAGGAGCAAATAAACGACAATTTTTAATTCCACGGATATCGTAAGAGGCGACTAATGAGGTGTTGTTGGTGAGGTTGGCTGCCCTTCTCCATAGAAGGTCAACGTGACCCAGATCATCTGCTACGTCATCCAAGGGTCCGGTGCAATGACACATATATCGCTTTGAAGCTGTAAACCTTGACATAGCACATTACGTTCACTGGACATTCTGCTAATATGCATGAATTTGAGAATGATGGCAATAAACATATTATATGTAGTATTCCCTATACAAATACTACCACCCCAAACAGGACCTCACGCAGGTCGTAAATGTAGGTCACATATTCAAAAACATTGAACCACGATTTCTTATTTGCAAGACAAATTGGTCGAATCAAAAAAGCCTTCTAATGTGATTATTTTTATTATTATTGTCATGATGTCATTGGTCACTATCTAATTTGTGTAATCCGCCAAACCAATCAACAAAATGTACGGAAATAATCTAAAACATGATGTGAAAATACTTATTTTGATTCTTCACGCTGATCTTCTAACGTCAAGTCACCTTAGACCAGTGTTTCCCGAAACGTGGGGCCACGGCCAACAGGGAGGGGGGCAATTTGATTGTTCAGATGCAATTCGGGGTGGGGGCACAATTTTTCTGAAAATATGTATATGTTACATAGGGGGACGTCAGAATTTTAGAAAGACTTATGTGGGATATGGTTTTTAAAAAAAAGGTTAGGAAACACTGCCTTAGACGCTCGTGAAAATTAATTTCCGGCGTAGTTCATCACGTGATTGGTGTTCTATTTATACTTTAATTGAGGCACCTTTGGTGTGAAATATTCCTATGGATAATGACTATTATTAAAAAATTGTTTGTTCGTTCTTTTGGTGCCAAGGGCTGCACATAGAGCAGAAGTCATCTTTCTCAATGCCTAGCGGTTCGCTGCAAACTTGTGTAGTTCTTGGGTGGTGTTTATACCCATTTTCATTGAATTGTCCTTGATTGTTCTTCGCGGTTTTGTCCTGGGTCTTCCACGGTATCGTGTTCATGTTGCAGACCGTGACATAATTATTGAAGTAACTTATATTTTTAATAATTTAATTGGTTTATAAAAACAGTATTGTTGACGATAACTTTTGCCAAACTTGCACTCTCTCATCAAATGCCGTACAAAACTTCAGATATAGGCTCGCTCCAGACGAACGAAAGACGAAGAAAAAGAATAAATATCAAAAGTGTTCATACATTGTGAGCCCGCTATTAACTGTTGGCATCATTTATGGACATCCTCCTCAGGGAGTTGTCCGGCAGAAATCAAGAGAATTACAATAGCGATTTCTAAACGAGCGCTAATGAAATATGTTTGGCAAGTCACCAGATGGAAAACATAATTGCATCTGATTAAAGCAATCATTATTTAAGTAGCAATGTATGGCTGTGAAACATGGACACTTACTAAATCCATGACATGGAGAAATGATAAATTCGCAATGAGATGCTACTGACACTTTTTTGAAAATATCATGATTTAATTTTTTTTCCCGAAAAAAAATGCCACCTAAAAATGCTACAAACATTAAACATCAACGTGGCATGGCTTCTAAGCAACATTATAACAAGAAAGTTTTGATTTTTTGGTCATATAAAGAAACATAACATTTTTTTTAAAAATAATGGAAGATACGTTTGCTGGTGACAGTGGTAAGGGTGGTCCAAGACGACGATGGATAAGAGACGTCACAGTGTATTGCTTAAATATGCCGTTAGCAATTGCAGGCCAACTAGTACTGAATCTTGATGAGTTCAGAACAATCCATAAAGACTACATTCTGGAAAGAATGTCATATTTTAAAAAAAAAAAACCAATATAGTAAGCTCTGCCTTCACTCCACCCCACCCACCTATGTCTGACCTATTTGCTGAAGCTTATATGACCTTAAAACATTAATGGCTTTAAAAATGTTTGCAGTTGAAAGGAAAATTGAACCTTGATTCACTATACTATATTATGTTGTATTATATATTATATTATACTATATTATATTATATTATGTTGATAAAGGCATTTTGGTCGAAACATCGATCATGTCCTGTGTATTGTTACTTGTATAACTATATCCTATACACTATTTGTATTTTTTCACGTTTGCACCCGCCATTGCTAGTTTGTTAGACTACGTCCAGTAAGACTAGATTACCTGTGTCCTACGTAAGCATGATTACTATACTAGGAAGCTATTTCATTACTAACTGAACTGCCGCGTTCACGTACACATACGATACTGCGCAAGAGTAGATAATTTGAAGGGGGGGGGGGGTTATCTTTAGGGTGTTTATCTCTTTCTTCTTACCCCCCCCCCCCCCCACCGTGCCCCCTTCCCCCCACCGCCTTAGGATTTCAGAAAAGGGCTTTTATTACAAGGAATCATTACCAGGCTCCAGTGTAAGAGACTTGTGGACAGATGACTTTAAAGGCTGATTTTGATTATTTCCGTGAATTTTGTTTGTCTGCCTTGGCTATTTTTGGCAGCGATTCCAAGTATATAAATAGTGGCCAATGAAAATCGCGACAATAATAAAAAACGTAACGAATAAAGTCGTGCTTGTTTTCTGTACAGAAGTCTTCTACGAGTGAAATTCACGAAAGGAATGTACGCAAAAGGTTTTTAACTCCCACCCCACCGAAGACGAATGTATCGGGCCATTGGCGCAAATAAGACTGCGACACAACGCATTTCCATTCTCTGGACTACATCCTACTAGAAATCTAATAGGTCCATGGTTCTGCTACAAGAGAGATTCAGTAGAAGTTTGAGAATGAACGATGGAGAAGAAGAAACTCTCCCCCAAATCGGGTTTGTTTTTTTCATTGAAAAATGATGAAATTCCATAAAAACACTGAGTTAATGACCTTTCTCTGTAAGCCTCTTACTAAAGTCGTACATAAGTCTTTGAGACACTGAACCGTATTTTCAACAAAAACAAAACAAGTAGCAATCCTGTTTTCTAGACGAATTATAAAGGTGACTTAGAAGTATTCAACAGTCTGATAGTTTTGTAGGTTTCAGTAAGTCATTGAATAGAATCACAATATATGTAGATTGATAAACGTTGTTTAGTAGCCGGGGATCAGTCACAATGTTACTATGGATTCGTGCATCAGCTGTCGGCGAATCTATTATTGCACAGAATCCTTAAATCTTAACTGAACGTTATGGTAGACAATTTTTAGACAAAAGATTAAGAATATATTACATGGAAATAAAGTATATCTTTGTCTGAAAGTTCACGACTAGTTCTTTTTGGTTATCACGTCAGTCCACCGGGGTCGTAGATATGTTTCCAGTAAGGAGGAGAGGGGGGGGGGGTTTACCAAAATATGACAACAAACATTTGTGTGTATAATTCCTTCATATTCATGAGATTTTTGTTTGTCTTTTTTGGGGTAAAATCAGTAAAGACGGTAGGTAGAGAGGGGAGGGGGGAGTTATCTGCTTTCTCGTTAAATTCCTAAAAGTCTTGTTCTCATTTCCTTAAAAAAAACAAGGGGGGGGGATGTTTGCTGCCCATATCCTTCTGTATAATATATAGTCATTCTCCTGTATTCCAAGAACAAACTGTTTAGCATCTTCTCTATTTATTATTTCCCCTACTTATCTTGCTGGGCAGCTGTTGTCACAATATTTTGCACTTTTTTAATTTCTTCTATCACTTAATAGTTATCTAGATGTCTTCATTGCCCCATTATTATCTGTTCATTTATATATTTTCTAGATGTCTTCATTGCCCCATTATTATTTGTTCATTTATATTTTTTCTAGATGTCTTCATTGCCCATTATTATCTGTTCATGTATATTTTTCTAGATGTCTGTATTGCCCCATTATTATCTGTTCATTTATATTTTATTAGATGTCTTCATTGCCCAATTATTTTGATCATTCTTCTGTTAAACTACAGAAATCTACTGTTCCCACATGCCTTACTAATCTACTGCACTTTGAAAAATTGGAATGTGTCTATCTTCTGCTGTTTTTTTTTCTCACTTGCATGCTTCTTTGCCTCTTGTTCTGTTCCCTTCTACTTTCCATTTCAGTAAGGTCTTCAAATTGGCGCTATTACTTTTACATGCGAAAATATTTTATTTTAATTCTTATTTTACTTTTCCATTCTCAGATCTCTTCATCACTGTGTGACATATTCTTTCCAGAACGTGGTCTTTCTTATGGATTCGCTGAACGCTCCGCGATTCTGGGCGAGTTGACCTGCAACAGCTAGAGACATGTTTAAACAATCTGATATTTCATTAAACCATCGTCGTCTTGCACGTCCTCTTCCTCTGTTGCCTGTTAATTCTGCCTTCAGCTATTGTTGTTACGTCTCTTTATATGAGCAAAAAAAAAACTCTGAGTTTTCTTTTTAGAATGTTAGGAGCCAACCATCGTCGACGTTTATTGATCTTAACACTTCTTGATTTGTCTTTTTAGCTGTCTATGTTATTTGTAAAATTCTTTGGTAACATCTCATTTCGAAAGCAGCGATTTTCTTTGCTATTGTTTTATTTAATGTCCATGCCTCATAACCTTTTCTTATTATCTTCTTATTTACGAGTATTTGTTTCTCTTTCCTCACAATTTGCCATACTCTTCTATCAAACAAAATCTCGGAAAAAATAATTCTTGTCTTCCGATAATGTCCATATTTCTGAACCATGCATTACTACTATATAATAAAATATTTATATAATATAGTTTTATGAGTTTAGCTGATATGTCATCTGTCTAAATTTAAGCAACTTTTTCTTTCTGCTTAACTTTTCTTTCATATCTTCAATCATTTGGAAATGTATAACCGAGACATAAGTGACCAATCACGCTGTATCATTGTTTACAGTTTTACTGCGCTGCCTGCGTCTTTTGACTTGACACATTCGACCTCAGTATGACTTATGGGTCACTTGGACCATCTATAGAGGATGGGACAATCAACTCACATCTCTATAATCTCAGTCACCGTTTTTAACTTACTTGGCATGTAACAATGTCGCTGTCAAATGCTTCTCTTTCGGGCCCCGACAAAGCACATGCGATAACTATATATATATATATATATATATATATATATATATATATATATATATATATATATATATATATATATTTAGATAAGTTATAATATGATATACCAAGACTCCACCGAAGACGAATGTGTAGGATCACTGGCGCAAATAAAACGGCAGCACAACGCATTTCCATTCTCTGGACTACATTCTGCTGGAAATCTAGTAGGATCATTGTCCTACTGCAAGAGAAATACAGCGGGAGTTTGAGAATGAACGCTGAAGAAGAAGACGAAGATATTCCGAGACAGAATAGCCAATTATTATGTAAGACTTTAGATACAAATAGTAAATGGGCTGTCCATAAATTACGTCAATAAATTAGAAGGGTGGAGATGGTCTGAAAAAAGTTTGACGATTGTTGACAAGGAAGCAGGTTCAAGAAAAGTAACGCCACCAAATGTTATATTTTATGCAAAAATAATTATTTTTGACATACATTTATTAGAATTTAAACATAAAATTAGTGTACATTTTCATTTTATATTGTTATATTTTGACACTTGGCATTAGATTATCAATTTCAATTTAACAACTAATATATTTAATTTGAACTTTCTCTATGCAAAAGTCAGAATGTTCATATTCCCCGTGTTCCGTTTCATTTAATAATGAAACTGTTTTTGCAAGCAGTAGAATAAATGTTGACAATATTTACTCTAAACTGACGCATTTCAAGAAAATAAAACCGGAAAAACAACAAGTTTTAAGAATGTAAACATTTACTAGAAATATTGCTAGAAGTAACTATACAGCAGCACAAGTAAATAAACGTGTATAGCATCTGTATAGAGGAATCTACTATACATTAGTACAAGAAAACGAAACGTGTATAGAATCTGTATAGAGGAATCTACTATACATTAGTACAAGAAAACGAAACGTGTATAGAATCTGTATAGAGGAATCTACTATACGGTAGTACAACTAAACTAAACCTGTATAGAATCTGTATAGAGGAATCTACTATACGGTAGTACAACTAAACTAAACCTGTATAGAATCTGTACAGAGGAATCTACTATACGGTAGTACAACTAAACTAAACCTGTATAGAATCTGTATAGAGGAATCTACTATACGGTAGTACATCTAAACTAATCCTGTATAGAATCTGTATAGAGGAATCTACTATACATTAGTACAAGAAAACGAAACGTGTATAGAATCTGTATAGAGGAATCTACTATACGGTAGTACAACTAAACTAAACATCACTACTAACTACATATAGTAATATTTTTCCGAGGACAAACATCAGATCAGCAGGTAAAAATCACTGATCAGTTATGCAGGAAAATGTATCGCGCCTTGGGCCTAATGACAAGGGATGACAAATATTTATATTTGCAAATAAGGAAAATTTCGGAAAGGAGATGGGCGAGACCAAATAAAATGGTGTCCTTTAAAATAATACCAATAAAGTATGGTACAATTATGATTCTCATTATTAGTTTTTCTAGAGCGAACTGTGTTATTTGAACGAGGAATCTGCGTTCAATACATGCATGTGTCAATGTAAACGCATTCATGTATTAACTCAATATTATATCAATATATCGAGGCATGTCTTAGGCCTGGATAACGTGAGATTTGTCTATTGTTCATAGATAATGGTACTTTGGCGATTTTTTCATACTGGATATTGAAGTGATTCACGATTGCATATTTGGTACTATAATCACAGTCCAACCCCCGTTACGCCAATTAGTTCCTACATGTGTGATTCTTTCCCTTGGCTATGATAATCAGTATACGTTTATCATTTATTAATTTAAATATAATTAAATTTAGGGTTAGAGTTAGGATTAGTTATGTAAAACATAACTAACCCTAACTCCCTAACCCTAAAAATGAATATTTCAATTAATTATTGATTATTTATTGATATAATATTAAGATCAATTAACCACAAAATACTTAGGTATGCACTAATGGGAAACAAGAACGAAAACGGGGGTTGGACTGCGATTATAGTACCAATTTATATTAAGTGAGTCATACAAATAACGTACGCACATAGCTCACCAAAGAGAAGTAGTTCCCCCCCCCCCTCATCACATTAGGGATGAGTTACTTAAATGTTTGAGTAAATATTGCTGGATAATTTTTCACGATCATAATGTGCGTATGGCCTGCGAATGATATTATAAATTAACAAATGGCCTCTGGCACCTAAAGGTGCCCCGTCCTGCTCTATGAATCACCGAACATCAATTTATAGTCAGAGCAGCGTGTCCTAGCAGCGTGTCCTAGCAGTGTGTCAGAGCAGTGACATGTTTTGTAGTGGCATGGTTTTTTCCCCCTGAAATAGCAATATTCTGTTATTTATAACAATCTGGTGATGTCAAATTGACGCCTATCATGAGATCCCACTCTTCGACCCATCCTCCTTTGCAATGTTCTGAAGCTTTGTTACCACAACAATCAGAATAATAGACAGAAAATTGGCCAGGTACCTACTCCATTCACCAACAAATTATGTGTTAATTCAATGAATGGGTATCCCAGCCAATCAATATATCAGACATGCAAATTACATTTAGTGCTAATACGAATATCATCACTAGCATGTTGCATAACTGAGTATCTCGTTATTTTTCCATTTTTATTCTTGAGATTCTCGGTATTTTTCCATAGTCTTGTCATCTCGAATATGACACATTATCGTATAACTGTTTTTCACAGCTCAATAAATATATAAGGACAGAATGTACTTAATCGTGACATTCGACAGTACTATAAGACCTCCGCATAGAATTATTTATTCGCTACGTTTTTTATTATTGTCGTGTTTTGGTTGGTCACTATTTATATACTTGTGGTAACCATGGCAATTTTTGACATGCGAAATAAATGAATGTAAAAGAGAATTGGCTAAACAGCATGGTTCTTTCCAGAAAACTATAATAATTTGGCCATATCAAACACCATGGCAGACTAGAGAAGACCATAATGGAGGGGATGATGCCATTGTGACGAACAAGAGGCAGACCAAGAAGAAGATGGACGCAATACATCAAAGACCACCTGAACATGACAGTAACAGAAGTAGGAAGACTAGCACAAGATAGACAGAATTTTCGAAAGGCTGTGATGACTGCTAGATCCTGTTCAGGATATTCTAACTGATGATGATGATCACACCTATTATATAAATAGTGACCAACCAAAATCGCTACAATGATAAAAAAAAGTTAACGAATGAAGGCCTAATTAATTCTGTGCAGAGATCTTCTATTGCAGACTGTCATCATTTACACAGTCAGACGTTGACGGCAGGATTATATTTTGGTTTCTTCAGATGATCTCGTACTTATGCATCTCTTTCTCTCTATCTCTCTCTCTCTCTCTTCCCCCTCCCCCCTCTCTCTCTTGTCCTCTCTCTTGTCCTCTCTCTTTCTCTCTTCCACTCTCTTTCTCTCTCTGTCTCTCTGTCTCTCTCTCTCTCTCTCTCTAATCGGCTTTAGTTTCCGTTTCCATGTTAGTTTCAAAATGACCAGCTTAATCCATGAGAGTTTAGCATGTGTTTTAGCTACAAAATCCATGAGAGTTTAGCATGTGTTTTAGCTACATATTCCATGAGAGCTTAGCATGTGTTTTAGCTACAAAATCCATGAGAGTTTAGCATGTGTTTTAGCTACATATTCCATGAGAGTTTACCATGTGTTTTAGCTACAAAATCAATGAGAGTTTAGCATGTATTTTAGCTACAAATTGCATGAGAGTTTAGCATTTGTTTTAGCTACAAAATACATGAGAGTTCAGTATGTGTTTTAGCTACAAAATCCATGAGAGTTTAGCACGTGTTTTAGCTACAAAATCACAGAACTGGAACGGAAACTATTTTCGTTTAAGACAAATTTTCGCTGAACAAGGGTTTCGCTGTATATTGTTGAAAATGCAAAATATTACATAGGTCTGAAGAATTCTAAAAAAATATATATAGTTCATAGTATTGAGTTAGATGAATATATATATCGGTTTATATGAGCTTATGATATATAACTAGAACAAGGGTCTGTAGAAAAATAATGATAGTGCTTAGGACAGACAGAAAAACTAAAGAGAATGTATCAGTCGACATATACCAAACTAATATCTTAGATGAATCTGTCGACATATACCAAACTAATATCTTAGAGGTATCTGTCGACATATACCAAACTAATATATTAGAGGTATCTGTCGATATATACCAAACTAATATCTTAGTGGTATCTGTCGACATATACCAAACTAATATCTTAGATGTATCTGTCGACATATACCAAACTAATATCTTAGTGGTATCTGTCGATATATACCAAACTAATATCTTAGATATATCAGTCGACATATACCAAACTAATATCTTAGTGGTATCTGTCGACATATACCAAACTAATATCTTAGTGGTATCTGTCGACATATACCAAACTAATATCTTAGTGGTATCTGTCGATATATACCAAACTAATATCTTAGAGGTATCTGTCGACATATACCAAACTAATATCTTAGTGGTATCTGTCGACATATACCAAACTAATATCTTAGTGGTATCTGTCCACATATACCAAACTAATATCTTAGTGGTATCTGTCGACATATACCAAACTAATATCTTAGTGGTATCTGTCGACATATACCAAACTAATATCTTAGTGGTATCTGTCGACATATACCAAACTAATATCTTAGTGGTATCTGTCGACATATACCAAACTAATATCTTAGTGGTATCTGTCGACATATACCAAACTAATATCTTAGTGGTATCAGTCGATATATACCAAACTAATATCTTAGAGGTATCTATCGACATATACCAAACTAATATCTTAGTGGTATCTGTCGACATATACCAAACTAATATCTTAGTGGTATCTGTCGACATATACCAAACTAATATCTTAGTGGTATCTGTCGACATATACCAAACTAATATCTTAGTGGTATCTGTCGACATATACCAAACTAATATCTTAGTGGTATCTGTCGACATATACCAAACTAATATCTTAGTGGTATCTGTCGACATATACCAAACTAATATCTTAGTGGTATCAGTCGATATATACCAAACTAATATCTTAGAGGTATCTATCGACATATACCAAACTAATATCTTAGTGGTATCTGTCGACATATACCAAACTAATATCTTAGTGGTATCTGTCGACATATACCAAACTAATATCTTAGTGGTATCTGTCGACATATACCAAACTAATATCTTAGTGGTATCTGTCGACATATACCAAACTAATATCTTAGTGGTATCTGTCGACATATACCAAACTAATATCTTAGTGGTATCTGTCGACATATACCAAACTAATATCTTAGAGGTATCTGTCGACATATACCAAACTAATATCTTAGTGGTATCTGTCGACATATACCAAACTAATATCTTAGTGGTATCTGTCGACATATACCAAACTAATATCTTAGTGGTATCTGTCGACATATACCAAACTAATATCTTAGTGGTATCTGTCGACATATACCAAACTAATATCTTAGTGGTATCTGTCGACATATACCAAACTAATATCTTAGTGGTATCTGTCGACATATACCAAACTAATATCTTAGTGGTATCTGTCGATATATACCAAACTAATATCTTAGTGGTATCTGTCGACATATACCAAACTAATATCTTAGTGGTATCTGTCGATATATACCAAACTAATATCTTAGTGGTATCTGTCGACATATACCAAACTAATATCTTAGTGGTATCTGTCCACATATACCAAACTAATATCTTAGTGGTATCTGTCGACATATACCAAACTAATATCTTAGGCCTTATAAAGACAGAAAATGAGACTGATACTCCTAGATTTCAATGATTCACAAGGAAGATAACCCAAAAGCTAGTGATTAAACAAGCCCGTAGATATGGGGTATGGGCGGAGGTAAGTATGTGGGTTGACCACACTGTCCCTTATGTAACCCACTGTCCCTTATATAGGGTTCAATGCACTGTTCTTATGTAGGGTTCAATCCACTGCCCCTTATTTAAATAGAACATGCGATGTATCATTAAACAATATCAATACAGATGGTAAACTTCCATAATATTCGCTGTCCTCAAGAAAACTAATTAAAAATATAACTTAGTCCTATAATTTGTTCGTATTCAGTGACACCAAATAATGACCTCGTCCAACGTTCCTATTATTCGAAACGCCAACGAAAATGAACGTGTGTTACTGCGGTCATATTCCACTAATAGCTTAAAGACGTGTTTATAATTGCAATTAAGTTGAGCAGAAAATAGAAGTACATCAACAAATCATGTTGATCTCAATAATTGTTTCATTTTGTATGTACGGGTTCTGCCATTATAACTATGTTAGCGTAAAATAAACACTCTCTGCGCGTGTGATGATGTGATCCTTACGAAGGTGATATGAACCGAAACTCTTCCTTTAGAAAGCGAATAATGGGGTGTCCATAAATTACGTCAACAATTAGAGGAGTGGCTATGAAAAAAGTTTACTCAGAAGACGGATGTGTCGGGCCTTCGGTGCAAATGGAACTGAAACACATCGCATTTCCATTCTCTGGACTACAACCTGCTTGAAATCTAGTAGGACCATTGTATTCCTAGAAGAGAGATCTACAAGAAGTTTGAGAATTAACGTTGAAGAAGAAGATACGCCAATTACATTGTCTGAATTTGATATTTTTAATATAAAATATGAAACAAAATCCTATAGTTTTTTTTTCGTACTATTTTTGCTAGAAAATTTTTTTTTGCTGTGGTGGGGTTGGGGATTTACCTTTTTTATATACAATTAACAAAGTAAGTCCCTGAATTCGTGATAGTTGTTGACAAAAGAAAAAGGGACGAGGGTCACAAATTGACAGAAAATTATTGGCGTTATTTATATACTTCCCTTAAGTAGTATACATGTCCACAAGAATGAGAACTAAGAGACAGACAAGACCATGATTTGGACACGTAAGCCAGCATACTTCCTGTCACAAACGATTCTGTAGGGAACAGCCGAAGTTGGGGAAAAGAAGAGTAATACAAAGAAAATCATGGACAGACAACTTGAGCAGATAATGATTGTTCTACTCTCAATGGTAGACATTTTTTTAGATAGATACACAACTTGAGTAGGTCATAATTGTTCTATTCTGAATGGTAGACTGACTACATGAGAGTTGACTTCATTTGGGAGACTTGCATTCACAATTATGGAGCTCACTTTCGTGTCCAAAAGCTATTAGAATCTACAAATGATTTGTGCCTTGGATTACATTCGTGACTGTGGACTGAAAACATCAGCACTTTGCATAAATAAATATCAGAGAATGTATTTATTTTCTCAAATTTGTATTCAATCGTAGACACAGGCAGACCAAATGGAGAACTATGGGTAAATGAAAGGTATCATTAAACAAGTTGTTATATATGAATTAAAGTTATCATTAAACAAGTTGTTATATATGAATGAAAGTTATCATTAAACAAGTTGTTATATATGAATGAAAGTTATCATTAAACAGGTTGTTATATATGAATGAAAGTTATCATTAAACAGGTTGTTATATATGAATGAAAGTTATCATTAAACAAGTTGTTATATATGAATGAAAGTTATCATTAAACAAGTTGTTATATATGAATGAAAGTTAGCATTAAACAAGTTGTTATATATGAATGAAAGTTATCATTAAACAAGTTGTTATATATGAATGAAAGTTATCATTAAACAAGTTGTTATATATGAATGAAAGTTATCATTAAACACGTTGTTATATATGAATGAAAGTTATATCATTAAACAAGTTGTTATATATGAATGAAAGTTATCATTAAAAAAGTTGTTATATATGAATGAAAGTTATCATTAAACAAGTTGTTATATATGAATGAAAGTTATCATTAAACAAGTTGTTATATATGAATGAAAGTTATCATTAAACAAGTTGTTATATATGAATGAAAGTTATCATTAAACAAGTTGTTATATATGAATGAAAGTTATCATTAAACAAGTTGTTATATATGAATGAAAGTTATCATTAAACAAGTTGTTATATATGAATGAAAGTTATCATTAAACAAGTTGTTATATATGAATGAAAGTTATATCATTAAACAAGTTGTTATATATGAATGAAAGTTAGCATTAAACAAGTTGTTATATATGAATGAAAGTTGTCATTAAACAAGTTGTTATATATGAATGAAAGTTATATCATTAAACAAGTTGTTATATATGAATGAAAGTTAGCATTAAACAAGTTGTTATATATGAATGAACGGTATCATTAAACAAGTTGTTATATATAAATGAAAGTTATCATTAAACAAGTTGTTATATATGAATGAAAGTTATCATTAAACAGGTTGTTATATATGAATGAAAGTTATCATTAAACACGTTGTTATATATGAATGAAAGTTATCATTAAACAAGTTGTTATATATGAATGAAAGTTATCATTAAACACGTTGTTATATATGAAAAAGTTATCATTAAACACGTTGTTATATATGAATGAAAGTTATCATTAAACAAGTTGTTATATATGAATGAAAGTTATCATTAAACACGTTGTTATATATGAATGAAAGTTATCATTAAACAAGTTGTTATATATAAATGACAGTTATCATTAAACACGTTGTTATATATGAATGAAAGTTATCATTAAACAAGTTGTTATATATGAATGAAAGTTATCATTAAACAAGTTGTTATATATGAATGAAAGTTATCATTAAACAAGTTGTTATATATGAATGAAAGTTATCATTAAACAAGTTGTTATATATGAATGAAAGTTATCATTAAACAAGTTGTTATATATGAATGAAAGTTATCATTGAACAATTTGTTATATATGAATGAAAGTTGACAATAAACGGGATGATATGTAGGAGTATGAATGAAAGTTAAGAACAATAGAAAGATAAGAAAAGCTGGAATGGTATGACCACATGAGAAGATATAGATAATTACATGTTGACATTACATTTTAAAAATGTGAATAAACGATAGATAAAATAATTCGAAATATAAAGGAAATACGCTGGAGAATACGGGAAGATACAACTGCAGAAGAGAATGTACGAAGTAAGGCTACAGGAGAAGATACAACTACAGCAGATAATATACAAAGGAAGACTACAGGGAAGATACAACTACAGCAGATAATATACAAAGGAAGACTACAGGGGAAGATACAACTACAGCAGATAATATACAAGGGAAGACTACAGGGGAAGATGCAACTACAGCAGATAATATACAAAGGAAGACTACAGGGGAAGATATAACTACAGCAGATAATATACAAAGGAAGACTACAGGGGAAGATATAACTACAGCAGATAATATACAAAGGAAGACTGCAGGGGAAGATATAACTACAGCAGATAATATACAAAGGAAGACTACAGGGGAAGATACAACTACAGCAGATAATATACAAAGGAAGACTACAGGGAAGATACAACTACAGCAGATAATATACAAAGGAAGACTACAGGGAAGATACAACTACAGCAGATAATATACAAAGGAAGACTACAGGGGAAGATGCAACTACAGCAGATAATATACAAGGGAAGACTACAGGGGAAGATGCAACTACAGCAGATAATATACAAAGGAAGACTACAGGGGAAGATGCAACTACAGCAGATAATATACAAAGGAAGACTACAGGGGAAGATATAACTACAGCAGATAATATACAAAGGAAGACTACAGGGGAAGATATAACTACAGCAGATAATATACAAAGGAAGACTACAGGGGAAGATACAACTATAGAAGAGTATATACTCAAATCTCCCCCACCTCCCTAAATAGTAACAAACCCTCGCCTACTGTGGGGAGTCCGTCCCACTTTGGCAAAACAAGACTCTGAGAGATTTCATCTCTCAATTGTGTACAAGACCTTAAAAATGAGCATCCATCTGAGAGTGGGTCTATGTTATCATGCGAGTTGGTATTTTGTTTGGATCACCCAGTGTGTGCCTATCTTTGGAGAAGTATTATTGCCGCAGGACCCTTAAAAACGCCTACTGTGCCCTTAGGATGGGAGGGAAACTAAACTTTCTATGGGGTTGGGTGACAGCAACAGTTGTCAAACGAATAGGGTTACTTCACAAACACAGACAAGAACAACAATATCATAATAAGAATCTGACAGATAATCGTAGAGACAATTAACCTAGATCATGTCTCATATAAAAATATATGTATTCATAAATCTTGTTATTTCCTTAACCAGAGTTCACCTAAGCGTGCAGAGTTCACCTAGATCATTAGATCTAGCGCGCAAGCATCTATATAACATTGATGAGGCGCGTGTTTTTGTGACAATATATAGGCCTATATATATAAATGGCGCGCGGTGATTTGATTAGTATGACCAGATGAATCTTCACGTAATCTAAGTAAATAATTTTTGTGCTTAATTTTCCCGGAATATAAAATTTTAATAATATTATATTAACAAAAACATTTGTTTTCACTCAAACAGTTTCAATTTGCCTCACAATATACTTTCAATGCACACATCAATGACATCACACGAGTATTTGAAACACTCTTCTTTCAGTTAACTGGTGATATGTTTAGTTGATTTGATAGAGTTAAATGCCGTAGACGACAAACTAACATTAGGCGATCCGACATAAGTGAATATATTTTCCATCTGCATTTGAATCACTGCAGCGTTGTGATTATTAAGGTGTGACATTGTGACCGTTAATGAAAATACTTTGTGAAAACTGAAAGTGCTAATTATCAATATACGGTAATTATACAAGAATCAGTGAATAGGTTTCTATGGAACAAAAAGCTAACATTATTAAAGGGAACGAAATTCCGATAAAGACACATATTCCAACACAGCCAACGCTCTACACGTTTAGTAATGAGAGCCCCAGTCACTCGATATGCGCGCTACACACTGAGGTGGGGGGGGGGGGTTGTTCAGTGTGTTGCATGCAAATCGCTAGATCAGTATCTGTAGTCACATTTTTGTAAATCTCCGAGAAACGGAAGCTCAGTGCAATAACATATGAAATTTAAAAGTCGGACTGTTGTCGCGTGATTTGTCCACTGATTCTTGTATTCAACCCAATATAATTTACCACTGTTACACGAGTGTGGTCTGGAAGAGGTATTGTTTTCGCTGCTAAGTCCTCGTCCATGTGTTGCCGGGATCCGAAAGGGAAGCAAAGAATAGCAACACTGTTTACCTTCCATGCATGTCGTAAAAGGCGACTAAGGAGGTTATGGGATGGAGTTGGCTGTCCCATCCCGTATAGGGTCAGTGACCCAAAGCCATGCTGAAGTAGGATGTGTCAGGCCGAAAGGCGCAGATATCGCAGCAATGCTGTAAACCATGACGCAACGCATTCCTTTCTCCGGACTACATCCTGCTAATCTGCAGGAGTTTGAGAATGAACGCAGAAGAAGAAGCTGCTTAGTCCATGCTAAAATTACTAACGCTAATTTGTGTAAAATGTGTAATAAACAACGTAATGACACACAGAATGAGATAATGTTCATATTCATAGAATGATAGAAAGGCGCGTCTGCTGTTATGACAGTGACCAACAGAGATGGAAGAGCGTTGTAGAGATCCGAAGAAGACACAATCAATAAATGTCTGGTACTCTGAACTTATACACCCTTGGATGACTGACGGATTGGCGAGTTGAGCATATATAAATGTGCCCTCAGTGTTGTGATAGTGATTCTTAAGGGAGTGTCTATAAATAACGTCAACAATTAGGGGGCTGGGTCTGAAAAAAATGTTAATTGTTGACAAGGGCGAGGGGGGTGTTTGACAAAATTTGACATCAACAATACTGTTTTTATATTATTGTCTATTATCTGTCTCCAGATGAATGATGATTGATCGCATTCACACTTGCCGATAAGCGTAGGTGTGGGAGCTTAAGCTGTCGTTCCAATGCCACTCTTTCCGGACCAATCGCCAGTATACTGGCTTTATACTATGGGTCTACAGGACCAATCGCCAGTATACTGGCTTTGATTTGATATTTTATTACTTCACAAGGCTAACTCTAACCTTGTGAAGTAATCACATACCATCAATGTACTTATATATTCATATTCTGTATCCATTCCCCTTTCCAATGATATATTATACATACACTATTTATCAATATTAGTATGTCAAGTGATACAATAAAAAACACATATAAGGAAATTTTATAAAATTAATTTGGTCCAAACCTAAACATAATCAAGTCATGAAAGAGTTAAGTATTGTTAAATATTATACAATGGTTTCATACACCAATTAAATTGTTTAAATTTGAAAAATAGCTATAAATGTGTGAAACAAAATAATATTTTTTTCGTCCTTATTGTGCTAAAACAAATCAGGAGAAGAGGGAGTCATATTTTTTGGACATAATTAACAGCGTGGGGATCCTAAATTGTTTTTAAAAAACTGTTGACAAATAGGGGGAAATGGAGGGGGATATTGACAACAAATTGTTGATGTAATTATGAACATCCCATAATTAAGATTTGGCAAATAACAACAACAACCAATTAAACAATGTTTCAACCAAAATATATCTGCCAAGTAAAGATTAGACATCAGTGATTTTTTTCACACATTTTTTCCCCGTATTTGTAACCTTCGATAACAGTTACCATGTTGTTCCGGCAGGCCGATGTTGTGCTTGAACTAGTTACGGGCACGGCGTGGGTGGGTGGAACAACAAAGAAGCATGTCGCAAGGGCCAGAGTTGTGCCCTGATGTCGACGTCTGTTTCGACGGAATTAGATTCGAAACACCATCGAATTAGATGGCTGTTGGAACAGAGGGCGGAGCACTTATGGAAATGTCCCCACGTGCTGTGAGGCCAGTTTCTAATCAAGAAATCAAGATTTTGAGGCCAGTTTCTAATCAAGAAATCAAGATTTTATTCAATCAAAGAATAAACATCACTTATTCTATTCAAGCAAAGAACGGACATCACTGAACATTATACCGTGCTAGTTAATCTGGCGGAGGCTGAACATGAGCAAAGAACGGACATCACTGAACGTTATACCGTGCTAGTTAATCAGGCGGAGGCTGAACTTGATTTCTAACGGTGAAAAGCACGGAAATACTCAACAACAAAACACAGTACTTTAGAAAACATGAAAGGTTAAGACAAGAAGCTAGATAGTATACCAAAATTATCATACATATGAATGAAATATGATGCGTTCACAGTTCGACATATGAATGAAATATGATGCGTTCACAGTTCGACATATGAATGAAATATGATGCGTTCACAGTTCGACATATGAATGAAATATGATGCGTTCACAGTTCGACATATGAATGAAATATGATGCGTTCACAGTTCGACATATGAATGAAATATGATGCGTTCACAGTTCGACATATGAATGAAATATGATGCGTTCACAGTTCGACATATGAATGAAATATGATGCGTTCACAGTTCGACATATGAATGAAATATGATGATTTAAAAGTTCGACATATGAATGAAATATGATGCGTTCACAGTTCGACATATGAATGAAATATGATGCGTTCACAGTTCGACATATGAATGAAATATGATGCGTTCACAGTTCGACATATGAATGAAATATAATGCGTTCACAGTTCGACATATGAATGAAATATAATGCGTTCACAGTTCGACATATGAATGAAATATGATGCGTTCACAGTTCGACATATGAATGAAATATGATGATTTAAAAGTTCGACATATGAATGAAATATGTGTTCATAGTTCGCAGGCCCATAGCTACCCTTTATTGTTATCTACATCTTAAGTGGGTTTGAACCCGGATAGTGACGTCTTGTCTACAATGTGAGATCCCTGTGGATTATCACTTGAAGCTACGGAGTTGCGTTGAGACGGACGCAGTACATACGAGAATAATTGAATATAATGAAGTCAATAATTCATTTTTTTTCAACCTCCCTTTATAACTTAACGTATTGTCTTCCTTCTACATGCTTAACATCCACCCGTACTTAAAGTGTTGTTTTCCTTCTACGTGCTTACCCTCAACCTGTATTAAAGTGTTGTCTTCTGTCTACGCGCTTACCCTCAATGTGAACTTTTCTGTTATCTAATAAACATTATCGTGTTTTTATCTCTAAAAAATATGTGTACATAATTATGTCGCCCTCTCCATATTTTGATAGTGTGCAGTTTACTTCAAAAGAAATCGTTGATAGATGTGGTCGCAACCAGGAGAAACATTCACGAACGCTATATAAGATGTGCGCAACCTGCTTCCTTGGAATGAATTCTTATTGGACGCTGCTCAGAACAGAAACAAGTGGACATCTGAGAATAACCGCCAGAGACGAAATTAAATAAGTAACGACAACTATAAAGTAATCGAAACCGTTCAACCTGTAGTAGATCTGTAATAGAGTGTCATGCCACTTACACCACTGTACTTATTCAACTAAAGAGCTATTCAACTATATTCATTTTGTTTAAACTACTTGATCGTGGGATTGAAATTTGTGTGTTCAAACACTTAAAAATAAACTTGTGGTAAAAAGGAATAAATTAATCCACATTCATCGTTGGTATAAATCGGTTCCTTACAAGTCTGCTTTCAGTATCACAAAACACTAAAGTTATCAATAATATACAGACTGATTGAACTATCCTGAATTCTTGTGTGTGCTTGTTTCCTTTGATTTTCCTAACGAATTTGTTGAAAACAACTCGATCACACGGAGAGATAACATAGATGGTCCAACACTGAATAAATTAATTCAGTGCTCAGTAGTCGCGAACTGTAGGAGAGATGGTTACAACTGTTGGCGAATCCAGAACATTTGCCATCACACGCTACATAAACACTGCTCTGTTGATGTATCATTGTTTGCATTGAGCTACATGCAGTGGACAAAACTACTCATCCACGGCAGGTGATCAAATGCTAGCCAGCCTGACGGCCATGGTTGCCAGATTAAAATTTCCACAATGGGCCAAACTGTGCTCAAAAAGAGCCAGAAAAAGCCTACCAAAGCCGAATACTGTTGTACTCGAGTGAGATGTTTACAGCAATTTCCACCGTTACTATTTTACTTATATATATTGTATTAGGTTCTTTTCAACTGTCCTTTTGTAGACGACACATTTCCTCATAAAATTCCCTTTATATTGTTAGGGAATTGTCATTGTGTATTCATGTGTATGTTAGCTGTTAATTATAGTAGTATGCACTATCAATGCAATGTGAGTACAAGAACTGGGCTGACATATGTGAATACAAGAGTTGAATTGGCATATGTGAATACAAGAGTTGGGTTAGCATATGTGAATACAAGAGTTGGGTTAGCATATGTGAATACAAGAGTTGGGTTAGCATATGTGAATACAAGAGTTTGATTGGCATATATGAATACAAGAGTTGGGTTGGCATATATGAATACAAGAGGTGGGTTGGCATATATGAATACAAGAGTTGGGTTGGCATATATTAATACAAGAGTTGGGTTGGCATATGTGAATACAAGAGTTGGATTGGCATATGTGAATACAAGAGTTGGATTGGCATATGTGAATACAAGAGTTGGATTGGCATATGTGAATACAAGTGTTGGATTGGCATATATGACTACAAGATATGGGCTGACATATGTAAATACAATATCTGGGCTGATATATAAATGAATGCAAGCATTGGGTTGGTATATGTTAATGAATATAAGATCTGGGCTGACATGTGAATACAAAGCTGGGCTGACATATGTGAATACAAGAGCTGGGATGACATGTGAATACAAGATCTGGGATGACATATGTGAATACAAGATCTGGGTTGACGTGTGAATACAAGATCTGGGTTGACATATGTGAATACAATATCTGGGTTGACATATGCGAATACAAGATCTGGGTTAACATATGTGAATACAAGATCTGGGTTGACATATGTGAATACAAGATCTGGGTTGACATATGTGAATACAAGATCTGGGTTGACATATGTGAATACAAGATCTGGGTTGACATATGTGAATACAAGATCTGGGTTGACATATGTGAATACAAGATCTGAGATGACATATGTGAATACAAGAGCTTAGTCACATTTGTGAATACAAGAGATGTACTGTAAATAAAAGAAAACAAAGTGAACTGGCTATGAAATGTGGCTCTTGAGAAGAATGATGCAGTTAAGAAAACTAATGTAAATGTCTCCTGAGCTGCTAGAGACGAAGACAAAAATTAAAGGCAGACAGTCAAGATTTCTTTTACAAACATGTTAAGAGCTTACGTGTTTCCTCTCAAACAACAAAATACTATCATTTGATTACCAGATTTACAATACTTGCCGCAAAAAAAAAAACACATCGATATGGGTGATAAATCTGTCACCTTCGTGCTAAATGTATTATAAATGTATATACGGTGATTCTGATAATCATTTGAAGGTCGTAACTAACCGGCTATTATTGAATAATATCATATCTTTTCTGTGGTCAGTGTACCTCATTCTAACGAAAAGTTAACTTCGTATCCACAAATGATCTTTATTCTAATTTAAAAATGGGTTTAAAGTTACTAATGCGCAATTAATTTGTAAAAAGTCAAGGAAAGACCAAAGATGTCAATACAATTATATTTGAGACAACAAAATTTGAAAAAACAAAATGTATGAAATTTGGCCTACAACCCTGCTGACTGCTGGCAACTCTATTTTCGTAAGCTGTTGTAACGTTGCCGCGCTGAAAAGACAAAACACATCTCATAAACGTATGCATGCTAGCACAACAAATGTGGATGCTGAATGCTCTAGATCTTTGAGTGTGATTGGTGCCCCCATATTTGCAGATATGGTTCCATCTTGACCAATATTTTCATGCTTCTCGTGAATTAGATGTTTTATTTGAACTAACTGTAGGCCTATACTGTCTTCAGTAAATGAGTCTGCAAAGTAGACAGGTGCCCAGAGGAAGTATCGATATTTATGTAATGTGATCTTCTGATTTCTCCCAGTACACTCATAATTTAGTTGCTTTATGAAATTTCCAGATACTTCGTCATCGCTCTTACAACTCGCTAATTCTTTTTTTTTTCCAGGTACCACAACTTTCTTGCCGATATATACTTACCAAAACGTCAGAGAAGATATACCAATCGGGTGTGGACCGTAGTAACACAAATACAAAAGTAAAACTAGGTGAATAAGTAAATATGTGTTACACATACCTGCTATTAATTTTTTTTAAAGATGATTAAAACCTAGTAAAATAGAGGAATAAGAAAACGATTGACGTTTCGATCTATGATCTTCATCTTGAACAAATATATAATAATACAACAAACAATGAAAACTACAGACAAATTACTAATTTAAAATACATCTTTTTAAAAGATAAATAAATAAACAGGTCTGTATAATGTCCTGGCGAAGGACAGAAGGATAATGACGTTCGTGCAAAACTTCAAGAATAAAGCTGTACGTACCATAACTAAATTATATACTGCGAAGTGGTGTAGAAGACTAAGACACGAAACCAGGATAATATCCAAATCGCACACACAAGAGAGAGAGAGAGAGAGAGAGAGAGAGAGAGAGAAAGGCGCACACAATAGAATTTGAACCATGGTCTACCATAGATACAATTTATAGAAATAGTAAATATAGGCATATTAGATACAAAGGACTTAAATAAACCAAGACAACATTCCACAACCAAAAGAGCAAGGACTGGGAAATCAACAGCTAGGCCTATACCATAAATACAAGTCTACAAAATAGCTATACCAAATACGAAAGACCGAGATACCAACAATAAACTACAGACACAAGAATACAAGAATGAACAAATGACAGAGATAAAATCTATACCGTAGTTAAGAACAGAGGACATTTTATACTGTCTGCAACACAAATACCAACAAAACATGGTCAGCGGTGTGGTTAAATAGTGTTATGTGCTTGTCAACATCCTCTTCAGCATCTTGTGTGAAGTTCTTCTAGTATATGCCTTCAAAAATTTTCGTAGGTAACGTTTTTATCCTTACTAGATCTGACAGCTCACTCTTCAATTTTAGCTGGATTAAGAGCCAATACAAAAACCACAGAGGTTCTTCTCAAAGAACTCCTTCTCGCTGATGACTCTGCAATAATTTAACATTCTGAAGTTACCCTTCAATCTCTCATCACCAGCTTGGCGAAAGTCTTACATTTTCACTCGCAGTATACATTTTTACATCGACAGTTACTTTATGTCAAGTTACTTCTGCATCAATTCTTCTTCATCTTCTGCTTTCGTTCTCAAACTCCTGCAGTTAGCAGGATGTAGTCCGGAGAACGGAATACGTTGTATCATGGTTTACAGTATTGCTGCGATATCTGCGCCTTTTGGCCTGACACACTCCGACTTCAGCATGGCTCTGGGTCACTGACTCTATATGGGATGGGACTGCCAACTCCAACCCATAACCACACTTAGTCGCCTTTTACGACATGCTTGGAAGGTAAACAGTGTTACTATTCTTTGCTCCCCCTTTCGGGCCCCGGCAAACACACGGGTGACTGCATCAATCATATAATCATTTCAACCAAGTACAAAAATGGTGATACCTTGATGTCACTGTCACAGCCTCACTATCAGATGAAAAATTGGAAGCTCAGCTACCATTAGTGGCATCATCATCACCAAGTGCTATTCCAGCTGGCGTATGTGATCATGACTCTCCATAGCTCTCTATATCCAGCATTATGTATCAAGATCATTGTTTTTGTTTACCCGCTGTGTCAGGTTGCCAAACTGTCTAATATTTTCTCACTTTGACACCCTCTGTCTCTGTTGCCTTCAATCTTGTCTGTTGTGACTATGTTCTCCAAACTTCCCTGTCTCATGACCAAAAAATGGAGATTGTTGTTTTTTCTTATAACCATTTATAACAAATTATCAAAAAGAGTGTGGAAGATACAAAATTATACGAAAATGCAGGCGAAGAGGGTACGGTTGAAGGGAGGCAGAGATACATGTGCGAGAGTAACATCACAAGATGTCTAGCAGAATGAACCACCAAAACAAGAGATAGGGGATGTTGGAGGTCTGTTGCATCCAACCATCGTTGCAGAGACGGCACTTGATGATGTGCGATCTTGATGATAACCTACTCAGCTCTGTCAGATGTCGGTTGTTAATTCATGCGAGTTCCAATGTGCATGGCACGGATACGGTGGTCATTTTTAGTTGCCCTAAAACTGGCAGATTATCCTTTAATTACCCTACAAATAACAGACTGTCCGTTAATTATCATACACCTGACACTGTCCTATAATTACAGTACAATTAGCAAACTATCCTTTAATTACCCTAAAATGGCAGATGTCCCTTAATTACCCAAAAATGGCAGACTGTCCCTTAATTACCTAAAATGGCAGACTGTCCCTTAATTACCCTAAAATGGCAGACTGTCCTTTAGTTACCCTAAAATGGCAGACTGTCCTTTAATTATCCTAAAATGGCAGACTGTCCTTTAATTACCCTAAAATGACAGACTGTCCTTTAATTACCCTAAAATGGCAGACTGTCCTTTAATTACCCTAAAATGGCAGACCTGTCTTTTAATTAGCCTAAAATTGCAGGCTGTCCTTTAGTTACCCTAAATTGGCAGACTGTCATTTAATTATCCTACAACTCGCAAACACTTTGTGAGTCTGTTCTTTAGTTACCTTACTACTGACAGACTGTCTTTTAGTTACCTAACTACTGACAGACTGTCCTTTAGTTACCTTACTGCTGACAGACTGTCTTTTAGTTACCTAACTACGGACAGACTATCTTTTAGTTACCTTACTACTGACAGACTTCTTTAGTTACCCATCTACTGACAGACTGTCTTTTAGTTACCTTACTACTGAGAAGACTGTCCTTTAGTTACCTTACTACTGACACTGTTTTTTAGTTACCTTACTACTGACAGACGGTCCTTTAGTCACCTAACTACTGCCAGACTGTCCTTTAGTTATCCTACAACTAACTACCGTTTGTAAGACTTTTCTTTATTTCCGCTGCAACTGGCACGCCGTTGTAAGACTGTCCTGTAAATACTCTACAACTGGCAGACTGTCCTTTAGTTACCCTAAACCTGGCAGACTGTCCTTCAGTTACCCTATAACTGGCAGAATGTCCTTTAGTTACCCTACAACTAGCAGACTGTCTTTCAGTTACCCTAACTCTGTGTTTCTACGTAAGTACTATTTTATAAACCTTAACTGACAGACTTGTTCAGTTATTTTAATACAATAATATCTACTTAAAGGGAATATTTTCTCTAGGTAAATGAAATAACAAACACTCTTCAAATTACTTTCCCACTGTGTATCGTCTGAGACAAAAATAACATTATACAGTATATCTCATTACTTTACAGCCCAAGTTTGTTCCTTGAATGTCATTATAAAATATTAATGATCAATCGTCTTGGCATACAGAATGCAAATGGCACAGATCCTGGGAATATATTAATGTCAACACCGGGGCAGCCTGGCATATTGAGTAACCGCTGACTATTTGTTGTCAGTAAGTTGTGTGTCAGTAACTGGTTGTAACAATAGTAAGAGCAAAGGTAATTGAGTTATGATACCGTGTCTTCTTCCTCGTTCGTTCACAAACTCCTGCAGATTAGCAGAATGTAATCCAGAGAATGGGATGAGTTGTATCATGGTCAACAGCTGTGATGTGATATCTGGGCTTTTTGTCCTGACATGTCCACTTCAACATGGCCTCTGGATTATATTGTATAGTTGGTTGGTTGGTTGCTGATCCAGCGGTCCATGGCTCATGCCCCTTTGACCCAAATTATATTGTATACGACAGCCACACCACCCATAACCTCCTTAGTCGCCTCTTTGAAAAAGAAGATAAACAATTTTGCTATTCTTTGTTTCTCCTTAGCGGCCCGTAAACACTGAAGGGAAGGTTATTTCATAGCACACGATTTTTCAATAAATGACCTGCTACTTGGTCAGTTCTTGTCCCAAAAAACTCCTGACTATTGTCATCTTCAGCATTTGATCAGTATCAATCATCGGGGACAGAAAATATTTGGTTCAGGGGTAGAACGTGCCGTTATATTTTAAGTTCACACTCTGGTCTTCATTCTTGATTTACTATATGTATTGATATTTACTATGATCTTAGAGCCTTACTGAAGTCAGATGTGTTGGTCCTAAAGGTCTGATATCTCTTGTTCAATGACTAGAATAAGGGAGCTTGGTTTGAAATGTGGTGTCGCTAGAAAGGAGCGGTTTCGTGGGCGAGAAAGAATGATGGTCAATCAACGGCGTACTGGACCGTCAGTTAACGTGTAATGGTGGATACACCCAAGGAGAGATCTGAGCACTTATGGACTTGTCCGGAGTGCAGTGACGATGATCCAACGACTCACTCATTTACTATTATCAACTGCCCGTTGGTTTTTAAAAAAACCTGTCAAATTTTTCCATTAGGAAGTTCAAGGAGAGATTTTGTAGCTGTGTGGATAAAGGCCGTATGCTCTTATTGTCACCAGGGTAAGTTGTTTTTTTAAAATATACCCTACAACAAGAAAAACTCTAGCCCTTACCGGAGATCGAAGTCTGGACCTCACGGGTGTGAGACCACAGCTCTAACCTCTCGCTATGCGCTATATCTACCCGTTAGTACTATTAGTAATATCAGGTGTCACCTGACATACTTAGATCTTTGCCATGCTATATAGCGACCATGATAGAGATGGCGGCATTTTCTCAACTTCACTAAAACATGAACTCAAAAGTTTCAGAAAATAATCTGTGACATGCCGCTATGGTGTAAAATTTCCGTGACAGTCAGGTCAATTGATTAGGTTGTCAATTCGAAATCCGGTCGAAACGTCTGGCTTACTTGTTAAAATGTGTGGAGGTCCCTCAGGATTATCGCATGAGTTACGGATTTTCGTGATCACAGTGGTACTTCATGCATTGTGGTATCTTCCTGTTCTACTGAGAGGAACAGATTGCAAATGTCTATTGGTAAACGATGAAACTAATCGCCTGCAAATTTTACGCACTTTTTAAAGTACATTTTTGCGCAAGG
>CM067307.1:15595902-16042557 GCA_034231615.1 Meghimatium bilineatum
TTGTGGAGCATGTTCCATTGAGTCATGTATATATATATATATATGTGCACTTTCACATACACACAGAGAGAGATTAAGGTTGCCATAATTTGGCTATTTCATGGCCAAATTTTGCCATTTTCTAGTGTCACTGACAATGAAATGTATGATTAGGTAGGTAAGTAGTTAATGAGTTTACCTCTCTTTTAGAGAAGCGTGCCCCTTTCAACCAGCGGACAAGGTCCAATTAGGTTATATCAGACACACTAGCATAAAATATTAGAGGTAACAAAGACCCCAAGAGTAAAATATGATTTGGTCTTTTTTTTCCTATTATTAGTCAATTTTAAAATATATTAAAAGTTTGGAGTATTGTCATTTTTGCCTTCAAATTCTACCAGAGGATAAAATTCAATTTCAACAATCTGGCACCACTGATGCATTTATTGTTAATCGTCGTTAATTTCAGGTTGACATTATGACTTCAACGATCGTTCCGGTTTCAAGAGTGAATTATCAAGAATTTAAAAATCATATTATTTTAAAAATATATTTATTATTATTATTTCCCTTGACTGCTATGACATAATCTCTGACTGGAATGATTGCCTTTATATTTATATCCAGTTGTTGAGGACCATGAGTGAGCCTAACAAGCATGACAAAAGTGAAAAATGTGTGTGTGTAGATATATTGGAATCACTCTATAATGCATTCTTTTATAACAAATGTACCTACCGGGTATATAATTACAATTTTCAATATGCCCAATTATATTTATTCTATATTGTTTGTACTGTATATACCGAGTTTCTGTTAATACATACATATTGTGTCATCTGGACTACAGTTGTTATAATGAGATTCCACTGTTGGTTGGTTGCTGATCCAGCGGTCTATGGGTTCATTCACTTTGACCAGGATTCCCCTGTAATTATATATTCTTTCAGCGTTCGCATCTCATATAACCACAACGAATATTTCATGTGATTTCCGCCAGGGAGCGTGAAGTACGTTGGGCTGCAAGTTCCACAGTAAAACTGTTATTATTTGCACCCCGGTTGGCCACTTGTGGTCAGGACGTCCGAGGTCCAGCACATCCGTTTTTGTCATTCCTTTATTTCGGTTTGGTCCCTAGTCCGTGACAGCCTGTGTATCTGTCGCCGGGCACGCTGGTGTGTAGTGCCTCTTCGCCAAGACGCTTGTCGAGCGCGTCTATCTGGCACGAGGTGCTCCACCATCTATAAACCCATCTCGTGCAATTGGACAAACTCTGCCGGTGTCTATCGGGTACTGAACCTTTTCTCATCCACGAGCCTGGTTCCGTATGAGGAAGAACTCGCCAGAAGAGTTGGACCCTGGCTCGTAAGCCCTCCTACCCGAGGCGTCGTTCACAGACATCGTGAACCCCTCGCACAAGTTTGAGTCTCACACCACGCGTTTGAGAGCAAGGCGTTCTCGAGCTGAGCGACCTTGTCCCAATAGCGCCTGAGCCCATCATGTACTGAACCCTTTCTCTCTGCAAGTGTATTTCCAGTATAGGAAATCTTGACAGTAGAGTTGGCCAGGACTGCCATCATTGTCCCCTTCTGCTAAGCCCATCAGGTTCGTAACCCTTTCTCTTTGCGAGCATATTTCCGGTATAGGAAGGCTCTGCATTAGAGTTTGTTTAGGTCTTCTTGCTTTTCCGAGCGCCCACGATTGGGTCTGGGTCTCTGCTTATAAGGATCACAGGTTACTAGAAGCTCGTATCGAGCTAACAGAGCTTATAGTTCCCCTTTCCTAGGAACTTTTCATTTGCAGTTCGCGCTGCCCTCTGGCGCTGTTCTGGCCCTTTCATTGTGTCATTGTACTTATTATGACATATATTTGTTTCTCTCCATGCAACCACTTTTACATTGGCCGCTCCTCCAATGTTCTGACTAGACTAACCAGGCGTCACTGTATGTCGACAGTGTCGCTGTATGTGGTGTGCAAATGTTGTCGGAGATATTGTCTGTCTCTTTTGCAGTCAAATCTATTTCCAACTGCTTCCTCCACATTCTCGGACACGATCCCCAAATGATTTGGCCAGGAATCAGCTCGAGCTGCTGTTTTCTGTTACCAGGGTGCACCGCGAGGAAGTACATTTGGGATCTTGGTTATCTGCTAACCCTTGGTCTGCCTAGAGCATTGCGTTCCCTTTGCACCCCGTAATTATATATAAATATAGGAACTGGAATGTAAAAGGAAATAGGAGCATAAAAACTCCTTTTAAAAGAATTTAAAAAATGCAGTGGACACCGGGTGTCAACCAGAAAAACTTTATGTGTCTTCTAGTGTATTGTTTCATTATGAATGAACACAAGGACATTCACATTCGAACTACTTTGTTATTTTTATCATTATTTAAGACAAATAAATAAATGTGATACAGTGTCAAATAGTGACCTTGATGTAATAATTGTGTCCCTTAACTGTCCACTTGTGACTGTGTACCCAAGCATCTCGGCAGCAGACCCATTCTCAAGTGGGATAATTTAGTGACAAGTACCCTACTTTCTTCTTGGTTTTCCTCTGCCTCTTGGTATTTCCATTCTCATGTGAATGTTCTTGCTATTAGCCAATAAAAATTCTTGAGGAGTAACAGGAATGAACCAATCCGTTCAACGGCACCAAATCGCCTAGCAACGTTGAATGGATTGGTTCAATTCCCGTTACTCTCAAGAAGTTGTTAATTGTCCTCTGCTTCCTACTTACATTTACTTGTATTAGCCAATATGATTTCATTATCATTAAGTGATTGAACCATTTCAATCTCTGTTCTTCAATTATTTGACTGCATATGTTGTTCCAACAGGTCTTGTAATATTTTCAATAAATGAAAATGATCTCTTCTTGTTCCGTTTGTTGTTTTTCTTGTACGTCTTATTTCACACATAGCAAGCTTTTCCTCATGTTCTTTAGTTAGTGTCCATGTCTGACATTGATAGCACAATGTTGGAGATCACTCTAATTATGTATTCTGCTTGTTCATATCTCATACTGAGAAGAATACAGATTGAACACTTAATAACCACTGAAAAGACCAAAGGAGAAGAGATAGAGGTCGACAAAGAGAAAAGTTACTAGAGGGGCTTGTATCGTGGCACGGTAGAAGCTCACCAACCAAGCTTATTGACAACACAAGAGACAGAGAGTCGTGGAGAAACATGATCGCCTGCGCCAGTCGGCATGGCACTTGATTGATTGATTGATTTTCTTGATATTGTTAAGTATTCTTAGTCACATCTTAACCTCATTCTCACATGTACAATTAGACAGCTTTAATCTATTCCATCCAATCTTTGTTACCGTCACTGATTAAAAGTATCCAAAATTGTTTTAAGAAATGTCCTTGTGAATGTTCTTTAAAAATAATATACAAAAATAACATTTATCAATAAAAGTGGCTAATTTCACTTCCTTCCATTCTTGTGTCAAGGTAATCCAAGCATTGATTAAGAGATTTTCCCCAACGTCTACACATTCGCTTAAACAATCACCATGGGCAATTGCTGCAAGCTGGGTTCAATCACGACAAATTCATCCTTCAAATGCAAAAGAGCTTGGTAAGATCATAAATAATATTACAGTTTTTATACATGCTGTTAGTAAAGCACATTGGGATATCATCATCATCAAGTGACATATTCTTTTCCATAACGTAGTCTTTCCTATGGATCTCTTGAATTCTCCGCGGTCTTGGGCAAGTTGCCCTGCATCTTCCAGTCACATGAGCAGGCATTCTTGAATGTCTCTTGTCCAACGGCGTCTTGGTCAGCCTTTACCCCCTTTGATTGGGATATCAGTTGGTACAAATAAACATTGATGACTTCAGTTAGATCATCACAGCAATGCAATTAGAGTCTACTAGATTCAAATACAGAATGTACAATAGATAAAATGTAGGTACAGTTAACTAAATAGTGGTTTGATTGGAGATGTAGAACACATTTTTGGTACCGTAGATAACGTAATTAACTTGAGATATGCTAACTACATTGTTCTAGTTGCCAAAAGTGAGAAAGATCTACAAGAACTAATAAAAGACAACAAACTCTTCTTAAAAGCAAGAAGTCAGAAGAGATGGTTGTTTATAAGAAACAAAATCCCAGCAACATACAAAATTACAGTAAATTATTCAATGTTCAAACATGTCCACCAATTCAAGTATTTAGAAGCATTGATACATTCGATGGAAAGAGTACAACAGAGATAAAAAATAAGAATAGGACTGACAAATGCAGCATTCCTAATGGTTAAGAATATACTGTGTAATACATCTATCTATATACATCTGAAAGAAAAAAGGCAGCAAAAGAGATTGTACAAAGTACCGAGGTATTTCACTTCTAAGCCACAATGGAAATATTTTCTACAAAAATCTAGAAAAAATAATACGAGCATTCATAGATCCACAGCTTAGCAACACTCAAATGGGATTCTGGGATTCCGTAAGAACAAAAGATGTACAGGTGCCATTTTTACACTCAGACAACTGGCACAATTAAAAAAACTGAAAAAACAAAGAATTGTATATCTGTTTGTCCACCAAGGAAAAAGCTTTCGACAGAGTAGACAGACAACACCTTTGTAAAATACTTTCAAAATATGGGGTTCCACAACATCTAATCAACTTGTGTAGAAGTAGTTAATAGGCAATCAATGTGTAGTTAGAATGAGTGTTAGGCTTTTAGATAAATTTCACATACACTCTGACATTGCGGCAAGAATGTGTTCTATGTCCCTTGTTATTCATCACATATATTGATTGAATATGTAAAATTGCAGACACTAATGAAGAAGACAACCTCCTGAGCGAACTTCTTTTTGCAAAACATCAAGCAATAATAGCAACAACAGAAGAACTACAACAACATATAAATAGACTACACACAACATCTAGGGACTTTAACATGAGGATAAACACAGAAAAAAAACTGAGGTAATGTCAATCACAAAAATAGAACAAAACATCACTATTCTAATCGATGATCAACAACTTAAACAGGTGAAAGAATTCACTTTTCTGGCAGCATCATATCATCAAATGAGAAAAACACCAAAGAAATCCAACATAGATGCAACAGAGCATACCAGATCTTGGGGCAGATGTCTTATATTTTCAAATATACATATATGTATATGTGAGCATGAACACCGAAAACTGCACTATATAACACGATCATCATACCATCACTATGCTGCCAATGTCCAAAAGAAAACTTGTTTTACAACAGAAATAGCTTGTCTGCATCGAATCGGATATAGATCAGGCTATAGAATTTAGTTAGTGTGTAATGTAATCCTACATGCGGATGTGACATTTCTTATCTTGAAAGAATGATTTACGATAATCAAAGAAAATGAATTTATTGTGTATACTTATGTTAATTATCAATCGAGGACAACTAGACCAACAATAATTGTTTATTTATGAGAGGGGAGCGCGCACTAATGCAGATGTTTTTAAACAAAATAAATTTTATGTACAGCATTGAATGTTTTTAAAGTTGACATGTGTAGTAATATGTCTCTATCTTTAGAGATGCAGAAGAAATGTTTTCAGAGCTACATAACACCGATTCAGACATAAGGATGCTTGAATTTACTTGTATTAAAAAGGAAGAAAAAAAATGTGTGGTTGATAGTTACAGTTCCGTGCGTCGTTTCCTGCATCCTTAAATTAAGTCAAGCGTGACTGCTTTATAAAATAAGCAGGCCAGTGTTAAACTGAAAATTAAATGAAATACCAAACACAGCTGTGGCGCGGTTGTAATATATATTAGTGATTATCAGAACCGACGACTGCACACTTGGGGCATACCGATATAAGCTCCGTCCCTTTTAGCAGGTGGATTAATGGAGTTATCAGCGTTCTGATACATCATAATATTGCTGCATATCAAGCAGTCAAATGTGCCATAGCTTGAAAACGAATCGTCATTCAATCCTGCTACTCATTGCAGCAACAGTAGAGAACAAAACCGATATAGGTAGACAGATAGATAGATGCAAATTTTCAAAGGAATTCACCAATGTACACGATCCAAAATGTATGTGATCTTATGTCCATCAAGGCTACTAGTTCAGTTTTATAATGCCTACAAATAGTTATCGATAAAATATAATTAGATTTAAGGCACGAATTTCGGTACGAACTATAATTAGAATCATCGATCAAATCAATAGTTAATGACTAACATTCGTCCATCAGTGCGATAATACAGTTTACTTCCAATCATGTCGGAATTACTTGATTGGCGTCGACTATATGTCTAATCTTAACACATTGCTATTACGTTCTATTACGTGCAGTATTGTTCCCTAACTATGATATAGTGTAATACGGTGACAGTTTTTAAAATACACATGTATGTGTCTTCTTCTTCTTCTTTCTGTTCTCATGTACCTTTCGGTGTTGATGGGGAGAGTGAGTGTACGGTCTTTTGCACTTCTATTTGCCTCCTCTGCTGTTATATTTCCGAGTGTCTCTAATACACTATCTATCCACCTTTTACGAGGGCGTCCAATAGGTCTACTGTTTTCGTATCGTTTGTTAAGTGTTTTTTGGATAATACTTTGCTCTTTGTGTCTGGTTATGTGGCCGTACCATTTAACTTGTTGTTTCTGTATGTATTCTATTGTTGGCTTGATCCCTAATTGTTTCCTTAGTGCTTCATTCCTGATTTTGTCTCTCAAGCTAACTCCAATCATACGTCTCACACATTTCATTTCAGTGGTGTTAATCTTATGTATTGTTCTAGAATCTTAATGTCCAAGTTTGACACTAATAACACAATGTTGGTAAGAAAATGGTGTTGAAAAGCGCTTTCTTTGTTTCTAGTGTAATATCTTTGTTTCTTAGTAAAGGTGTTAATTGACCAATGATCTGACAGGCCTTATTACATCTTGCGTTTATTTCTGCTTCTTGTTTGTTGTCATATCTCAATGTGCTGCCCAGATATTTGAATTCATCTACTTGTTTTAGTTGTTTATTATTTATCTGTATGTTGATGTTCTCCTTTTCTCTTGCAATATTCATTACTTCTGTTTTGTCTATGTTGATTTTCATTCCAAATTGCTTGCCTGCTGTGTCTACTATGCTTAGGTGGTCTTGCAGGTTTTTAATGCTGTTGTGAAATAAAACCTGGTCATCTGCAAAAAGCAGTTCATTTGCTGCATTAGAATTAGCTGTTTTGTTTATATGGTCCATATATGTAATAAAAAGTAGTGGGGATAATACACATCCCTGCTTTACTCCTGTGCTAATCACAAAGTCCTCTGTGTAGCCTGCAGCTGTTCTTATAGTGCAACTGCTGTTGTTATAGAGACTTCTACAAACGTTAATTAAATTTTGGCATACTCCATAAATTTTTAATATTTCCCATAGTTTTTCTCTGTTTACTCGGTCAAATGCTTTCTCTTGATCTATGAAGGATATGTATAAATTTTGGTTGTATTCTATTGACGTCTCTGCCAACTGTTTCAGAATAAATATTGCATCAATACATCCTCTGTTTCTTCTAAAACCCATTACACATGTATTTGTGATTTCAAGATTCAACAAACGTCGTTTTCTTCCACAACAAAGCGTCTTCTACTAATTCACATCTGTGTACAGCGTCAAAACAGGGCATTTCTCCTCATAAGATATCTTCTCACCTTCCTTATTACCTCATTGACAGGTTTGGGCGTTGACCTTTACTGATGAGATCCTAGCCCATAGGACATGTTCCAACAGACAGAACTGTGGACTGAGCTAGGAGACTGCAGAACACATTCTTCATGCCTGTCAACTCTACCAAGAAGAGAGGGAGAAAATATGGCCCACTGGGACGGCACTACTTCCAGACTTGAGGGGTTCTTTGGATGACCTGAAGCGAATCACACAATTCATTGAAGCTATTGGCGCTGTAACCTGATATCTGACTGAAGAACGATGAAGAAAAAGAAGATAGGGTTTAAACACTTAAAGCTATGGTTTATTGAGCAACTTCGATAACGACTATTGGTCCTCCTTCATCAGTTGGTCAAGCCTATGGTCGACTATGGATTAGCAATCCTTACGCCCTCGCGTTAGCAATGTGAGCGTCTAAAACGTGTACAGAATCAAGGAATGCGGATAGTTATCGGATTCACCAGGGATACTTCGATTTGTGAAATGAGACATATGCTTGCGTAGTGCAAGCTGCCGGCATGCTCTCGCTCAAACAAAACTAAACGTGTGTCACTTCACTTAAAGACATACAGGGAGCAAGAATTAATTGCGGCATGGCACATGCTGAAAAGACTATAGCAGAGGTACCCACAGTTTATGGAGCAACACAGACACCCACTGTCTTACGGAGAAGCAAAAACAGTAATCCACAACACATACACAGCAAAGTGGAAGAAACAAATGGAAGAGGAATACAAACATGATGCAATACATCTCCTCCAAAGATATCAACAGACCACAATATTTTGCCTTAGAACAGGCCACTGCAGACTGTTGGGTCACCTTTACCGATTGAGGATCTCATACACAGATGTATGTCCATGTGGATCTGGAACCCAGACCCCGGAACACATACTTCAGGACTGCCCAACATACAAAGAGCAGAGACAGCAGACCTGGCCAGAGGATACAGACTTGAGACAAAAGCTATGGGGCAGCCGCTCTGACCTGGAGAAAACAGTGGACTTCGTCTTGACGACAGGCCTGACAACATAACATGACTACAGATGCTGAACGCAGAAGAAGAAGAAGAAGACCCACCTTATGAACAGGAGAAGAATGGCGGCCAGCTGATGAGACTGTGACAGGTTTTCACAAGGTAATCACTCTTGGAAAGTAATACATATATTGGGGTAATATAAAAGCAAACCTGGAAATCACTGGAAATCAATCCGCTAATTGCCGATAACTCTGAAGATGATACAATCTGTTCACCGATGGATGTGTAGGCTGTTGTAAAAAGTCTGGTTGGGATTTTACAGCTAGATATCGTGGTAGAGTTGTTGTCGAAAACAGCAGAATATTCGGAGCAACTACATCCAGAGAGGATGGAAGTCGAGGCTGTTAGTGCTGCCCTCAAACTGGACACCCGGTAGAGTTAGGAGCGTGGTCAACTAACGAGTCAGGGGAGACTGAGCACCAGTGGTTCTGTCCGGAGTACAATAATAACGGTTCATTACCAATAACCAAGGTATCTCCACACTCATGCTCTCAAGTACATCGCTCTAAACTCAAGTCAACGAAGCTGGCTTGAAACAACAGCAACTACAATACATATTAGACAAATCTCTCCTATATGTTCCAGAAACCCGCACCCCTCGGTGTCTGATGTGCAACTACTACTACTAAATTTCACATCTGTTTTCTCGCACTGTTTGGAACCAGCTTCTATTCTCTCTACAAACGGCTGACGTCTCGCGGAGCACACAAATATTACGTCATTATTTACGTTTTCCGATCCCCTGCTAATCTTTTCTGCTCTATCACTTCCGCTTTTCGTGCACTTAATTTTACTAACTATAGCATACACTGCAACTGATCAGGGATTCTAAAGTACTTTAACTCAGACCCGCCCCTTTTTTCTAACAAGCCAATCCAATACGCACAGTTACATTCAAAATCCTCTGGATCTCTCTTGTAGCAACACAATGGTCCTGCTAATCTCCAGCAGGATGTATGTAGTCCAGATAACGGGATGCGGTTTATTTACACCAATGACCTGACACATTCGACTTTGGCGGTAACTTGTAAAACTGATAAAGTTAGTATACCAAATGATAAAGTTAGTATACTAAATAAAGTGTGTAGGTAATTACGTCAGGGAGTTGATATACCAACCAGGAATAGCTAATGGCATATCAATGAAAGAGTTTTGTTGAAGATCTATGCTCCACACGATTTGAAATGTGATGAAGAATACCACCATGATATGAGGGTGGATGTACCCCCGTGATATGAGGATGGATATAACACCATGATAAGAGGGTGGGTGTACCACCATGATAGGAGGCTGAATGTACCACAATGATATGAGGGTGGATGTACCCCCATAATAAGAAGGTGGGTGTACTACCATGATATGAGGGTGGATGTACCCCCCATGATAAGAGGGTGGATGTAACACCATTATAAGAGGTTGGATGTAACACCATGATATGAGGGTGGATGTACCCCCCATGATAAGAGGGTGGATGTAACACCATGATATGAGGGTGGATGTACCCCCCCCCCCATGATAAGAGGGTGGATGTAACACCATGATATGAGGGTGGATGTAACTAATGATAAGAGGATGGGTGTACGACCAAGATATGAGAGTGGATGTACCACCATTATAAGAGGATGTATGTTTACGTTGAAGACCTTTAAGTTTCAATACTTCCCACCATAGCAGTAAATGAATTACTTCAACATGAATAATATGGTACTCACCCAGAGTTACTCAGATTGTCACTGCTATGACTTGAGTTGCTTGCAAGATCTGTCTGTTTAGTATTTCCAAAATCTTCTGGTTTCCCATAGTTGAGGAGTTTTTTCTTTGACGACATGACGATTTGAAAAACTATTATCCACAACCGTGATCGTTGCTGGTGTTATCAGCTAGGTGTCGTGATGGTACATTATCCTCATTTTGCTTCACGTCAGTGATGTCTAAGTTGTATTCACCGTCGTAAACTTTTCTATGGTAGCACTGGTGAGTGCAGAAAAGGGAATCATGTAACTGGAATGTTTCACTTATTTAGAAATTCTATGACAATTTCATTATATTATCTAGGAATCTTACGGACTTTTTTTTATGTCAGTAATTAAATCCTTTTAATTGTATTTGGTATTTTACATGTCAATAAAGATATCACAGTCTCAAGTTTGTCAAATTTATATATAGGAGCCTAAATGAACTCCATGAATGTTATAAAAAATACAAGTCTCATTATACATTTTCCCCCCAGTGTTTCCACTTGTCCGTAAATAAAGTCTTGGAATTGTATAATGATGTGCACATTTCCATTAACAAATCGTTGAGATTTTCTCAGGTTTTCTAAGTATTATATAATATCAAGTTATTCACTTGTCACTAAGAATTGTATCACATTTGTTCACTTGTCAAACAATAAATCCTCAGAATTTTGTAGTTCTCCACTTGTCACTTGAGAAATAAAAGAATATTTTCTCATTTTATTTCGACATATTCCGGTACATTTCCGAATCTGATGCATCACTGTTTATACATAGATTAAATGAGACAAAACAATATTCCCTTAACAAGGCTGCATGGCACGTGCCTTTGTATGCCTGTTTTATCGTTTATTGGATGTCAAATAATTCTTCCTTCGTGTTTCTTCTTCTGCGCTCGTTAGTTCCCTTTCTGTTAGATTGTACTCTTTGGTGCGAACAGTCTGTTTACATCCACTGAATCTCTCTTGCGTAATTGCATGCCCCGCTGGTTGTATCAAAAACGTAGTATAACCTCCTAGCAGACCTTTGCTGCTGTTTTTTGTGTGTGTGGCCTGTGACGGTATTTCAACCATAGGAAAAACAACCAATTGTTATATCAGAACGTTTATGTGACGGTATTTCAACCATAGAAAAAACAACCAATTATTATATCAGAACGTTTGACAGAAGTCTGCATACTTCGAATATTGATCACCACTTTTTAACAAAAATCTTAACATTAGGTCTTGCATAGAAATATATTCAACTAGTAACTAGATTTAAAAAACCACAGTTTTTCTTGCATGTTGCGTCTTTTATGTATACTTCTGAGTACCACCTGCTGTCACTCAGTAGGAAAACAGTTGGCATCCGACGTAGCTTATCGAACAGAAACTTGATGCAACTGAATATAATCAGGCGGTCAAAAACGTGAGACGTGTTCTAGATTTGCATGAAAATAGGCGTCCTGTTGTAAACCTATTTTGTATGGACTACTGGGTAATATTTGGGTCTCACTACAACCAGTATTTCTGAGCTTCCGGTCCTTAGTACATTTTAGTTGGGATCTGACTTCTAAAGTGTCTTCAAGCGGAACGTTATTGTTTACTGACAAGGTTACTTGTTACGGTTGTGAGTCGGCTAACAAGAACAGATTCCTGATCCAGTCTGACAGTACAATGTCGAGGTCAGATGTGTTTAGTGTGAACATTTACTCGTGGTATATGGAAAGATCAGATGTGGTCTGTAGTGAACGCTTACAATACATGTGAAATTTCACTATAACTAGCAAAACAAGTGTATTATATTATCTGGGGTTGAAAAAAACATGTCTCTCTTCGTGCAAATAGCACACTAAATTCTACTCACAACAGATAGCTTACATTAATATTGTTCAGGGATTCTAAAGTTGTTTAACTCGAAGGCCCCTTCCCCCCCCCCTTGAAGAGATTTTAATTCAAAGTCTAAAGGCTTCTGTACCCAACAAAAAGCAGAAATCATAATTATGTCCGTCGTGTTTGTCATCTTCCGAATTTTATATCATATTTCATATTATATGTCTGTCTTCTTTTAGACGGTTATTTAGCTGGTTCGTCTATATCAACCAAGTGTCATGTCGAGTGGCGAAGGCGATCATCTTCCATCTCTTTTGTTGTCTATAAATTCAGTTGGTGGCTTATTTTTGTGCCATAGTGACAACCCTTCCAGAAATATCTCTCTTTGTCTTCCCGTGATATTTCCGGTGGTTGCTAAATGTTCAAGATTTACTTTTCTCATCACATGTCCTAATAATCTTGATTGTCTGCTTCTAATTTTTGCTATAATTTGTCGTTTTACTCCAGAATCTCTGAAGACAATAGTTTTCTTGGCTGTCCATGAACTTTTCATCATACTTCTTAAAAACCACCTAACCCAGTTACCTCCAATTTATCTTTGAAATTGTATTTACTGCTCATGCTTCGCATCCAGAAAGAAGGATTGACTCATTATAACATTCTAACACTCGAACTCGCGTATTCCATGATGTTACTCCATTGCATAGAATGCTTCTCATTTTTTTATATGTTGATGTGCTACATGCATGTGTTATCATGCTTTTAATCTCATTGGAACACCGGCCATCCTATGTTATAATGATGCCAAGATGTATATAGGTAGTGTTAATTGTAGATTGAATCAATCACTGCTGTTTTACATTGACTTTTGCTTTACCTGTAAGTTTCTTTTCTCTCAGACGTGTGTCAAAATATTTCTGCACCTTTGAGCAATGCCAACTTGCATGTACCACAGTCCTCTGCCATACTTTCCCAACAACTGGTAGGCAGATAGAAAAGTCTTTCAATGATTGCAAACATCTTTGTTTGGCAGCATTCTGTCTCTGACTTTTTTCCTTCCGATATTTCATCAAACAATATTTGATGTGAGATACGGTCGTTCATTATTCTGAAAGGAAGGGAGTTTTTACCTAAAATAAAAAGCTATTTGTCTGTTTTCCAGTAAAATTTCCCGACCTTTTTACGAAAAATCTTTACGGGATGGGTTTTATCGACACTTTGACTACATTCCTAGTATTAAAAGCGAATCTTTGATTTGCTAATGTGCAGGATATAGACATAAAATAGGGACTGGGATGTCCATACATGACATCAACAATTTAATACCTACTTTTGACTCCCTTCACCCCCCCCCCCGTCATTAAACTATCAGGAATTTCACCTCCCAGATTAATTGTGGCAACACCCCCCCCCCTCTTAAATAACTTTTCAAAAAAATAGATAAAAATACATGATTTTGTTTTCACATTTTTGCTAATAAAATAAAATATATAATTCAAACAATTTCATTGGTATATATATTTTTTTTAAATTACTCAACTTTTGTCACCGCCCTTTTGTCAACAACTGTCAAACTTATTTCAGACTCCCCTTCTTCCCCCCCCCCCCCCCCAATCCCCCTAATTGTTAACGAATTTTATGGACATCCTTTTATCGACCCTATTTCAGTTGGCCAACTTCTTGAACAGAAGTTAAATTACTTGAAGTTTCGGGCCGGACCAAGTTGTTATAATGGGATGTGACTGTGTATATCTTATACTGTTTTATACTACAAGACAGCTATTCTTATAATTAGTGAAACAATGAATAAATGAACATTTGAAACACAATCAATAGTTAGATATTGGTTGGACGTGCCAGTTTTTTTTTCTACCTTGAACATTTAGAAGCAGACGGTGGTTAAAGTGATAGAAACGTCAGATCGTCAGATATGGAATGAAAATAATTTGTTTAAATGCAGCTAGATGGAAAAATATCGTAGATTCCATACAGATAAAAATTAAGTATTTTGAAACTGAAAGTTGCGCTTTGTTAAATATTGTCATGAAGTCTTGCCGCAAAAATATCAGCACTAGACTTGCATGTTAAAAATATAAAATTGATTCCTTCAGAATGTGAGCATAGAATAATGGTGGGTTGCCCTTCGAGTACACAGAGAGAGATAGAGAGAAAGAGATGCTGGAAAGTTTTATAATGAAAAGAGAATGCATTAATAAAATATAATATAGATGAGAAATGTATTTCGATAGAGTTAAATACATTATCCAAAAAAACTAAGACGTTAATAAAGTCATTTTTGTAGGTCGTTTGCTAGTGCCCTTTAAAGTGGAACTTACATTATTGTCTACTCAAGTTGTTCTTTTCTGTACTACCTGAAAGTTTGAAGATTTAATAATTAATTCGTACTTTCGGTAGTAGTTTTGTAATAAAAAGAGAATGCAAATTGTGTGGGAGACACAATTTCAACCAAGTGTAAGAAATGGTTGCTAAGGAAGATTATTAGAAGATTAAATAAGTATACATTTATAGTTATGATGAGCCACTATCATTGCACTCTGGGCAAACCTATAAGTGCTCAGTCTCCTCCAGCATATGACTAAAGGTATACATGCTGATGGTTCTCGTGACCCGCTGGTTAAAGGTAGTACGTCATTTAGCTTCTCTTCAAGATATGAATTCAAATACTTCTTATTTCCTCCTGCAGGCATCCATTTCTATTACTAGATACCACCACACTTATGCAAAATTCTTCCAATTGTATCCTAAATGTGTCATCAATAGTGGTGTCCACATCAAGCAGGTACTCATGAGACAGTTTCAACACGTTACTCTTGTCCATTATCTATGTTTTCCCGTTGTAATTATGGCAATGTAATGTTTCCATAATTCTTCTGCAGCAAATCAAATTGTTCATGGATCGGCAAACTTAGTCACAAGAAGATCTGCCTGGATATTCTCACTCAACCACAGCTGATAAATTCTGGCAACTAAGTTATCAAGAGAAATGTGTCCGTAGATAAGTTATCATATGGAGGAGATTCGGTCATAGATAAGTTATCATATGGAGGATATTCGGTCATAGGTTAGTTATCATATGGAGGAGATTCGGTCATAGATAAGTTATCATATGGAGATTCCACTTATAACCAAATGTCATTTTGCATCATTGTTTATATAGTGTCTCTATTCTCTGATTTAACACTGTAACTGCCTTGTTGAAAGATAGTGCCATCTGAGATGAAATGCTTAAGGAACGCTGCAAGGGTGACCAGGCTTGATAGATTACGAAATGAAGACATCAGGGAAAGAATAGGTATAATACATTGCACAGAATACATAGAAAGGTAGCGGATCAAGTGGTTTGGTCACATTATGAGAATGCATCACGACAACTTGCCTGTATATGCGTAAACCAAATGGGATCAGGGTACAAAGCCAGAGGAAGACCACGAAAAAGATGGATAGAAAACGTCAGGAACACCCTGAACAAACACGGTCATAGCACAGCCGAGGCCACACATCTGGCCTTGGAACACAAGCTCGAGCTTCAATCACCCCTACGCTTAACGGCAAGAGGGAAACCGCATGGAGAAAGATAATAGACAATAGACTGAATTTTTTTTTCACTTTCTGAAATACTAGCTCTGTATTTATATAATTACCAGAAAACTAGAGATTCAACAATCAGTCGTGGGCTGTAAAATATATATAGATATAGTGGAATTCCTCTATACCGCATCTTTTTATAACACATTTCTCTAATTAAATTCAAGTAGGAAGCATGAGGATAAATGAAAGTAATTCTTACAGCTGACGGAAATTGAAACAAGTCCGTGGTAAGGGCAAGCACAGAAAATCTATTTACTGGAATTGCAAGGCGATTCGGTGCCGCTAGAATGGACATGGTTCAATTCCCTTCAGCTGTAAGAATTATTCTCTAATTAACAACACATTTTAAAACCCCTAATTATATTTATTCTTTACTACTTGTACTGTATATAGCGAATTTCTGTTATTACATACACATTTCTTTGAGGGCGGATATATGCGATCAAAGAAATACTAGAACACCAAAGCTGCACTATGGCAGCGGCATCACAGCAACAGAAAGACTTCAGCTTCACGTGACTCCTAGATGCACACATTGATAGGACGGACAAGACATCTTCGGGCCGGACCAAGTTGTTATAATAGGATTTGACTGTATATATGTTTTACTCCGCCGAAGACGGATGTGTCGGGCCATTGGCGCAAATAAAACGGCGACACAACGCATTTCCATTCTCTGGACTGCATCCTGCTGGAAATCTAGTAGTACTGCTACAGGAGAGATCCAGCAGGAGTTTGAGAATGAACGCTGAAGAAGAAGAAGATATATGTTTTACTGTTTTATATTACTAATAATATTTTCTTACTTTATTTCTTTATCGCCTCGCTAAAATTCATGTTCGGATTTCCTAAGTCGAAGGGTTTGAACACCTCGTTATCTACGGGCGTGCAAAGTTAATAGTGTTGCTATTCTTTACTCCCCTTTCGGGCCTCCCGGAAACGTCCGCTTGTAGTCTTAACTTCTACTCAATAAAGACACATTTTGACAATAGACGTCCTGTTGTAATCAAAGACGTCTATTGACGTCACAGTCGCAAATAGTCGTAAGGTCATATAAACAGAAAGCGACAAGGACATAAATAATCTCTGGCGTGTATCTTTTATAGAAGAATCATAGGGAGCTTACGATTGCGTCAGAGTCAGAGGCAACATGCTGTTTTTAACCTTGCTTCACTTTCTTGTCATACATCGGTTCATGAAAAATAGCCAATTTCATACCCGCCTTTGTGAAGCCCGACTTCAACTTTGTCCTCATTGCCATTCTGTCTAGTAAGTTCTCTGTTTAGTGCTAGCTGTCTTGCTTTATCAAAAATGAGCAAAAAATACGTATAAGTGTTATCAAAATGAGTCATAAAACAACCTAGTAGCGAGACATAGTGACGGGCGACGTTTCGATTAAAAAGCCGTCATCAGGACAAACCAAAGACCACAGTGCAGCGAATCTTACATGGAGACAAACATGGTTATGATAGGGAGGAATGAAAAAGAGAGATAGCAAGGAAGCAAAGATTGGAGGAAGCAAAGATGGAGCAGCATGACAGGGAAGAAGATGGTATGGGGAGAAGATAGTGGACAGAAGAAAGGCTTTTTAGTCGAAACGTCGTCCGTCTCTGTATCTCGCTGCTAGGTTGCTTTATAACATCTTGGTAACACTTATACAATTTTTGACATTTGCTCTGTGTTACCCCAGCCACATACTTCCTGTTTAGAGTCGTTACCCGATACTGGAACATTTATCCCTTGTCTTGCTTTATCCAGTCCTCAATATGCTATGTCTATCGTTTTTGATGGTCTCTTTTTCCTTGTTTTCGAACCTGCCCATCAACGAAGACGAATGTGTCGCCATTGGCGCACATCAAACGGAGACACAACACATTTTCATTCTCTGGACTACATTCTGGTAGAAATATAGTAAAGTCATTGTCCTGCTACAAGAGAAATCTAGCGGGAGTTTGAGAATGGACACTGAAGAAGATGAAGGAATCTGTCTTTTTCAGATTAGTCTTATTTAATCGCCATTGTCTTGTCGGTGTCCGAGAGGTGATCAGATAATATCAACACTGTGTTATCTTTCATCTATGTCATAAGAGTCGACTAAGGAGGCAGTAGCATCCAATATAAGATCAATGAGACCCGGAAGCCATGCTGGAGCTGGATGTATCGAACGAAGGGCGCAGATATCGCAGCAAAGCTATAATTCATGACACAACTCATTCCATTATCCGCATTGCCTTCTCCTGCTATTCTGCAAGCGTGTAGGAACGAGCAGAAGAAGAATGAATATTTGAATCCACTATATCTCTTTATTTGACTAAAATATGTTAGCTAGCTTTTTTTCAAAATATTTTTTCCAAATGTCAGTCCCCTTATTTCCAGGTTTGCGTAGATAGTCTTTCTGTCCATGGTTTTCGTTATATATATATATATATATATATATATATATATATATATATATATTGAATTTTCTCTGCCTTTGCTGTAAGACTACGCAGGATTGAATCATGATCAGTTTTCGGGCTATGACACGTTTGGTGGCTTGATATGCAGTAATATTGTGACGTCTCAGAATGTTGGTGACTCCTTCAATCCACCTTCTTCTTTGGCTTCCTCTGTATCTTGTTGTTACCATCTCCATACTGTATGTTCTTGACGCTGGCCAATAATGGTTCATTCTCATTAAGTGGCTGAACCATTTCATCTCTGTTTTTCAATATATATTGTGTTCCAACAGTTTTTGTAATCTCTTCTTGTTCTGTTTGCTGTTCCTCTTAGACATCTCATTTCACACGTAGTAAGCTTTCTCTCTAGTTCTTTTGTTAGTGTCCATGTTTGACTTTGATAACACAATATTGGTATGAAGATCGAATTTTATGATTTGCCTTTTGGTTTCCATTGGGATAGATTTGTGTTTGAAAATTGGTGTATGTTCATAATTTACGTTATTGGCTTTTTGAACTCTTGACTCGAGCTCTCTGTCCATTCTTTTGATTATTATAAATATAAGAAAGGGAAAGGGTTCATCGGTGATATATGGGGCCGCTTCTGTCATATAGAAGCCAATCATGGAAAATAAATAAAAATGTTTGAAATTAAAGACTACAAAGATGTGGTTTTCAGAACAATTTTGAGAAACTCATGGACAGTTAGAAAAAGTAATGGGGCGGGAGGTTGACACCACAAGAAAGCTACATAGTCATGAGGAGAGATTTGGAAGAACGTTACATAGTCATAAGGATAGACTTTTGGAAGAACGTTACATAGTCATAAGGAGACATTTGGAAAAAAGTTACAGTCATGAGGAGAGATTTGGAAGAAAATTACAGTCATGTTGAGTAATTTGGAAGAAAGTTAGTCATGAGAAGTTTGGAATACAATATAAATTTATTTTTGGTTCAGCATTATGTACCTTTTATTGTGAGGTACGCTTCTTTCAATTGGACTTTAGTCAAATTTGGTTATATGAGCTTTACAACTATCATAAAATAGTGGAGGTCGCGGTTCTGGCAATCCAATCACTACGACTTCCGGATTCATACAACGTAGCAAGAGACATAATTGGGGAATAAAGGAATAAAGAGACACAGTACGTAAGAGAACATATTGTGTGGTATGAAAGCATAGGCTGATAGGGAATAGTAGAGCTGACAAACTTCTGAGGGGATATAATGTAGAGAGAATTCATCCATCACCGCACATGATGATGATGATGATAAAAAGCTGCTTAACCATATATAACAGACTAAATATATTTAATACATTTAAATGTTTGGTCATATAAAGAGACACAACTGTTTAGAAAGACAAATAATGGAGTGTAGAGCATCTGGGAAGAGGATAAAGAGTAGACCAAGAAGACGATGGACTGACGAAATTAAAGATAACATGAATACGCCAATGGAAAATGCAAGCAGCATGGCCCAATGTATAGAAGGGTTCAGGGAGTTCATTGGGAAGACAACGTTTTGGAGAGAATACGTCACATGACACAATATAATATATATATATATTTCGCACACAAAAATGGTCCATGCTAACGTTGTTATGTTATAATGTACAGAATTAGTGATTTTAAACCATCTCTTCCATATAGGAAATTACATCGAAATCGGTCTAATGGTGTTTAGTTGTAATTTCTTCCCGTGGACAGGAGTGGCTAAAGAACTAGTGGTTATGTATAATAGTATACTGTGACCATGATAATCAGCAAGGTTACAGAAGAACAAGAGCTAAACATAATCATACATGGAGAGAAACTACAACAAGTAAAACATTATCAGAATCTTGGACACAGTCACAAATGACGGCAGATGTGAAACAGAAGTTAAAAGGAAAATAGGAATGGCTAAAAGTTCCTTCAATGACATGAGGAAAATAGTAACATCTAAACAAATTACAAACAAGTTAAAAATGAGAATTATAAAACGCTATATCTATTGTATATTAATGTATGGATCAGAAACATGGACACTAAATAAACAATTAGAAGACAGAATTTATGCCTTTGAGATGTGGGTATATTGAGAATAGGAAGAATATCATGGAAAGAGAAGAAAACAAATAAAGAGGTGCTAAAGACACTTAATATGAAGAAAGAATTACTAAGAGAAATAAAGATCAGGCAAATAAAATACTTTGGACACATTAAAAGACATGACACCTTATTGAAGACCTTACTTGAGGGTAAAGTCAAAGGGAAGCGAGCAAGAGGTAGGCAGTGATACAAGTGGGAGAGTAATATCACAAGATGGACAGGTTACAGTCTAGCAGATTGTACCACCAAAACAAGAGGCTCGGAATGTTGGAGATCTGTTGCTGCTAACCTTCGTTGCGGAGACGACACTTTATGATGATGATAATAATATTGCATTTAATTGCATAATAAATGCAACCTCGGCGACACATCTGGCCTTGAAACGACAGCTTAAGATACCACCCCTACGCTTAACGGCAAGTGTGAATGCGATCAACAATCATTCACTTATTATTGACAATATACAATAATAATATTACAGTACTATCGGCGTTATAACACTCTGTGAATTTTTTGTGTTAAACTGTACCAGGTAATTTCCAGGAAGTACACAGACACGGATGAAACGAGGAGGGGAATGAATATATATATATATATATCTGTATGTGCGTGCGTGCGTGAGTGTGTGTGGCGCGCGCGCTTTTTTTGGTAAACAATATACATTTGTAGTAATCTATTATTTGTAGAAAATGTCTTAATTTTTATAAGAGCAGTCAATTTTTTTAGACACAGTACAATTATCCAGCCAGTGGTAGACCAAAAGAAACACTCATAAGAACAATACTTAGAAAAAGTAAAACAATCAATATTCATACTATTCAAGAATTGCACATAATAGCTTTGAACAGACAGAATTTGAGAGATTTGATTTCTGCCCTATGTGCTAACTTCAGCGCAATAGGAAAATAAATGAATGAACAATTATCCGTTATCTGCACGAACGACCTATATCGTTATTCGTGAAGTTATCAGCGTACACTGGACAAGTGCATATGTACGCATATCCTCTTCTCAGTCAATCCATACAAAATATATACATAATACAGTATTTCTCTTGTCGATTTATTCCAACCTTTACTACAATATACTGCGAGAAAAACTAATGTAGAGGTGTTGAATGGTTCAAATGCGAAACGGACCTTAATCAACAATATAAGAAAAGGGCAATCTTCTTTTTTTCGGCCACTTCATGAGACAGGCAGGTTTAGAGAACATAGTCACAACATGCAAAATTGAAGGCAACAGAGACAGAGGGCGACAACGTGAGAAAATATTAGACAGTTTGGCAACCTGGCACGGCAAGGAAACAACAACGACCTTGATACATAATAATGTGGACAGAGAGCTGTGGAGAGCCACGACCGCCTACGCCAGCCGGCATAGCACCTGATGATGATGATGATTACTACAATCTTCCAGTATTAATATTGACCATGATTCACTCCACACATTGTTGGTTCAAAAAATATTATCTGCCGGTGCAATTTTTTATTTGTATGAACGATTATCATCTGTTACGATTATCATATGTTACGATTATCATCTGTTACGAATCATACACTGAGAGCATATGCGTTTCTAGATAAAACTCATAGTTACCTGGCGTTATATATGAAACTGGTTTTAATTGATAAATGTAATGAATATATTAAACGTGTCCGGCTCTGTGGCGAGGTGGTACAGGCGCGTAGTGACAGCCAAGATACTGAGTTCGATCCCCGCCACAGGCAACTGTGCATCCGGACCGTTCAGAAAACAATGACAAACTACTCGACGTATTTATTGCCTAGAAAAAAACACCACAGCCAACGAAAGCTGGGTCGATATCTACATCCTGAATAGGATATGCTACCCTTCCCCTCCCCCTCTCAGTATTAAACATGACTGACAGCTACACCGTATAAATGAATCACATACAGCACATTTCACTAGTTTTTCCCTCAAATAAATGTAGTTATCTAATTAATCATCTAACGTATTAATCCCTCTTTTTACACACGATGTTATATTTCTTTATCCAAATAAATGAATACTTTATATCTGTATACTTGTCCAGTTTTTATACACCAAACAAATCATTTGATCTTTGTCGGCATACTAATTATTGTGCATCGAGAAAAAAATGTTACCACTTTAGACACAGATTCTGTGAGTTGATTCGAAATAAGGGTGTCTACTATTATAGCTAAAGTGTGAATAGTCAGTCCTTTTTACTGTATTTGAAATAGAATGATAGTTTTCCTCATGTAGCTTCATTTCGAAATACTTCTTGTTTGTCTTCGAAAAAATATATTATTTGTGATCTGCTCTAATTGTCATAAACTTTACTCGCAGATACATTTTTCTTCCTAACTACTCACTTTATATATTGAAACACTTATGACGGATAATTTGAGCCTTACACCGGATACAACTTGAACACCGTCTATCTTGTGTTCAAGATTACAAAATAGTGCAATTTCACGCTTAAATCGTGCCAATTGTATGATAAACTTCTTCTTCTTCTGCGTTCGTTCTCAAACTCCTGAAAATTATCAGGATGTAGTCCGGAGAACGGAATGCGCTGTGTCACGGTTTACAGCACTGCTGCGATATCTGCGTCTTTCGACCTGACACATCCGACTTCAGCATGGCTTTGGGTCACTGACCCTATATGGGATGGGACAGCCAACTCCATCCCATAACCTCCTTAGTCGCCTCTTACGACATGCATGGAAGGTAAAGCAGTGTTGCTATTATTTGCTCCCCTTTCGGGCCCCGGCAACACACGAGCGAGTACGTATGATATACAAATCATACGTAAATGACGTCGTATGATTGACTGTCACACATCTTATACGTGTGAGACGTGTGTTGACAAGTCGACTTCTGATCTATATCGCATATAAACGAAAATGGATACCAATGGCTGCACTGTAATGAAAACATTAACTCATAGGGTCTATACCATTTCAAATTCACGCACAAAATTTAAATTATATGCTTTATATATTTGCTGAGATAATTGTTTTAAAGTTGGGTAACGCTGATTTTTGTTTGTTTTGCGTTCGCTCCATTGTAACCATCACGGATATCCGTGCGATTTCCGCCGGGAGCGTGATTACGTTGTGCCACCGTTATGCGCCTTGTAGGCCTAGCACATCCGATTTCGGCATGCCTTGACAATTCGGGCGGGCTACCCTTAGCCTGTGACAGCCTCTATATCTGTCTCCAGGCACGCGTAGTGGCGACTCTTCGCCCAGACGATTTTGCTCTCGTCTGACTCGCACGAGGTGTTCCACTGTCTATGAACTTGCCTCGTGTAATTGGATGTGCTGTGCCTGTGCCCATTGGGTACTGAACCGTTTCTCATCCGTGAGCCTGGTTCCTTAAGGGGAAGAACTCAACAGAGGAGTTGGACCCTGGCTCTTTCGCCCTCTTAGCCGAGGTGTCATTCACCGACATCGTGTACCGCTTGTCCGAGTCTCACACCACGCGTTTGAGAGCAAGGCGTTCTCGAGCTGAGCGTCCTTGTCCCAATAGCGCCTGAGCCCATCAGGTACTCAGCCCTTTCACTCTTCAAGTGTATTTCCGGTGAAGGAAAACCTGACAGTAGAGTTGGGCCAGGGCTAAATCGTTGTCCCTTTTGTGCCTGAGTCCATCGGGTACAGAACCCTTTCTCTCTGCAAGTGTACTTCCGGTATAGGAAACCTTGACAGTAGAGTTGGACCAGGACTACCATCGTTGTCCCTTTCTTGCCTAAGCCCATCGGATACATAACCTTTTCTCTTCGCGAGCATATTTCCGGTTTAGGAAAGCTCGACATTAGAGTTGGATTAGGTCTTCTTGCTTTACCAGACGCCAATGAATGGGTCTGGGTCTCTGCCTGTAAGGTACACAGGTAACTAGATGCTCGTCTCGAGCTGACGGAGCTTGTATTTCCCCTTTCCTAGAGACTTTTCACTTTCTATTTGCAGTTCGCGCTGCCCTCTAGCGCTGTTCTGCCCTTTCATTGTTTCATTGTACTCGGTATGAAATCTATTTGTCTCTCGCCATGCATCTACCTTTACGTGCATTTTACATTGGCCGCCCCTCCAATGTTCGGACTGGACTGACTAGCTTCACTGTATGTCGACAGTGTCGCTATATGTGGTGATGCTGGTGGTGTCGGAGATATTGTCTGTCTCTTGTGCAGTCAAATCTCTTTCCATCTGCTACCTCCACATTCTCGGACACGATCCCCAAATGATTTGGCCAGAATCAGCTCGAGCTGCTGTATTTCTGTTTCCAGGGTGCACCGCGTGGAGGTACATTTGGGATCTTGGTTATCTGCTAACCCTGGGTCCGCCTAGAGCAATGCGTTCCCTTTGCACCCCGGGTAACGCTGATGAAACGTGCTATACTAGTTTCAACGATAATATGGCATATGAACTTACATAAAAACCAATAGTACTTAGTAGAACATAGGTATTTGATGTTTCACTTGAACACAACAGACGGACTATCACTAAGACAAAGGGGTTATGAGGTGTAAGCACGACAACATATAAATTGCAATACACATGACATTTTCAACGTTTAGAACCGTTTGGTCTTTCTCAAGAATATGTAAAACAAACAGTGAAAAACAATGAAAAGAGTAAAAATAATGTTACCACCACAGAGGCACTAGATACAATATTGACGTATAACGTCATGTCTTTCTCAAGAATATATAATTTATAAAAGGATTTTAACAGAAAAAAAGACACATGACATGAAGTAATAGTTTTACAGATAATACAAAATTATGTGAAACTGATATGAATATATAATATATAGATAATATGAAACTGATAATTTACATGTGATATGAAACAGACTGATAGCTTTACAGATAACATAAGCATAAACCGCTAGTTTTACATGTGGTATGAAACATAAACTGATAGTTTTACATGTGGTATGAAACATAAACTGATAGTTTTACATGTGGTATGAAACATAAACTGATAGTTTTACATGTGGTATGAAACATAAACTGATAGTTTTACATGTGATATGAAACATAAACTGATAGTTTTACATGTGGTATGAAACATAAACTGATAGTTCTACTGGTGATATGAAACATAAACTGATAGTTTTATATATGATTTGAAATGTGAACTGATAGTTTTACAGATTATATAAAAGATAAATTGAGAGTTATACAGACGATATGAAACATACATTGATAGTTTTACAGATGATATGAAACGTAAACTGATGGCTTTACACGGGAAAATAGGATTTACAAAAATACAAGCAACTTTACACATAAAACAGCCTAGAAAATCCGATATGAAAAAAAGAATTTATAAGAAACAATATTTAGTGTGACATAAAATTGAAATCAACATATATTCGTGGATATAATTGTAGCGCATGGACGAGAGGTTAGAGCGTTGGTCTCACATGAATACGGTCCAGGGTTCGATCCCCGGTAAGGACGGGGGTTTTTTTCGGACGGTAAATTAAAAAAACTCACCCTGTACATTACATGGCGACAGCAAGAGCATGCGGCCTTTATCACACAGCTACATAATCCATCATCCCTACCTGTCATAAATAATAACATAACACATTAAATAACACTTTCAGTGAATCGCCGTACATGTTACTTTGTCAGTCATCTCTACCTGTTGTTGTTTTTTCTATTTACTCCAATTCATTCACGGAAGGTCGCAAGTTCTGACCAGAGCAAACTGGAATGCAAACATCCTGTGAAATTTAATTTTTTTTTATCAGTATTGACCTATGCTTCACCTGCGACTTGGTATAGCTAAATTCTGCTAGCTGGTCTACCGTTTTAGTGTAGGTACAGGGGTCAATTACCCCAAATGGGATACCGATTAAAATGGAATAGCTAATGAAGGATAACATACTCTTGGTAACCACAATCACAATGGAGTGTAGCGATGGTGCATTTCAGAATGTTTGCTGTGAAACTCCCATTCCATATCGAATTAACCAATATTTCAATACCATGAATTGTTGCACTTTCTCAAATCGTACATATTACATATTTCCATTGTGTTTTTTTTATATTTTTAAATGTATGTAGGCTATAGTTATTGCCGTTTTTATTACATCGATAACTTCCTGTGATCTTTGTACCAGCTATGTTTATTTTTATCCTTAATAATTTACGACAATTTAACAATTGTGTGCCATTTAATGAACCATAAGTGTATCAATAATTTTCTTGTAAATGAGTTCCAGCATTGTATTTTTACATTAATTTTAATATACCCATCGTTTATTTCATATGGACACATCTATGAACTTTTAAAAATATATATATTGGCCTTATGAATGTGCCGAACACGTCGCGAAACAGTATATTTTCTAGTTGAAGAAAGCATTTGTGTATTGTATTCGTAGAAAGTCATTGAATATACTGTAAATGTAATAATTTGCGATATATTACTCAAGTAACACTCTGGCAAAACCTGTTGTATATCTTTACAGTCAAAAATTGAGTGATCAGGAGACTTCAGTTCTTAACATATATCTAACTTTTCAAGATGTAGATCTAGTCATAAATCACATTGAGATAAGACTTTTTTTAATATTGTTTTAATACAATTTTAATACTTTTGTGTTTAATTTTGCATTTTCTTTGTGTGCCCTACTGTACTTTCTGGTCATACTATAATATAGAAGCATTTGAAGATTTATTACTGAAAAAAAATCATAATACTACAAACCCGTTTTGAACCAGTTCATGTCTCGATTGGTCCGTTCTCAGTGAATTTAGTGCACAGTTTGAATGCCTTGACAAAATCGCATCTTTTTTTGGAGATGTGGTTAGTAAAGTACGGAAAATCTCGTGTACGAGAGTATTTGTTTACAAGTAGGCCTAATTGGCCCTTGTAGTACTGAGGCTTTCTCAAATATGGGAATGTACTCCTTCGCGCCAACCACTGGTTCACGTCATAATTTCTCTCTTATAAAGGTTAAACAAGCTTAATGTAGAACATTAGCACTAGATTAGTGCTATTCGATTTTTTTTTAAATACCGAGTTGGCAACACTGCGTTTGTAAACAAGTCTTATATCATTTCCCTTCGATCACAATTTTTAAATTAATTTGGATAAATCAACAGACATGTATGACATTTATCACAGTAATGCAGCAGTTGCATGGTGGAATGAGGGTTGGAGTTCGAGATGATGGATAATTATCTGCAACTTTTCCTGTCTCGGAGTTAAATTGTGATTTGTAATATGTTTAATATATTAGCACATAACCTGTTCAGCATTATGTTCTCTACGATGTTGGATGACGCATTCAGAGATTTGGACTTTGATAGATGTCAGGTTTCGCATTGGCAGAAAATTGTTGCAGCTTCGCGCAAAAACCAAAGTTAAATCACGCATAATTAGGGATTTCTTATGATCTCTCATAATCATTTATTGATGATTGTGCTCTAAATGTTAACTCTGCACTGCATCATCATAGATTCTCCAAAGTATGTACCAACTTTGGACTTACTATGAATACAGAAACAAACACCTGTCATGTTCCAACCAGTATCTGGCAAAATATAGCATAAGCCCTGCGTGAAAGGTAATTAGTGCGGCATTGAACTTAGTGAATATATTCACATACCTTGGCAGTACACCCTAAAAAAATGTCACCATTGATGAGATAGTGTATACACTGGAATCCGTATATAACGCATGCGTTGTTAGCATATTTCCCTATTTAACAACACTTTTCTTAACCCCAATTATATTTATTCTATTTTGTGCATGTTGTATATATCCAATTTATTCTATTACATCAATATTTTGTCAGTGCGGACCAAATTATTATAATATGATTTTATTGTACCAGAATCAAGTTGTTATAATAGAATTTCACTGTACTAGGACCAATTTGTTATAATAGGATTTCACTGTACTAGGACCAATTTGTTATAATAGGATTTCACTGTACCAGGGCCAATTTGTTATAATAAGATTTTACTGTACCAGGGCCAATTTGTTATAATAAGATTTTACTGTATTAGGACCAAGTTGTTATAATAAGATTTTACTGTACCAGGACTAATTTGTTATAATAAGATTTTTCTGTACTAGGACCAAGTTGCTGTAATAAGATTTTACTGTACCCAGACCATATTGTTATAATAAGAATTCACAGTACCAGGACCAATTTATTATAATAGACATTTTATAGACAAGTGCATTTCTGTAATTGAAGTGCATAAAGTGGATGTAACATATGGTTTTGTGATGTTCAGACATCATAAATACTGATATTATCAGATTCCCAAGTATATGGCCTGTTTCATATGTTATTGCAGAGTTCTGTGGTAGCTTCTACATCAAATATGGCCTGTTTCATATGTTACTGCAGAGTTCTGTGATAGCTTCTACATCAAATTTATCTAGATTTTGTATTGTGTCTGTTGTTATGTTCCCATCACTGTAGCCTTTCTACATTTAATTATTTTTATTATTTTTTTCAATGTTTTATTTTAGTATTGTTTCTGTATTGTTGGTTACTTGTTTGGTTTGTCATTAAACAAGTCTGTCACATATTTTGCCCATCTTGTCAGTACTTATCTTATATATGTCGTAGATGTGTCTAAAAATTATTCAGTTTCTCATATTTTTTTTATCACTGCCATAAGTATGCATAGCTGTTTCACGTTATCCTGGTGTAGATATGGTATCTAACAGTATTGTAAGCCGTTGACTGAAGATTGTCATTTATTCGCTCTTATAGAGCTGATAATTGCGTTTTCTGTTGGATCTGATGTTTTGTTTCCCACTTGTTCGTGCACAGTATCCGCTCTTGGCAAACCTCTTGACCTCTTCCTACGTTATGCTTTTGTTTTATCAAGTAAGCTATCCCCTATTTTACCAGTTTGCTAGCCTCTGTATTATCATTATAATATATGCCATTGGACCTGTTGTACGACATCCCTTTTTATGAGACTATATACATGTAAGGTATTACTGTGATTAATGCTATCCTTTTAGATGAGTTATTATGGAGAGTAATGTGTTCCAACCCTATTGGTATTTGACCAGCCGCATGCCACGGAGGATGTGATTACACTAGAGGCCACTGTTCTCCATAATTTTTATTGTGCCCATTTACAAAGACTGGGTTCACCTCTTAAACCGTTTAGTTAGTTAGTTAGTTAGTTAGTTAGTTAGTTAGTTAGTTAGTTAGTTAGTTAGTTAGTTAGTTAGTTAGTTAGTTATCTAGGGTCAAAGACGGTACATAGGGCGTATGTCATATATTTCCATGTCTCGCGTTTTATTGCAATTTGTCTTAGGTCTTCATTGTTTCTGATACCGATGGTGAAGCGCTCTTTTGTAATAGTTCTACATAAGGTCTCTTTTGGTCTTTTTCTTTTGTCATTTGGTGACCACATCAAAGCTTGACAGGGGAGTCTTTTGGTATCCATTCGCAGCGCGTGTCCGATGTAATTCCAGCGACGCCTTCTAATATAGGTGCTTCTTACCTGATGACTGTGTTTGATTTAAAGTCCGACCAATGGATGTTCAGTAGTCGTCTAAGACATTTGTTTTCAAAGGTATTTAGTCTTTGAAAAAAAAAATCACATTCAATTTGAAATTGACAGTTGACCATCGTACTAGGCCAATGTCACCCAGATCCGGTCTGTCACATTCCCCAAAGCCACATTATTCATTGGAGAGAGTTTCACGTGTGTGACCTTCGCAACGTCATCTATATCTATGTCATCGTTTGCAAGCGTTGCACTATGACATATAGGCCTATGTGAGACTGGAAGGAGGTTTTGCCTACCAATTTGCGAACATCTACACAGCATCAAAAACCATTGGGGTACTTGTATTACTGACCACTTCAATGGCACGGGCCTTATCGTCGTGTCAATGATATCAAGATGACTGCCATTAAGGCGTGTTTCTTAGACGACCGGACCTATCATGTGCCTGAGAACCGCTATATATGTCAATTTGGCACGCTTAAACCTTTTGTGATCAATGAACGCGAGTCGCATGGATGATATCATGGTGTTCTGTCATCTCTCTGTTTGTCTCGTTTCACATGTATTTGGCTGCGTTTTGTATATTTCCTGTTTGCGTTGTTTTACCTCTGACTTAGTTTCAACCCTTCCGGGTTTTCATCAACGTTTATAGCGTTGTTCTTGCTCGTCGTGTTATGTTGAGTATGTAGTCGTGATAAATGCCTTTTGGTCGAAACGTCGAATTGTATGTGTTATGTGTGTTTCCAGTGATTAGTAAATCTTCATTACCCTGTTTCAAGCCTTACCTGTCCTACTAGGATACCAGTTCATTTAGTTACTGCGCTTCTACCGCTCGGACACTGCAATTCCCGTTTTCTCAGAGTGGTTAACTAGTGAGAAGTCAGTGGTTTTAACATTTCAGCTGAAGTCCGCACCGAAGCCGCAGGTATAGTAAACCTATCCGTATGTTAGATAGATGGATGAATAGATAGACAGATTCTCCTTCTTCTTCATCTTTCATTCTCAAAACTCCTGCTGGATCTTCTGTGTAGCAGGACCATTGTCCTACTAGATTTCTAGCAGGATGTAGTCCAGAGAATAGAAATGTGTTGTGTCGCCGTTTTATTTGCGCCAACGGCCCGACACATCCGTCTTCGGCGGTAGATAGACAGATAGGGTTATTTATTTTAATTACTCCTACGTCCCTTTCATGTCTTACTCGTACAGCGTGTAGTTTGATTATACATAACCCAATCATGAATTGTTGTGCGGTCATTATACATCTGGACTATAACAACCCCCCCTCCCCGAATATGATAGCTGCCCACTATAGCCGATGATGTAAGTGTTTGCAGAGATGACAGAACAGTTTAATTCTGATATATAACCCCCTGCCACTGTTGGGACACGTCTAGTTATAGTTGGACATCTGGGTGTGTGCATGGGATACGTCTAATCAGAGTTGGACATCTGGGTGTGTGCATGGGACACGTCTAGTTATAGTTGGACATCTGGGTGTGTGCATGGGATACGTCTAATCAGAGTTGGACATCTGGGTGTGTGCATGGGACACGTCTAGTTATAGTTGGACATCTGGGTGTGTTCATGGGATGCGTCGAATCAGAGTTGGACATCTGGGTGTGTGCATGGGATACGTCTAATCAGAGTTGGACATCTGGGTGTGTGCATGGGACACGTCTAGTTATAGTTGGACATCTGGGTGTGTTCATGGGATGCGTCGAATCAGAGTTGGACATCTGGGTGTGTTCATGGGATACGTCTAATCAGAGTTGGACATCTGGGTGTGTGCATGGGACACGTCTAGTTATAGTTGGACATCTGGGTGTGTGCATGGGACACGTCTAGTTATAGTTGGACATCTGGGTGTGTTCATGGGATGCGTCGAATCAGAGTTGGACATCTGGGTGTGTGCATGGGATGCGTCGAATCAGAGTTGGACATCTGGGTGTGTGCATGGGACACGTCTAGTTATAGTTGGACATCTGGGTGTGTTCATGGGATGCGTCGAATCAGAGTTTGACATCTGGGTGTGTGCATGTCCTTTCGCGCAGCACGTTTAATCATCTCAGCAATAGATACCTTTCTCCAGCAACCTGATTCTTTGCTCATTCAATGCAAGGATGTCTGCTCTCTCGTTACAAAGTCCGTATTACGTCGTTCTATCTATCTATCTATCTATCTATACGTTGTGTCCCTTGTTTGCCTTGCGGCGTCAGGGGTGGAAAGTTCTCTAGAGATGGCCTTCTTGTGCGCTGTTTGCAAGCTTGCTCCTGTGGCTTCTCTGATTTCTGTGATCTATCTTTTACATGGTCTGCCTCTGGCTTTATAACAGTTATGTCTATGTGTCATGGCCATTTGTGGCATGCTATTTGTCGGTAGTCTGGAAGCATGTGAAAACCACTTGATCTGTTGTCTTTTGATGATTCCAATACTGGTATTGTTTTGGTTATCTGTCTGATATTATCGTTTCTAATTCTATCTCTTAATGACAATCCAAGTATTATTTGTAGACATGTCATTTCTGCTGTCATTATTTTAGTCGTTCACTGTTATCACGTCGTTGATGATTATAAATCCATGTCTTAAAGTACCTTTGTGCACTATACGTTGTATGCTGGGCCTTCATTTGCTGATGAATTCCTATAGGTCTCAGCCTTAAACTGATCAAAAATCTGACAGTATATTGTTGCTCCATTGTGAATATAAATAGTATGGGAGGGGAGGTTAAAACTTATTTTATGCCGTTACGATATTCGTATTCGCTAATATGTTTGCTGAATGCGATACTTCTGTCGAAAGTTATCCCTGTATATTTCGTGCGCCCTATTGGTAATTGAGTCCATACAATTCACGCGATAAACACAGGAAGCACGGATGATTAATTAGCGATACATTACAAAGCTGTGACTGCTGATAGTGACTGCGTCAAGATTTCTTCAAGTTGTAATTATCCACCCCATGTCATGAGAAATATTTGGTTAGATTACCTGCAAAAATAGTTCACGGAGTAATTTGTGACATTCTTCTTCCTCAGCGTTCATTCTCAAACTCCTGCTTGGTCTCTCATGTAGCAGGACCATTGATCTACTAGATATCCAGCAGGATGTAGCCCACAGCCAATGGAAATGCGTTGTGGCATAGTTTAATTTGCGCCGATGGTCCGACACATCCGTCTTCGGCGTGATTTGTGACATTCAAATCAGTTAGAGAACAATATGACAACATATAAAACAAAAATTTAATGAAGATATAGTGTGGCGTGAAAACAGATACCGAGACAAGAAATACAAATTTAAAGCTTGTGCTAGAACGGTTCCCAAACTTTTCCAGCTGATGCCATCCTAGACATTGTGCAAAGGTCTCAATCGTGAATCTCGATAATACAGTCCTTCTAGCTGAGTTCATTAGGACCCAGTTTGTTACGTGTTTTGATTATTGTTTGCCTTTTAGTTGGTTACTATTTATATACTTGGAATTGCATGCCAAAAATAGACAAGACGATTTAAGTATATAAATAGTAACCAACTAAAGAACAAACAATAATCAAAACACGTAACGAACTGGGTCCAACTTAATTTAGCGAACAGTTGTTCTACTGGAGCCTGGTCATGCCTCAGTTTAACCACAACTATTTCCCCCATCCCCCTCCCTCTTTTTCCACTTCTTCAATCACGTCATAATTCCTGGAAACTACAGGTCAAACTGTGCCTGCTGCGTGGCGTAGATAAAACAATATGCCCTTTTCATCCGTGCCAGATTTCCATAAGGACATAGTCAAATTAACTCTCATTTATCATCATCATCAAGTGTCGTCTCCGCGACGAAGGTTGGCTGCAACAGACCTCCAACATTCCCTGTCTTTTGTTTTGGTGGTGCACTCTGCTAGACTGTAACCTGTCCATCTTGTGATGTTACTCTCCCACTTGTATCTCTGCCTACCTCTTGCTCGCCTTCCTTCGACTTTACCCTCAAGTAAGGTCTTCAAAAAGGTGCCATGTCTTTTAATGTGTCCAAAATATTTTATTTGCTTTATTTTTATTTCCTTTTATAATTATTTCTTCATAGTAAGTGTTGTTAGAACCTCTTTGTTTTCTTCTCTGTCCAAGATGTTCTCCCGATTCTTCTATATATCCACATCTCAAAGGCATCAATTCTAACTCTGGTTGTAAAAAGTAGTTATATTTAGGTCTATAAAAAGTTATTATTTCTTTTGCTTGTTCTTAAATATACTTTTTAAATATGTTTATATTTTTTATCATGGCCGTATACAATATACGTCCTACTAGCTAGTGGAAAATCAAGCCTGTATAATGACTCATTTAACTATTCCCGTGATTTTAATTGGTCACTATGATTATACTTTCTGTGACAGCCAATGAAAATCAATACAGTCATTTTAGTAAGCTGGATTTTCCCATAAATTAGAGAGGTATTAGACGGTCAAGTTTTAATCATATAAATACTTCTTCCCTATTCGCAGGCTTATCCGATTTCCCGGTGGCTTAGTATATCCACGGCCATCTATATGTATATATATAAGATCATGATATGGCTTTACAACAAGAGTCGGTGGTCAAAAAAGCAAAGTCTCGTTCTTGAACCATTTTTCCCGCCGAAGACGGATGTGTTGGGCCATTGGCGCAAATAAAAAGGTGGCACAACGCATTTCCATTCATTGGGCTACATTCTGCTGAAAATCTAGTAGGACCGTGGTCATGCTAAAAGGGAGATCCAGCGGGAGTTTGGGAATGAACTCTGAAGAAGAAGAAGAAGAACCATTTTTCCACGAGTAGGCCTATAGCTGGGAAATATATACTAATTTCGTGTAAAAGGATAGCCTCGTGTATACCAATTTCGTACCAATTTAAAAACCCCAGTTCTCTAAGACTGGTCTGCTGGACGTGACCATCGACTTACTATGAGACCTCTCAGCAGAAAGTAAACATGATCTAGAAGGCTGATTTTTATGAATTTCCGAGCATTTCGTTGGTTGGTCTTTGCTTTTTTTTTGGCGTTCTGCTCCAAGTATATCAATAGTGACCAACAAAATCACTACAATAATTAAAAACTGGCTTGATTGAAGGCTTGTTTACATTCTTTTGAGAGGTCTATACTGTTCCGGTCATGGGTAATATGGTTACATACATCCTCCGTTCAGTCGATGTATTAAAAACGCAGAATGTATGTTACCAGTGCCAAAGTCGGGTGTGTTGGGCCATTGATGTAAGTAAAACAGCGAAACATTTCCATTCTCTGGACTATATCCTGCTGGAAATATAGTAGGACCATTGCTATAAGAGGGGTCTGGTGGTAATTTGAGAACAAAAACACAACAACAAACACACAATCTCATGAATCAGGAATGTCTTTCCTTTCAGGGGCCATTCTCCGAGCAATGTCTCATGGGGAAATCACAGCAGCAGATTTTGGATACAAGGGCACACAACTCAAGCTCACTTTAATGATTGATGGCAAACAGCAAGTTGTGTTCAAGCCATGCTGGTAAGACAGGTTAGATGGTGCTTTCAAATGAAAACCTTAAGAATGTGATAGAATCTAGAATAGTCATGACATGCATTGTTGGTTTTTTTTTACATTTGGGTGCCATGACAGCAGAAGATCAGAGTACAGGGAACGAGGAAAATCAAGAACTGAATGGGTGGAGACAATCAAAGAGACAAGTGGAAAGCGCAAGTGGAAATGACAGTAGATAGATAGATAGATTCAATTAATTTGTAATTTTAAAAACCTTGCTGTATATAAAGCAAATGTAGATCCTTTTTTGGACTTCTTTGTATTTTTATATCAGATTGTCATGTGACATATTCTCTCCAGAACATTGTCTTCCCAATGAACTCCCTGCCCTTCTTAATCTTGAGCCATGCGGCTTGCATTTTCCAACGACATATTTATGTTTTCTTTAATGTGGTCAGCCCATCATCTTCTTGCTCTATCTGATAGTAAGTCTATAGTATAATAGTGAAGAGGTAATCACACTTTCCAAGAAACTTGAGTATGACATTTCAGTGAATATAGATTCAGAAGTCCAGGCTCTAATCAGTGAATATAGATTCAGAAGTCCAGGCTCTAATCAGTGAATATAGATTCAGAAGTCCAGGCTCTAATCAGTGAATATAGATTCAGAAGTCCAGGCTCTAATCAGTGAATATAGATTCGGAAGTCCAGGCTCTAATCAGTGAATATAGATTCAGAAGTCCAGGCTCTAATCAGTGAATATAGATTCAGAAGTCCAGGCTCTAATCAGTGAGAATTCATGAGATGGGAATATTATTGTCTACACTGATAGGTCTGTGGTTCAGCACGTGCGCAGTGCTTGAACATCCATGGCTCTCTGCAGGAGAAGTGTATTAGGACAGAAAGTGGTGCTTTCTATGCAATCACTAGTTGTATGACGATGGAGGTGATGGCAGTGATGAAGGTAATGATATGGCTGAAGTACCAGAGTGCTACAGGTATCTGTTTTCTTACTGATTCTGTGAGTATGTTTTGAAAGATTCAGTTGGTTTATCTATTTCATCAGTGGCTACAGCTGATGATGAAATCTGTGCTGAAGAGAGTTACCTTAAATTTTGTACCTGGACACGTGGGTGTTAGGGAAAATGAAAGAGCAGACAGACTCAAAGCGTGGCCACAGTGACTAGTAGTAGTTCAATGGATCATGCTGATGTTTAGAATACAATCAAGGAGTTGGACCAGTTTGGAAAATGTGGGATGTATTTCTTCTTCCATGTCTATAGCTAGAATGTAGGACTTGGGAGTGATGCATGATGTTGCAGGGAAGATTTCTGCAGAATGTAGGACTTGGGAGTGACACATGATGTTGCAGGCAAGATTTCTGCAGAATGTAGTCCAGAGAATGGAAATGCGTTGTGTTGCCATTTTATTTGCGCCAATGGCCCGTCACATCCGTCTTCTGCAGAATATAGTAATCAAAAGAATAGTTATTAAATAACACAGAACTGGAACAGTCAGTTATGTGTATTTGTCCATCATAAGTGATGATGACAATTTTTACATCCACTTTTGAAAATTCAGTTAGAATTATGACCATGCATAATAGTTTGTAGATGGCTAATGAGCCCTATTCAAGCTGTCAATGTTCTTGGACAGTTCGGACATGGAATGATGACTAGGCAGATTTTGATCTATCCGTGACTTTCTAGCTACTTTCCGCTGTTGGGCTGCAGTATTTCTCCTCTTTTCACAAGATGATGCACTCTTTTTGACTGTAGAGCTCCTTTAGATCTATTATGTGCAAGTTCTTCCCATGTGTCTTAGCCTATTTCAGTGAGGTCTTTAATGAGTCCTTGTAGCGCTTCTTTTGGCCACCTTGAGATCGTTTACCCTTCTCCAGCTCACCATAGAACAGTATCTTTGGCAGGTGATAGTCTGGAATACGTACCAAATGACCTGTCCACCGAATCTGTTTCTGAATCAGGGTAGTGTCAATGCTGGGGATACCAGATCTATCAAGGACAGTGATATCTAGAATCTTGTCTTGTCTAGAGACAAGTTGTGTGATAACAGTCAGTTATCTCATGCTGAAGGACATACTTAATATGAATCAGAGCACCTATGTTACCACATGCTGAAGTGACATACTGAATATGAATCAGAGCACCTATGATACCACATGCTGAAGGACATACTTAATATGAGTCAGAGCACCTATGTTACCACATGCTGAAGTGACATACTTAGTATGAATCAGAGCACCTATGTTACCACATGCTGAAGTGACATACTTAGTATGAATCAGAGCACCTATGTTACCACATGCTGAAGTGACATACTTAGTATGAATCAGAGCACCTATGTTACCACATGCTAAAGTGACATACTGAATATGAATCAGAGCACCTATGATACCACATGCTGAAGGACATACTTAGTATGAATCAGAGCACCTATGGACTTATCGAGAGTGCCATGATTATCTGATGATTATTCTAGGTATAGTTTTTCTGGTCAAGTATTATAGATCACAGTTAATGAAATAATCTGATGATGTTAGTTGCTTTGTCTTTATGGTGTTTGTTTGTTTTGATTCAATTACTTGATTCTCAGGTACTCCAGAGATTATATAGTAACTGGTTCGCCATATGCAGGGAGAGACAGACACAATGCAGAAATTGCAGCATTTCATTTAGGAAGGTATGTAACATATTTATTTACTGAATAATGCATCACTGATGCGTTCTATGAAGCATTAGGTAGACAAGCATAGAGCTTCTGCAACTGAAATGTTTGACATGGAGTTTGACTACCAAGTAAGTAAGTGCCCATGTGTTGCAGGGGCCAGAAAGGGGAGCAAAGAATAGCAACACTGTTTGCCTTCCACGCATGTCGTTAAAGGCGACTAAGGTGGTTATGGGATGGAGTTGGCTGTCCCATCCCATATAGGGTCAGTGACCCAAAGTCATGCTGAAGTCGGATGTGTCAGGCCGAAAGGTGCAGTTATCGCAGCACTGCTGTAAACCCTGACAACGCATTCCGTTCTCCGGACTACATCCTGCTAATCTGCAGGAGTTTGAGAACGAATGCAGAAGAAGAAAAAGGTAAGTAAGGTGTAAAATTGTACAGAGATGTCAACCTCAGTTCATTTTGTGATTATTACAGATTTTATAGTTATACATTGTCATTGACTAGAGATTTCATATGTTGAAAAGAGTTATACATTGTGTTTGTGTTAATGTCTCATAGTTATATGCTGTCTGCATGTAAGACATCTCATGGTTATGATTTATCCTCGTGTAGAGATCTCATTGTTATAAAAAATTTTCTGTGTGTATAAATCGCAAATAGTTTGTTAATTTTTTGTAGATATCATATAGTTACACACAAAAAAATCAGAGGGTAACAGATGAGATTAGAACCACGTCCATTCAGGAGGCACTGATTCACCTCACAACTTCAGTAAATATGTTTTCCAAATTCTACCAATCCACACCCCTTAAAAAATTATGTGATTTCACAGATAGTATTCTGCAGGCATGGAGAGAAGAAATAATGATACCACTCCTCAAATCGGAAAAGATGGCAACACAATCGCCAATTACATTCCCATCAGCCTCACACACTATCTATGCAAAACAATGGAACTCATTATCAATTTTTGGATGCAGTTGTACCTTGAAATGAAAACCTTCTGGTATTCTCAGTAAGCAGGATTCAGGCAGTACATATTCTATATTGAAGATCAGGCAACCTATCTCGCCCAAGAGATTGAGGATGCCTTCCAAGTTAAGAAACTAGTACTAGCAGCATGAATAGACCTCAGGAAAGCATTTGACAAGGTTTGGAAAGAAGGACTCTTAAAGAAATTGTGAAATTGCATGGTTAATTCAAGAATGTACAAATGGATGTACAAACAGCTTATCTGCACAATAGAAGAACCAGGATACAATTGGATGATCGCAAGAGCACAAAAGTCCTAATGTGTCATGTAGCCCCCCAGGGAGGAGACCTGTCACCCACACTTCTCTTGGTTTACTTCTTCTTCAGCGTTCATTCTCAAACTCCCACTGGATCTCTCTTATAGCAGGACAATGGTCCAACTGAATTTCCATCAGGATAAAGGTAAATGTAAATATGGTAAATAGGTTACTAGAGAAAACTGTCAATATAAAATAATAAAATATAGAAAATAACAATAAAACAAAGAACAAATACAATTGTCAACATGTCTGTTCAATTGGGACCATTAGCAAGACAAAAAAAACAGTTAAGAAAACAAAACCATAACGAATTTAACCAAAATGGCTGGGAGAATGATTTCTCTCACCAGAAAATCATCACCCAGTGACAAATCGAGCGCAACAAAATATTAATAAGTGCATATTGATGCGTTCAATACGTAAAAATTATGAAATACTAAAAGAAAAATAATTCATAATTTTTATCTAATTCTACATCTCAGAATGGAACACAGCTGACTCCATAGTCACATGTACACAAAATTCAAGATTGGCAACACGGCCATGTGTACATGTGGACAGGCAGCATAGAGTGCCAAACATATACTTCAAGAGTGCTCTGAGTATAAAACGCTGAGGCAAACATATTAGCCAGAGGAAACAACACTGGAATCAAAGCTCTATGGGCCAATGTATGAACTACAAAAGACTAAGATTTATTCAGGAGACAGAATTACAAATATAGACATGTTTAGGTGGAGAAGAAGAAGAACTAGCAAGCCACAGGAACCATCAGTATGCATACAATTCATTCTTTTCTAGGAGAGACTGAGCACCTATGAGTGTACCCAGAGTGCAATGGGTACCAAATTAGTTCATAACCAATCAAATATTTATACTTATTAAATAATCTTTAAAGTACAAAATGTAAAACAAAGCAGACAAAAGTAACAACGGAAGTACAAATACTTAATAAGCCAGTGCCAAAAAAAGATCAGACAAACAGGTTCTGGCCACAGTGATATGAAAGATGATGTCATTTATTTTTCAGATTGTTGGAGCTGAGACGCACACCTCTTGCAATTGGTCGCAGAGTAGATATACAAAATGAAATTATACCAGTAGCTTCTGACAGGTTACTGACCACTTTTTATGAGAAAGGTAAGATCCATTTTGGAGACAACTGCTACAACTACTTTTACATTTATCGAAAAGTAGAAATGATGTAGAGGATTGATTTCCTTGTGCTAGGGTGTACCCATATATACTTCATCCTCTCAACGAAGCAGCTTGTTGTCTACTGAGAGTATCAATCATAGCACGTAACTCTGCAGCTTCAAGCGATAATTTCCATGTATTTCCCAAAAAATCCACCGTCTAAAGACATCATGAACCAAATTTAAACCATTGACCTCTTAGCACAAGGGAAACTGCTTAACCATTATGCCACAGAGCTAGAAAACTGGATTTGAATTGTGTAACAATTACATGACTCTACATTAATCAAATAGCTGTCGATTAAAAAAAATCTCCAGATGTTCTGGTACCTATTTACTTTAGACTGGGTTGACATGGAAGCTGTCAGTTGAAAAAATCCCCAGATGATCTGGTATTTATTTCCTTAAGACTGGGAGCCATCAGAATATTTCTATTTCTAAAAGCTAATCAACTATTGATTTTGTTTTATTTTTTATCACATTTAAAAATCGCACAAAAACATTTTGTGATTCAAATATGAATTTAAAACACATTGAAATGATTTAAAAATCATGCTACAAACATTGAAATTGAAATTAAAATAATTATTAAATCCAACAAATAGAATATTGGGACATTCATAACAAACATACCATATCAACAAATAGAATATTGGGACATTCATAACAAACATACCATATCAACAAATAGAATATTGGGACATTCATAACAAACATACCATATCAACAAATAGAATATTGGGACATTCATAACAAACATACCATATCAACAAATAGAATATTGGGACATTCATAACAAACATACCATATCAACAAATAGAATATTGGGACATTCATAACAAACATACCATATCAACAAATAGAATATTGGGACATTCATAACAAACATACCATATCAACAAATAGAATATTGGGACATTCATAACAAACATACCATATCAACAAATAGAATATTGGGACATTCATAACAAACATACCATATCAACAAATAGAATATTGGGACATTCATAACAAACATACCATATCAACAAATAGAATAATGGGACATTCATAACAAACATACCATATCAACAAATAGAATAATGGGACATTCATAACAAACATACCATATCAACAAATGATATCTTTTCAGATATCTTGCAGATTCCTTTGCAGAAGACAATAACGTCAAAGTCAGCCCAGACAAACAACAGGAGGTTCGAGAGAACCAGCAAAACATTGGACAAGGTGAACCTATACCTGAAGTCATGGAGGCACCAATCACAATGAGAGAACTGGAGCATGCAATATCCAAATTGAAAATGAAAAAGTCCCCTGGAGCTGATGGAGTGTCCAATGAAATGATTAGAAACCTGGGAAGTGCAGCAAGAGCAAAGCTACTGCAGATCTTTAACACAAGCTGGTCCACAGGTAATGTACCACAGGCGTGGAGAGAAGCAATAATGATACCACTCCTCAAATCAGGAAAAGATGGCAACACAGTCTCCAACTACAGGCCCATCAGCCTCACAAGCTGTCTATGTAAAACAATGGAACGCATTATCAATCTTAGGATGCAGTGGTACCTTGAAAGTGAAAACCTTCTGGTATCACAGCAAGCAGGTTTCAGACAGTGCTACTCTACTGAAGATCAGGCAACCTACCTCTCCCAAGAGATTGAGGATGCCTTCCAAGAAAAGAAACTGGTACTAGCAGCATGGATAGACCTCAGGAAAGCATTTGATAAGGTCTGGAAAGAAGGGCTCCTAAAGAAATTGCGAAATTGCAGGGTTAGCTCAAGAATGTACAAATGGGTAAAAGCATACCTGCATAATAGAAGAGCCAGGGTACAATTAGATGGTCGCAAGAGCAAGAAAGTTCTACTGCGTCATGGAGTCCCCCAGGGAGGAGTCCTGTCACCCACACTTTTCTTGGTTTACATCAATGACCTAGTTGCTGAACTACCTCACGGGATCAAAGTGGCAATGTATGCTGACGACCTGGTGATCTGGTGCACGGAAGAACATGCAACAGTGGCCACTAAACAAATACAAAGAGCTATCGATGCCCTAACCTTATGGGCTAATAGATGGTGCGTCAGCATTAACACAGATAAGTGCAGCACTACACTCTTTACCCTCTCACCAAAACAAAAAGCTGGTCATATCAAGATAGATGGAGAGCTCTTGAAAGAAGACAAACAACCCACATACCTCGGAGTTACTTTTGATGATAAGCTGACATGGAAGCAGCACATAAACAAAGCAACAACAAAAGCCAGGAGGAAGCTAGCTATCCTGAGAAAACTAAGTGGAACCACATGGGGAGCCAGTGGAAATATACTCAGTAAAGTTTACCAGCAAGGCATAAGACCACACCTGGAATACGGTTCAGCTGCGTGGTGTCCTGCATCAAACACCACATTACAAGATCTAGATAAAGTGCAAAACCAGGCACTTAGAATAATGTTGGGAGCAATGAAATCAACACCCATAGCAGAGATGCAGAAAATGGGAAGAATGCAAACACTTGGCGAACGCAGAGACACAAAAGTACTAATTCAAGCAGAAAAGTTTCAGTGTATGCCTAGTCATCCAATGAAGGAAAGATTCCAAAATCTAGCAATGGGACGACTGAAAAGGAGCAGCTTTATCCATCAAGCTAAACGACTCCGTAGACAACTTACAGACCTACCTGAAGTTGGCAGCCCCTTAAGGTCTGTACCAGAGCAAACCCCGTGGAGTGAAAGCCATGGAATGCCAATATACATTCAGACTCATGTGAAAGGAATACTAAGCGAGGACGAACAGAACAGTGTGCAGCGAATGACAATCACCCTCAGTTTCCTGGATGAGGAATATCCACAAGATATATGGGTCAGAGTGTACACAGATGGGTCAGCACAGAATGCTGTGAGGAATGGAGGTGCAGGTGTATATATAGAATATCCACACAAGCCTAGAGATACAATCAGAACACCGACAGGAAAATTCTGCAATAATTATGATGCAGAAATCCAGGCAATTAGTGTGGCAGCTAAAAAACTGCTGAACTCCAACTCTGACCTACAGCCTGTGGTATTCCTGACAGATGCAAGGTCAGTGCTTCAAGCTCTCCAGTCTGGAAAACTAACAGACTTAAAAAAACTACTTAGCGAATTGTCTTACCAGTATAGGGTAACCATGCAGTGGATACCCTCTCACTGTGGAATACCAGGAAATGAAAAAGCAGACCAACTGGCTAAGGAAGGTGCTGCCGAAGACCAACCAGATATACCAATCACCTACCATCAGAAAAAACAGATGATAAAGTCAATAAGAAAGCCACAAACACCAACACAAGATGACTATCACAATATGAACAGATCAGAACAAGTTATAATTCTACGTCTCAGAACAGGACACAACCGACTCCGCAGTCACATGTATACAAAGTTCAAAATTGGCAACACGGCCATGTGTACATGTGGACAGGCAGCACAGAGTGCCAAACATATACTTCAAGAGTGTTCTGAGCATGAAACGCTGAGGCAGACATATTGGCCAGAGGAAACAACACTGGAATCAAAACTCTATGGGACACTGTATGAACTACAAAAGACAGTGAGTTTTATTAAGGAGACAGAATTACAGATATAGACATGTTTCAAGTGAATGAAAGAAGAAGAAGAAGAATAACAAACATACCATATCAACAAATAGAATATTGGGACATTCATAACAAACATCCCATATCAACAAATAGAATATTGGGACATTCATAACAAACATACCATATCAACAAATAGAATATTGGGACATTCATAACAAACATACCATATCAACAAATAGAATATTGGGACATTCATAACAAACATACCATATCAACAAATAGAATAATGGGACATTCATAACAAACATACCATATCAACAAATAGAATATTGGGACATTCATAACAAACATACCATATCAACAAATAGAATATTGGGACATTCATAACAAACATACCATATCAACAAATAGAATATTGGGACATTCATAACAAACATACCATATCAACAAATAGAATATTGGGACATTCATAACAAACATACCATATCAACAAATAGAATATTGGGACATTCATAACAAACATACCATATCAACAAATAGAATATTGGGACATTCATAACAAACATACCATATCAACAAATAGAATATTGGGACATTCATAACAAACATACCATATTCTTCTTCTTCTGCGTTCATTCTCAAACTCCAACTGGATCTAGCTGGATCATGGTCCTGCTAGATTCCCAGCAGGATGTAGTCCAGAAAATGGAAATGCGTTGTGTCGCCGTTTTATTTGCGCCAATGGCCCGACACATCCGTCTTCGGCAGGATACCATATCAACAAATAGATCTTCTCATTAGCAGTTGAACATGTCTACACAGCATGTCCAGTTTTCTTAATAAATGCTTCTGTATTTGAAAGATTCATCTAGTCAGTTGCATGATACTATGGTTGCTAGTGTGCTTCTCTGCCTAGTATCTCCAACTTTAGCACCAGTGATTGCGTGAGCAGGACTGTGGTCCTGCTGAAGATAAATAAATAAATGATTTATAAATAAATGATGTGATTGATGTGTCTAATAAGGGTTATGATATAGCAGAGGTCATTGCAAAAAAATTAGGCAACATGAGGTCACCTCTATAAAGCAAGGCTTATCAACTACACAGAAAATACATGGAAAAAATGTGACCTTTCAAGACTAATTTTAAACTAAATGTACGCACAAACAATTTCAGAATAAAATTCTCACATTATTTATCCCAGCCACTTAAATAGACTAAAACTAGTTCTAAAATCACCTCTGTGTCCATGTAGGCAGGCAACACAGACTGCGGAACATATCCTGCAAGAGTGCATTACACTAAACCAGTTGAAGGAGGAGCACTGGCCCACAGAGACAAACATCTGCAGAAAGATATATAGCCTTGAGCTTTCAAATACAACAGCATTTATCAAGAAAGCTGGACTTGCTGTGTAGACATGTTAAACTGTGAACCGGACTTGCTGTGTAGACATGTTAAACTGTGAATCGGACTTGCTGTGTAGACATGTTAAACTGTGAACCGGACTTGCTGTGTAGACATGTTAAACTGTGAATCGGACTTGCTGTGTAGACATGTTAAACTGTGAACCGGACTTGCTGTGTAGACATGTTAAACTGTGAACCGGACTTGCTGTGTAGACATGTTAAACTGTGAACCGGACTTGCTGTGTAGACATGTTAAACTGTGAACCGGACTTGCTGTGTAGACATGTTAAACTGCAAATGAGAAGATCAAGAATATTTATTCCAAAGGAGGGCAGACTTTTATCATTTTCTTCACATTTTCTAGTTTTTCATTTGTACCTCCATGTTTGCAACATTTTAATGTGACCACAATGTGAGAACTGTCTATTCAATGTAATAATACAAATACTCATGTTAATTTCATCTCGGATACATGTACTCCATAAACATCTGCGAAGATCTCAATGAGTGGACCATCTTCTATAGCAAATGTAGCACAACTTCCTAGATGACATTGGAATAAATACATTTTTTTTAAAGTGAAGTTGGTGGTGTTTTACATAAACACTTGCATTGCTAGCACTAGCCAGCATTTAAACCAAAAGTCCATGCTTTTAGTTGCTTAGAAGTGATCTATACTATAGATATGATATTACGTTCCCAGATTTTTTGTGAAATTTCTGTCTAATTTTTGTGTGTAGATGTTTCTCAAATTGATGTCTCAAAATTCTTGCCTTATGTGCAACAATGTACATGTTTCACTTTCTAGTCCACGTTATTTTTATATCTTTTTATTATTAAGATTTTAAAATATTGCTTTCCTCTTGGATGATATTTGTTCTTACAATTCCCCAGATGGTGAAAGTTGTTTCTATGGGAAGTGTCTGTACTGCAAGGGTCCAGATGATGGTGTATGTGCAACCAATGGAGTTCTGGAAGGGACATTAGTACTTTGGCTGCCTGATCCCTTTAAAATGACTCTACATAAACATCCCTGGTCTAGGACATACAGGGAAAATAGACTGGCAAAGTACAAGATAACTTTGAGTTCTTGTTGTTGTTAATAGTGCATGTCAAGTGATTGGATTAGGGTTAGACTGAGCATTAAAATTATGGTAACGGTTTGCATTATAATTAGGATTAGCGTTATAATTAGGGTGAGTATTAGGCTTAGTATTAGAGTCAGCGTTCAAAATTGGCAGTAACTATAGTTTAAAGCCTAATGCTAACGCTAACCCTAATGTTAACAGAATTAACTATAGTTTAACCCACTCAATCCCTATCCACCTACTATCAATTCATTCCCAATCTGCCCATTTATGCCCGATTTTTTTGTCTATTGTCATGTGACTAGACATGCTAAATTTAGCCCTCATGTGACTACGGGTAATGGTAGCTTCTATTGAAGTTTTTCAATTTTTGTTAACATGTTTGGTATACGAGCTGTGAATTTTTTAATATAGCCTTTAATTTTCTTCACAAATTGGTCAGAATGGACCTACTTATGATTCAGGTGATGTTGATAGGCATTTCTTAAATGGAATTATAGAGAATGAGAATAAATCAGATGATGGGTAATTAGTTAAGTATTTAGGAGTTTAAAATAATGACGATCCGGTCAGTAGTGTAGGCCTAATTGATGATGTGCGCCCCTTTCCCTTTACAACCATCAGATCCTAGACCTAGTAAGGATTGAGAATAGTCAGCACAGCTGATCTATGCCAATATTGATCAATTTCACGAGAAAGTAGGTCCTGCAAATGACATTGATCCAGATTACTTTGCTTTTGATTAGGCCTAGCTAGGCCTATCTTTCATTATTTCTATGTGAGTCGATCTTTGAGGTACACACAGAAAAAATAAAAACTATGTGTTTGCCGGTATTAAAATTTTCAGAAAAAGCAAGATCCTACTTGGAAAACTGTTTCAGCAGATAATATAATATCAAGGTCTTTTGCAGCTCATACAGAGGTGAGATCAATATAGCTTTGATTCCAATGTTGTTTCTATGGGCCAGTATGTTTTTCTCATCAACTCATATTCAAAACACTCTTGAAGTATATGTTCAGTAGTCTGTGAGCCTGCCCATGGCTGTGTTACCAATCCTGAATTTTGTGTACATATGACTGGAAGTGGTTGTGACCTATTCTGAGATAGAATTTCAACCAGTTTTGAAATTAGAGACAAGTTCACTTGCAGCAGAACACCTCATATAGGATAGATGTAGTTGACCCAAGTCCAAATTCCTTCTTACCACCTCCTCAGAGACTGCTACATAGGGACATATTTTGTCCTGTAAAGTCCAAGGCCATACCTGGGTTATAAATCATCATGGCCTAGACTAGATACACATCTCATTACCTGATAACAGATAGAAAGGCTGTCACTGACTAGGGAAGCTCATTTGAACTAAAAGTATGCTGCAAGTAGATAGAATAACAACATTAGTACTTAATACAACACAGGTTTTTGAAGTTTCACTTGAACACAACTATGGGATGTAAACACAAACAAATACAAATAACAATACACAAGACATTTTCGGCATTTTTAACCGTTAGGTCTTTGTCAAGAATATATTGAAAATATATAACAGTGAAAAACAATGAAAACAGTAAAAACAATGTTACCACCACAAAGGCACTATTGACATGTAAACAATACAAAGTTCAAGGAGAATAGCAAGGTTACCAGGAAAATATATGTCCTAATACATGATTTGTGTATCATTTACTATGGATGTTTTCAGATGTTGTTATAAGATAGTTTCATCATGTGACCTTGTCATGTCTAAGGTGGGAAACTGACAACAACTACTGTGACAGTGTCAAGCTGAACTCCATGTACAGCTCTGGTCCCAGATTGCTGGATATTATTGACACTTGCGTGTTTGATTACCTGATAGGAAATGCAGACCGCCATCATTATGAGACATTTGAAGGTTATGATGACAGCATGCTTCTTATATTGGACAATGGTAAAAGGTGAGAGAGAGGGAGAGAGTATGTCATAATCTTGAATTAAAATACTGACAAATCCCTAACTGCTCATTTACTTTCTTGAATTAAAATACTGACAAATCGCTAACTGCTCATTTACTTTCTTGGATTAAAATACTGACAAATTCCTAACTGATCATTTACTTTCTTGGATTAAAATACTGACAAATCGCTAACTGCTCATTTACTTTCTTGGATTAAAATACTGACAAATCGCTAACTGCTCATTTACTTTCTTGGATTAAAATACTGACAAATCGCTAACTGCTCATTTACTTTCTTGGATTAAAATACTGACAAATTCCTAACTGCCCATTTACTTTCTTGGATTAAAATACTGACAAATTCCTAACTGCCCATTTACTTTCTTGGATTAAAATACTGACAAATTCCTAACTGCCCATTTACTTTCTTGAATTAAATTACTGACAAATTCCTAACTGCCCATTTACTTTCTTGAATTAAATTACTGACAAATTCCTAACTGCCCATTTACTTTCTTGAATTAAATTACTGACAAATTCCTAACTGCTCATTTACTTTCTTGGATTAAATTACTGACAAATTCCTAACTGCCCATTTACTTTCTTGAATTAAATTACTGACAAATTCCTAACTGCCCATTTACTTTCTTGAATTAAATTACTGACAAATTCCTAACTGCCCATTTACTTTCTTGAATTAAATTACTGACAAATTCCTAACTGCCCATTTACTTTCTTGAATTAAATTACTGACAAATTCCTAACTGCCCATTTACTTTCTTGAATTAAATTACTGACAAATTCCTAACTGCTCATTCCTTTTCAACTGTCGTCTTCTTGTTTGCAGTTTAACATGTCTACATAGCAAGTAATTTATTATGCAGATATGTTAAATAGGCGGATTGCATACCATGGTTGCTGGTGCGCCTCTCTGCCTAGTATCTGCGACTTCAGCACTTGTGCTTGTTTGGACAGGACTGTGATCCTGCTTGATATAGGGTATAGCCTGACCAGTCTTAGTTTCCAGCTGCTCTGTCTGGCTTATAGGTTGGCTCTTTGAAATTTAGCCTTTGTTTCGTGATATTTGTTGTGGTGTTCTTGGCTAGGTCTGTTCTCAGCCTGCTGTCTAGATGTTTCTATCTCATTTTGCAGCTTGTCCAGTTCATCATTCCAGTAGGGTTTGTAGTTTTTGCATGCCCCCCTGGGTATTGTTTTACTAGCAGCATGCACCTATTAAATTCACTCACTGCTCTATTGATGTCTTTGTCCATGTTCATGTCCTTAGCTAGAACACTGGTTAAATGCTGGTACAAGTTCCAGTCTGCCCTCTTATAGTTACACCTAATGAGTGTGCTGCTGTACTTGACAAATTCATTGTGGATTTCCAAAAATAATGGAGTTTCTACAAGAAACTACAGAGTTTCCAGCCTCTGTTGGCTGAACTAAGCAGCATCTTCAATTCAAGAAGTTTACCTCAATGGGGAATGAAGATGTCAATTACAAATAGCTATGGTGATCATTCTAAAAATTTGTCCCTGAATTCAGAATCGTTCACTGGACATTTATGTTCCCACTAAAATTTGTCCCTGAATTAAGAATATTCTACTGGACATTTATGTTCCCACTAAAATTTGTCCCTGAATTCAGAATCGTTCACTGGACATTTATGTTCCCACTAAAATTTGTCCCTGAATTAAGAATATTCTACTGGACATTTATGTTCCCACTAAAATTTGTCCCTGAATTCAGAATATTCTACTGGACATTTATGTTCCCACTAAAATTTGTCCCTGAATTAAGAATATTCTACTGGACATTTATGTTCCCACTAAAATTTGTCCCTGAATTAAGAATTTTCCACTGGACAGTTATGTCCCCACTAAAATTTGTCCTTGAATTAAGAATTTTCCACTGGACAGTTATGTCCCCACTAAAATTTGTCCTCCTTCTGCAGATATGGCGGAAGTGTGAGCAGGTACAAATGCTCATGTGCAAAAGTCATTCAAAGAGCTTTTTTTTAGTTAATCAGTCCTGGATCTTTTGTGAACAGTATTTAATTATGTATTATAAAAATAATACAGATTTTAAATCTTAAATTAAAGAAAAATATGATTATTTTAATTGTTTTTAATTCGAGGTAAATTTAAAAAGCCAATGACATAAATTATGAACTTATACGGATCTTGAAACACACATTCTATCCCAATAGAAACCAAAAGGCAAATCATAAATTGAATCTTCATACCAGTATTGTGTTATCAATGTCAGACATCAAACCCAACAATCATATGCCCGGGATTATCACAAGGTTCTTCTGTGTCACCTATGCTGTTCAATATCTACACAGAAACTATGGTGAAAGTACAACCATGTGGGCGAGGACGATCATTAACCTTTGCTTATAACAATTAAACCTACAGGACAGACTCTGAAAAACAAGAAATAATCCAAGATATTTATGCAAATGTTGCAAACCTTATCTTGCTGGTATAAAGAATCAAAGTGCACAGATAAATCCTGAAAAGGCATGCATGTTGTAGTGCTCACTGAATAATTTCATAGGGAAGCTGACCTACTCTGAGATCAGATGTTAATTTTGATGGACAGAACATTGAGTGTCGTGATAGACTCTGCTATCCTGGAGTAACGGCTTTGATAGAAATCTTTATTTATTTTCCATAACTGAACTGTGTATGCAGAATGTTTTGAATAGTATGGTCTAGTCTCTATAAAGTTTAATCCCACCAGCTTCACATTAAAAAATACATATACTTTCTACTTTAGCATTCAAGGTCTTTTTGGCAGACTCTTCTCTAGAATAATCATGTGGACCAATCTAACATTGTGTGACATATCTTGGTTGATGCAACTGGTTATTGGTCACTTTGATTCACCAGCCAATGAAAAGCACAAGCAAAATCAGAGCAGTAAGATCCATTACACAGTTTATGATCACCCCATAGTATTGTTCTGAAGAAGGACTTCAGTGAAGGGTGTGGTGCAAGTGGCTGATTCTAAAGGAGACACTAGATAGATACTGATTTTGTTTGAATATGGATGTCAATCTTTTATGGTTATGTCTCTCTAGAGGTTTCGGTCCAAATTCCTGCCTGAATCTCCTTTACACAACGATGAGAAACTTTAATTCTGCAAGTCATTTAATTTTCTGCTGCACTGTGAGCTCCACCAATTCCACTATATATATATATATTCTATATATATATATATATATATATATATATATATATATATATATATATATATATATATATATATATATATATATATATATATATATATATATATATATATATATATATATATATATATATATATATATATATATATATATATATATATATATATATATATACCTGTCATCACATTCCATGACTGTGAATCACAAAATGACAAAGGGTTCTGAAGGGAGACATGACTGAGTTAATTAAGGACGTCAACAAATACAAAATGATAAAGGGTATTCAAAGAGACAAATGTACATGTTCAGAGACTGGAAGAATTGAGTGATCAGGTCAGGTAAGAGACAAGAAAGTGTATCATCTTGTGAAAGATAAAAAAAACACCACAAGCAATAACTAATTGATATACTGATCGTATTATTTTTAGTTGGCTATTAGGCAAGCTGAGTACTAATGGGAAATACCGAACTTGACAGTAGAGTAAGCACAAACAATGTTGATGTCAGCTGAGGTTTCACTACCTTGTGCTTGTGTAAACAAAATGGCGGCATTCTCCAAACATTGATGACCGTTTCTTTATGTGATCAATTTTTAAAAAAAACACAAACAATTATATTTCATTGTTGTTTCACAGCTTTGGGAACCCAGGTGTAGACGAAAAAAACCATTTTAGCACCTCTGTATCAATGCTGTCAGTAAGTACTGCCATTATTTTATTTAGAATCTTTAAGTCTATCTTTTTTTAGAATCTATGCATGACATTATGATGGTAGATCCTGATGGAGTACAACGTTTACCATTCTTGGTCTCTATGAAAGGCAATGAATTATAGTATTACTTTAGTTTTAGATTGGTGTTTCTGTGCCATAGATGGTGAAGAGAATCTGTTTTTGAAATCTTTGTCAGGGTTTTTTTCCGGGCCATGCCCATCCTCACTCCCAATTTGTGCATTCTTGATATTGACTCATGTTCATTCATCTCAAAATCCTCTAATCGTAAGGATTCACGAAGACCAATAAGTATGTCTGCTCAGTGCATAGGATGACCGTCTGTTATTAAACCAATATAGAACCAGAACCATCAGCCGTTATACCCTGAGAGATTTACTGAAGCGGAGATCTGAGCACCTATGGATGTGTCCGGTGTGCGAAGAGGATAATCAACATACCTAATGTGATCTCATATGCTCATATAATCAAATGTTCCTTCTGAAAGCAATGGCAAACTACAGAAGTATTGTGCCAAGAATTTCCGTATGAATGTGTTGAAATTTTCATTTGGATGTACTAAGAAAAATCAACATTCAAGAAGGCTGGTTTACAATCTCAAGACATGCTGTTGATAAAAAGGATTGATTCTCTCCAAACAGTTCAAGCATGGGTCTTCTGCAGACTTTGTCACAGCAGATATAATCGGCTGTGGGGTGGTAGGCAGTCCCAAGCTCTACCTCCTGTATCGCTTCGTATGACTTGTGCTAGGTGACAGTGTTACTGTACTTTGCTCCCCTTTCAAGCCATGATAACAGACAGGTGGAATATATAACATAAAACAAAGTAGGTAACAGAATTCTATAAATCAGATGAGATCACAGAAGTACAGAACAACATCATTGGTAAAATTCAAGAAACAATAATGAAGTGACCTAAGTATCTTCCACAAATGTAGAAAAATGAGTCATAAATAGTTATGAACTGAACCCCAGCAAGTAAAAGTATATATGAATAACAGACCCAAAAGAGCATGGAGAAGAACTATGTAGAATAAGAGGTGAACAGAATTGGCTAGAATAGAATTAAATAAAGTGGAGAGCATGGATTAATTAGGTATGCAGATGACACCTACTTAACATTGAGGAGCCTCCACAGGTTTAGAACATGTGATTATGGCAGCCAAACACAAAATCTTTTTGTGAGGCACAAAATCTTTTCCTCAGTGCAATTAAAAACAAAAATAATGCATATAACAAGAGATGAACTGATTTACATTAGTCATTGACAAAGATCAAGTAGAAAATGTCAGCAACTTTGAATATCTCAGATCAACCATCAACACCACAGGAGATTGCTCAGCAGAGATCAGAAAGAGATTAGCAATGGACCTACAAAAAAACATCACAGATGAAAAATCTATGATAAGGAGCAAACAGAAAAGAAAAGTTACAACTGTTAAGAAGCTACGGTATATTTTTCCAGTGTCAACATATGATTGTGAAGGCAATGTCTTACGAATAAGAATCACTACTTATGCTGAAGTCAGATTGTCAGGCCAAAAGCATATGATTGTGTAGGCAATGTCTTACGAATAAGAATCACTACTTAGGCTGAAGTCAGATTGTCAGGCCAAATGGTGCAGATATTGCAGCAAACCATGACACAATGCATTCCGTTCTCCGGACTACATACTGCTAATCTGCAGGAGTTTGAGAATGAATGCAGAAGAAGAAGAATCACTACTTTCAATAGTAAAATGACAAAAAGTTTAATGATTTGGACATGTGTGATGACATGAATCCCTGTCCAAAAATTATAATTAAGGCAGAGAAGTGAAAGAAATTTACAGGCAGACAATATCAAAGACTGAACAGGGCAAGATTTTTCCACTCATCTGCATCACTGAAGATGGGCTGGAGGAATCTGCATGTTGACACATCCAATGTAACACCTATGACCCTGACTCTGTATGTTGACATATCCATTGTGTGCCCCTACGGCTCTGACTCTGTATGTTGACATATCCATTGTGTGCCACTACAGCTCTCTGACTCTGTATGTATCCATATCCAATGTAATACCATTATGACCCTGTGTGTTGACATATCCAATGTAGTACCCCTACAGTCCTGACTCTGTGTGTTGACATATCCAATGTAATACCCATGTGACCATGGCTCTGTATTGACATATCCAATGTAGTACCCCTACGACCCTGACTCTGTGTTGACATATCCAATGTAGTACCCCTACGATTCTGACTCTGTGTGTTGACATATCCAATGTAGTACCCATATGACCATGATAGGTTACGGATTTATGGATAGATACAAAGAACTAGGCACTCATTTCTTTTCGCATAAAGAATTTTCTGGAGAAACATTACTTTAGAAACATATTCTGCAACTGAACTGCTGGCTAGAACAAGAATGACAGTGGTGCTCTTCATGGTTACTAATGTATCATTTACAAGAAGAAGAAGAAGAGTGTGATATGTATCATATAAGTTGTATGTAAGTTAATATTTCTGTTTATAAATATCAGGTTCAATACTTATATCATTTTATTTCACAGGATACGAGCTTCTCTCTGGCAAAGACTTATTGCCCTTTCAGAAGGGGTTCTCAGTAAAGTCCTAGCAGGAGTCCTCTCCCATGATCCCATTTATCCAATTCTAACGGATGCTCACTTAGAAGCTCTTGACAGACGTCTGAAAGAAGTTCTCTATCAGGTTAAGCTATGCATCTCTAAAGTTGGAATCCATGCAATTGTTACAGATTCAGATAAGAGTTTCAGATAATGAACATAATTCTGTAGAGTGTGTATGCAGTTTGTGATATTAGTAAAAAAAAATATTTTTTGAAGTTTGCAAATTTATTATGTGTGTGTGTGTGTGTGTGTGTGTGGGGGCATTTATTATTGTTATGGAAATCTCTTCACCCTTACTCATCTCTTCACCCGTACTCATCTCTTCACCCTTACTCATCTCTTCACCCGTACTCATCTCTTCACCCTTACTCATCTCTTCACCCGTACTCATCTCTTCACCCTTACTCATGTCTTCACCCTTACTAATCTCTTCACCCTTACTCATGTCTTCACCCTTACTCATGTCTTCACCTTTACTCAAAGTGTGAGCAACAAGAGTGCTTACGCTGTAGTTTCAGTGGCCATTCCAGAGTTTCAGAAAATCTGGGAAAGTATCATCAGTTGTTAAGCACAAATAACATTATAATAAAAATCTCTAGAGTTCACAGAGTGAGGAGATGCTCGCTTTAAATTTGTATCTGTTTTATTGAACAAATATCCTTCTGAATCAGTTTTACCATTACTCTGCAATCTGTGCCCTCTGAAATCTATTTAAACCAATTACTGAATGAGTTGTAAGGTCATTTTAGTGGACAAAGGTTTGCATGTTCCTTGTGAATTTTCTCAGTTTTTCTATGAAGATTTGAGGCAATTATTATTAGCCTTTACATTATCTTGGTAATTTTTCAACCTACTTGCAAGCATATTTTCTGCAACTATCAAAAAGGGCTTTGAAAATATTTATACCTTTCAGAATAACATGCTTGTGTGAATAATTATTCTTTGCTGTTGTATTTTGAAAATAAGTATTGTATATTTCCGAATATAAGCCAGTCCGTTTATAAGTTGAGAATGAAACTTTAATGTCCATAATGTGACCTAAGTTGGAAACCCTTGTATAGACCAAATATTTAAAAATAATTCTGGTAATAATACTGCGTAATCCCATTATTATAAGAATGAAGGGACAAGAAATATTTATAAAAGGAAAAGAACACACACTTTAGCAATGGTAAAGAAGTAAGTTCATTTCTTCCATTTGCTCGACTCTACTAGTCACATAAAATACAACATCCAGGATAATACAGTGGGACATTTCCCTGAATACATTGTTAGTCTCATAAAACTACCAGGTACCAGAGTTTTCCAATATATCATATTCATTCATTCACCGCTGAAGACAGATGTATCTAGCCATTGGCGCAAATAAAATGGTGACACAGTGCATTTCCATTCTCTGAATTACATTCTGCTGGAAATCTAGTAGGATCATTGTCCTGCTACAAGAGAGATCCAGCTGAATTGAAAATGAATGCTGAAGAAGAAGATTCATTCATTCAGTTAGTGTTGCCACAACAACAAAGATTCACTGCAACGATAGCCATTATGGTAAATTCAAATTCCTGGTCAATGAATGGATTAGATCAACTTCTAGCTTCGCTTTTAGATTTGCATTCACATCTTACAGTGGAATGAAAAGGTGTGAAGATGGTTTTTGTACAGCGACTAGACATGAGAAGATGCATTTCATTCACTGTTGTCTTAGGTTGCATGGCAGATTGGAGTCAGAACTCCAATTAGGTTGGAGTCAGAACTCAAAGTACAATTGTCAGCTATTAACCCTGATATAACAAGGCTTGCAAATAAAGCACAATTGTCAGCTATTAACCCTGATATAACAAGGCTTGCAAATAAAGCACAATTGTCAGCTATTAACCCTGATATAACAAGGCTTGCAAATAAAGCACAATTGTCAGCTATTAACCCTGATATAACAAGACTTGCAAATAAAGCACAATTGTCAGCTATTAACCCTGATATAACAAGGCTTGCAAATAAAGCACAATTGTCAGCTATTAACCCTGATATAACAAGGCTTGCAAATAAAGCACAATTGTCAGCTATTAACCCTGATATAACACGGCTTGCAAATAAAGCACAATTGTCAGCTATTAACCCTGATATAACAAGGCTTGCAAATAAAGCACAATTGTCAGCTATTAATCCTGATATAACAAGGCTTGCAAATAAAGCACAATTGTCAGCTATTAACCCTGATATAACACGGCTTGCAAATAAAGCACAAGTGTCAACTATTAACCCTGATATAACAAGGCTTGCAAATTCAATGCAGCATCAATGTTCTCTTTACAGAAAGTCAAAAGTTCAATTGTATTTATAACCAATTTTGACTCTGGAGTATTATTCCGTCTTCTAAGCTCCAGTAGACATGAGTATCCACTGAAAAGACCTTACAACTCATTCAATAATTGGTTTAAATGGATTTCCACGAGTACAGATTTCTGAGTAACAGTAAAACTGATTCAGAAGGATATTTCTTCGATAAAACAGATGCAAATTTAAAGTGAACATTACTGGGTAGTTTAGCATCGATTCACCCTCACTCTGTGAACTCTATAGACTTTATTATAATGTTATTTATGCTTACCAACTGATGACACTTTCTGAGATTGTGTAAGTATGGATGCCTAATAAACATAATAATTATTGTGGGTCACAGATATGGATGATACATTGAAATTGGACGGTAAGAGAAAAACATTTTAAATTCTGTTTTCTTGTTTATTGGCAACACATTACTCATTACCATTACATTTTCAATTACAGATGCTGTTTACTATCGCAAAAAACACAAAGTAATTCATTTCTGAATATTTTCAAATATGGAATATTTTAGGGGTTCGCAGCAGAAATAATATTTAAAGGGAGCCGGTGACAATAAAAAGTTTAAGAGCAGCATTATATGATTTAAGAAACTATTTTTCGTTCTGTTATACACCCTTTGTGACCGACTTTAACGATCATCACAACCGCTATGATGCTTCAGAAATATGGCAACCATAGCATTACTAAGTACAGCTAATCCGGGATTATACATCATTCTAAAATGGCGGTACTTGTGAAATAGTCTCATGACATGTTTATCAGTTTATTCTTGAAAAATCTTAAATTTCTATACCAAATGAGAATATAAGCCCAGTTGTTTTTTCTACCCAATAGAAATTCCTTCTGGTGTTTCAGTGGTCTTAAAATATCGACCTACATTCCACTCCTGATTCCGATCTAACTGGCCTGTAATGTCCTTGAATGTGTCCAGTATCCACAAAATAACAAATAACCATCTTTATTATCCCTAACAGATAAAACTGTAAATGAATCCTTAACCCTTTCTGCAGACTTTTTAATTGTGTTCTGCCTAAAATAAAATAATTTTAATTGTATTACATTCATCACAGGAACAAGAAATTGTACTTATAAATATTTTAAAATTGTACTACTGGTCTGGAGTATTATATGTATTTTAACAGATGTATGACAGGAAGGTATAATTATTTTAATTAAATTAAATACAGTTAAATTTTAATGTTTAAAATTATTTAATATCTCATTTTAACAACTAATTATTGTAATGATTGTAATTAAAATGGAGAGTTTCACTTGTTTTTAACCTCATCCATATATATACAGACCTGTCAATTTTTTGGTAAATCTGTGAATCTCATAGATCTTCATTTTATATATATATATATACATATGTATACGTATATATGTATATGTATGTATGTATGTATGTATGTATGTATATGTATATACGTATGTATGTATACGTACGTATGTATGTATACGTATGTATTATTTCACTTTTTCCTGATAGTACCTTGTGCTATAAAAGGACTAATTATATTTCTTTATGCACAACGATAATTTTACTTAAAAAGTGAAAATGACAAGTTACTAGTGTATCAATTGTTATATTCTACTGCATTTAGAAAGGAGCTGTAAGCTATGAACAACTTTAACCTCTTGGATACAACATAGCTTTTATTCTCCTACATATAGCTTTATTTAGTATACATCGCTAGCCTGCACAACTGACCAACCAACATTCTCATTAAACATTGTCTATACCAATATATTTTCATTTCTGACATCTACAGAAGGATTGTGTTATTTTTTATAAATGTCTGTGCGCTGATCAACCGGTTCATATTCATAGTCACTTGAGAATATACACGCTGAAAGTTTTGACTGAAATCACATCTTATTTAGAAATACAGAGTAGTCAAATTCTTAATATGCGTTGACTCAAATTGTGATGCTAATATATGACACACCTAAACTTATGAGATTCTGTTTCAAACAAAATAAATATGACTTATAAGTCTGTGAGATTAGTGACGATGCGTGTTCCTTAATAGATCCCGTAAAAGAAAATATGCTGGCATAGACAATAATGTGTGATGCAAATGTCAGTTCCAGTTTATTACAAATATCATTCCAAAATTGCAGAGCCAATTATTGTGTAGATTCAATGACAATAATTTAAAATTTAATGATTTTATTGTGGTTCTTCAATGAACACTTCAAAATGGACAATCTAGCTAGTGATATCTAGTCAAAAGTAATTTTTATTCTGGTTTTTTAATAATTAATAGTAATAAAACAGATTTATAATAGATAAAGAATTGGTCTATGATTCTGTGTGCATTGGGTACCTCATTTCTCTCTGTGGACCCAGGGTTTGCAGATAACCAAGATCCCAAAAGTATGTCCTCATGGTGCACCCAGGAAACTGAGGTACGCGACTCATGCTGCTTCTGTCACATACTTTTTGGAATTTTGTCCGGGAATGTAGAGGTAGCAGATGGAATGAGATTTGACTGTATAGACAAGCAATATCTCCAACACCTCTACACCAACACATGCAGCGTCATTGTCAACACACAGTGACGCAAGACAGTCCAGTTTTAGAATTGTGGGGCAGCCAATGAAATTGACATGAAACAACCAGATGCATAGAGAGAATAAAAAAGATAACATACTGAATACAATGAGAGAGCAGTACAATGCCAGAGGGCAATCTACAAATAGAAAGGAACAATATTTCAAGGAAACCGAAACTAAAAGTTAGCTCGAGACAATTTCTAGTTGCCAATACTCCTTACGGACAGAGACACAATCGTGGGCTCTCGGCCAAGCAGGCAAAAACAACTATACTGTCAAGTTTTTTTCCTATACTAGAAACACACTTGTAGAGAGAAAGGGTTCAGTACCTAATAGGCTAAAGCACAAATGGGACAAAGTTGTTCAGCTCAAGAGCATGCTCTAAGTCCCTAGTACTCCAAAACACAGGGTGAGATTCAGACTTGGATGAGGGGTTCACAATGTTAGTGAATGACACCTTGGCTAAGAAGGCAAAAGAGCCCGGGTGAAATTCTTCAATTGACTGCTGCCGGATGCATCAATCTGCATGTTATGCACCAAGAGGCCCCCTTACCCTGATCATCCTAGGGGGTCAGGGGAAGCTCTCAGTGCATAGCATGCATATCGATGCAGCAGTCCTAGAAACTGTAAAATGCATCTTTATCAATATTTATGCTAACTTGCTTCTCTGCACCTACTTTGTTACGTTAAATAATGTTGGTTCAGTTTTTTCGAGCTTATTGTGCATTTCGTTAATAATGTTGACACTTCTTCCCATATTATACCTGTTATTGATGCTTCAGTAATACAACAATCAAAAATATTACTAAAAATTGCTCTTTTTGGATACTACATCATTCCAATATGGCAGTCCTGACAACATAGTGTTCTGACATAATTTGCAGGTAAATACTTTAGTCATTCTTAATTCTATACATCGAAAAAAATTTAGAGTGATGGCAGACATTATAATAAATATGATTTCTTCTTCATCTTCTTCAATGTTCATTCTCAAACTCCCATTGGATATCTCTTGTAGCAGGACCATGGTCCTATTTGATTTCCAGAAGGATGTAGTCCAGAGAAGGGAAATGCGTTGTGTTGCCATTTTATTTGCGCCAATGGTCCGACACATCCGTCTTCGGTGGAAATATGATTTAGCTCTTGAAATAAAATTCCTTCAGACAGTGCAAATATTAACATTAACAGTTGTTAATATTGTTAACATTAACAATTTCAATCCCTGTAGGCAGAGTTGATTTTTACATATATTTCAAGGCAGCACTAATTTTTGCACAAATTTATGAACACTCCATGGTAGTGGAATATAGTAGACTCAGGATTGTTGGTCAGCAAAGTGTTAAACTTTCTATTGAACTCATTCATATATTTACAAAAATAACCAAAAACATATAAAATGGTTGCGATCTATTGATTGTCCATCTCCAGTGAATTAAAATCCTAACTTAATTTTCTTTAGTAGTTTCTGAAGTTCTGAATTAATACTGAAAAAAGGTAAGAAAACTGGGAGCTTTTCTTTACTTATTTGTAACTATTTATTATTTGTAAATTATGCAATAATATTGTAATCAATAAAATTGGAGTATTTTTTGTATGAATGGAAGCTTACCTAAAATGTCATTAACGTATACACAAATTATGTCATACTGTTGGCAAGTACATGTGGCCTACTTAACAGGAAAATATAAAGAAATCCACAAACATTCACTACTAAAAAACATGAAATTAGTTTTAAAATGAAGAAAGTAGTCCAGCAATACAAGCAGAGCAATACTTGATCTGGAAGGACTTGGTACCCTTTGTTCTTCTGTCTTTTTACAATCAGCACTCATATTTGCCATTTTTCTTATTAAAGCTAGACTTTTTAGCCGTACATTTTGCTAGTCTGTCGTCAATCTGCTGTGAAGTGTTTGGACTCTATTGCAAGAGAAAGCCCACTTTTATAAAATTATGTGTGTAACCAGTATTGATACAAGCCAAATGAATTTCATTCATCATGAGTCGCCATAACCATAGGTATCAATGTGTATGGATTTTTCATATGGATACGGATACAGATTTATTTTTTTAAATTGTTTTAGAAAAGGCCATCTGATGTTAAATTTCCTAGTAATTATTACTACGTTTTTATCTCATACACTCAGGGGAAGGGGGAAATTGTGTGGTTTTTTTTTTTTTAAATTTGGTGCTAAATACAGAAGTTTTTATTGAAATATAGAAATAAATTGTTAAAAAAATAGATTTATGAAAAATAAGTTAACAATTATGTTTAACTGACATCAGTATATAATTGCCATGCCATAGATGTAGTTTATCATTTACACTCTCTATTTTCAGATCTCAGTGATATTTATCAGAAAGTTTTATTTTTCAAACAAATCTGTCTTAACTGTCCCATGTGCTCACTATTAGAAAAATTCTAAATTTTGATCCAAAAAAAAAAAGGATTTTTATTCATTCAAATTTTTAATCGGTACTTTATTCTTTAATCTGAATTCAAAAGAGGATCTAACCACATTAAATAATAGGCCAGAAAAAATACAGGGAGAATGGCTTCAGTGTCAATAGGTACATCAATGGATCCATCTGACATAGTTAATGTATTAAGGGACCTCATCTTGCTAAGAGGATTATTAAATGTGTGAATCATAGTTGGCCTCAAGACTGTGAAATTTCGGTCAAGATCGGGGCAGCCACTTAAAGAGAAACATAATAGATATACAAGGAGACAGATAATTCAGCATTCAACTGGAACTGTCATCCTTTGAAGGAGTATTAGATGGGGATTCGGACACCTATGGACTTGTCAGGTGTGCACTGATGATAACCTGCAGCCATAATTCAATACAGTGAAAACAAGCGCTTTTCAGTAATATGCCTACAGGATTATATGGCTCCAGCATCTTTCATTAGTATAAGATCTTACGGGTTTATATTACCTGATGTTGTACAAGATCAACCTATTTCATCTCCACAAAAATCACAACAGCACTCTTTTCCTGTCATAATGTTCAGTTATTGACTTATTTATACTCTTGTCTCCAGACTTTCAAAAAAGGGGAAACTGCATTCATTACTCATTGCCTATCGGATTTATGTCTATTTTTTCAACTCAATTGAGTGCAAATGTATTAGAGTTAAATACTAAATTAAGTATACAGGTTGCTGTGGATAACTAGCGATAAAAAAAAAATTTTTAAAACCATGGATAAAAAAATTATTAATTAAATTATAACAATAAACATAACACATTTCAGGTCTTCCTCTTTTTTTTTTAACATTATCCGATATTTTGGTTATTTATAACTGTATTCAAATAATTTTGCTATGAAATATTCATGGATTTCCCGTACTTTTGCCAATTCTATTATACTCCATCCTCTCTACATAAGTCAATTGAATGTCAAGAGTATTTCTCAGAGCATATAACTTTCTTGCTTAAGCAATAAACTCCAGGGACCACCAAAAATGCACTTGTAAACCAGACATCATGATATTAGTTCAAACTCACAACCTTGTGAGCACAAGACTTGACCACTTTGTCATGGAGATTCATGCATTGGAGACCATGGGCTAGTGAAGCTTGACCATAGGAAGTGTAAAATGATGAGACTTGAATTTGGATGATGAGTCATTTGTTGGTCATCCATCACAAGTGATTAAAGCAATGGCCATTGAGTTATGTCCTTAAGTATGAGTTTATATATGACTAATAAGACCTATTCTGTCCCTGGAAAGTTCAGGCATGTGATGACCCACTGTAGAGAGGCATTCATGGACAACATCCAAGTAGATGCAAATAATCAAAGTTCAACTTTAATGATGAGCATTTCCTTACCTGAAACCAAGATCTCAAAGAAAAAAGTTTTCTATAGGCAAAATTAGTGATGGATGTTTAGGCATGTAGTCAATACATACGTAAACACCATGTTCATCTCATGGCATAGGTCTGATCTAAATAGAAGGCTTCTCAAGTTGTTGGTCTTGAGTTCTCTTTATGAAGGAATGTGCATAGCAAATGAAATGATAATGGCTCATAATTCCTGTGTACCTAGACACAACTCCTTAGACCTGTCTTGATGATGACCTTGTCATTCTTATTGTATCCTCCTTGTATTGTTCAAGGATATAAAGAATATTGTCACTTTGATTATCACAGATTTCAGTACAACCTCAGAATGTTGATATTTATATTCTCTTGTTTGGTTATTATGGTAACACATTTTTTTACTGTTATTTCCCTGGTAATGTTCATTGACTAGAGCAGGAATGTCTATCTGACAGCCTGCAGGTCACATGTGGCGCTTGACTGTATTTTATGGAGCCCGTGATGCAGTTCTAAAATGTATAATGCCCATCAAGATATATCAGATTAGATATTGTGCCATCTCTGCAGCATAGGTTAGCTGCAATGAATCTGTCATATTGATACAGCCATAATTCAAATCAATTTTAAGCATGCAAATCAAAATGATTTTTTTAAGCAGATAGGAAATGCCACTAGAATTGTATGTTGTATTATCTTGGTATATGCCATGAGTCATCCAGTGATGCATGTTTTTAATGTTGAAAGTCTGTGAAACTTTCCATAATTGTGTTTTATTCTGCCCAGAATAACAGGTAAGTAAATATATTAAAAAATATATATACAGTGAAATCCGTTATAACAACTTGTCCTTGACTGACAAAATATGTATGTAATAACAGAAATTCTCTATATACAGTACTAACAATATAGAATAAATATAATCAGGGATTTTGAAAAGGGTTGTTATGTAGGTAAATCTTTTATAAAAGAATGTACTGTAGAGAGATTCCACTGTATAAAAATTGTTGAATACAAGGAACTGTTGTTCCATGTAAAACTGTTATTCAACTATTTTTATGTATATTTTTTTCTATGTTTATTTAACTATTGGTGCACAGTTTTACTGCAGTCTTCCATTTACCCATGAACTACAACAAGGGCTCCTCCAGGACAAGGATCTCGATGTAGACCTACACTAAAATGTTTCTTTTGTAGACATGACCAAAGTTTGACCATCTATCATATGATAATTTTAATAGTGGTTGATATTGAAGATGTGGATAAAGTCTGTACTAGCTCTAGTATTTCTTCTGACAGATTTAGGTGGCAACACCATTGAAAGTGAATACAGCAGAACTCTATTAGGTCAGGAAGAAAAGAGAATATGTCAAATAGAGTTGAATAAATTTGTGTATAAACTACACCAACAGTTCCTAAACTGTGGTTCATGTGGTCCTCTAAGAAGGTCTGCAAAGACTTGAAGAAATATTATGAGATTTTAAATTTACAATAGAAATATACAGTGGAATACTGTTATAACAACTTGGGAAAATATGTTATAAATGAAAGCGCTACAGAGGGATTCCACTGTAAATGAACAGCTATTTTGGGGCTACATAGCAGAAATGAATATTTAAAGGTGTCTGTGACTGGAAAAATGTTTATGAGCCGCTGGACTACACCATGGATAAAAAAAATACTAATTAAAACAATAAACATAAATTTCAGGTCTTCCTTCTTTTTCTTTTCCTTTTCTTTTCGACATGAAACAACCCAAACATTAGCACTAAATTTTAAAAGTGTGTTTACAGCAGTATAAATACCACAGCTAGATAGGCCTTGAAATTTGTATTTCTACTATACCTCAACCAAGTCTGTAGGTCAATTCTGAGAAAAGTCATTAATTTTTTGGTAAATTTTTAAAGAAAAGATAATTAAATGAGAACATATAAGAAAATATGAACGGACTGGTGAAGAAAATTGTGACCAAACAGCCGAGTTAACAATTTATGAAACATCTTAGTTATTTACGATAAAATATGCATGAAACTATATATTTTTGTGTTCAGGAAGGTCAGACACATCTGTTGAATACATTGTAACAATTTTCAAATGTGATTTGGGGTAATAAACATTAAAATGGCAATACTGCTATTTTAAAATATTTACACATTATAGTTTTTAAAAATTCAATAGCAATTACAAGCGACTTCCAAAGACGTTTTTGTATATAAAGAGAGAAAAAGTTGCTGAATTTGTTAGGCATGGTTTCACAGATTTTACAAACAAACTAATCCAATACATGTGTGCAAAAGTGAAAAAACTTATTGAATACTTATCTTCTTGTTGAAATCCTTGCTGTAAATTTTACACAACATATTTCTAACTGAAACGTTCGGAATCCAATGTAGAAATGGGTGACAAAACTGAAACAGTCCCCTATTATAGGCATTGACGTCGCTTCACGTTTCTAAATGACAATTGGATTTGTCAGTATCTGGAAAACTCCCCACAATTTTTATAAAGGTACATAACCAATTGTGCCTTAAAAATGGTAAAAAAATAATATTAGCCCTAATTATATTTTGGGTCAATGTATGGTAAAAAAGTGAAGGAAAAAAAATTACACAAACTGTTGTCTTTTAGAACATAAAAAAAACATGTAAACATGTTTGTGTTTTTTAAAATATTATATTTCAAATAACACAAACAAGTTTTTTTTATGTTCCCATTGGACCGTGCTGAAAAGCTAAAGCAAAGCGCTGATTTCAAATGGCTGACTCATCAGTGTAGATTATTACATCATTTACTGTAGTATTGTCATCAATGAGTTCCTGACTTCTGCCACCAGATGTTTTTTCCCCTGCAACTTTTTTCGAGTATAAGGACAACAGAAAAGGTACTTTGTTATGCAGATGGAATGGGTATCCGCTCCACCCCAGGATCAATGCAAGTAGTGTCATGTACTTGTCTGATAATATCTTCTGTCTATTCCAAACATGATCTGCCCCTTTTGAACCTTTTTGAGATATGGATTTAATGGATAAACTGTATCAACACTGATTGTAGGGATTTTGAAAAGTGGAAGAAAAAGGTTATGGAATGGAGCTGTATATATATATATATATGCCTGATCCTGCCACATATTGATTCTGTCAGTTACTGTTGGAAATCAAGGAGAAATCTCATCACCACACAGGGTGTATCCTTGGTGCATCCCAAGATGATATACATGACCTCGTTCTGAATCATGTCCAGCCTGGCAATCTTTGCATCATTAACCATCAATATGGCACACACATATTCCATACTAGAAACAAGTAGTCCCTGGTTATCTTCTTAGTCCATGGTATTCTGAAGAATCTTCTGTAACATATTGTTTCAAATACTGCAATGTTGCACTGCAGGTAAATGTTGCGGAACGCCACAAGTTGCCATTATTATCAACGCCAATAGACCTTTTTGCAGGCTTTGGTTATGACACTTTATACCTGGTTCTCAGATTAAATTTTTAAACATGTTACTGACATTTTTGTTAAACTAGTCAAATTTTTCTGAACACCACAGACCAATTTATGCAGAGAACATCATGAGAAATGCTGGAAATTAAAACAAATTGGTAGCATATCCTATTCAGAATTTAGTCATCAACCCAGCATATTTTGGCTGTAGTATTTCTTGGCACTATTTAAATATAGTAGTTTGCCATTGCTTTCTGAACAGACTGGACACATAATTGCCTATTGCAGGATTTTAACCTCCTACCTTGGCCGTCACAGATGTGCTCTGTACTTTGCTGGTTTTTAAAAAAAGACGACGAGAAAGAACAGCACTTTTGACGTTCACATGGTGGAGCTAAATGTTCTTTAGACATAGAGTGACATCTAGCTCTGCCATGTGAATGTCAATAGTGTCGTTGTTGCTCGTCGTTTTTTTTTGTATATGTATTCTTGATAAAAGTCTTTTGATCGAAACATCCACTTGTGTGTTACCATGAGTATTTCCAGTGATTAACAAAATTTCATTACCCTGTTCCGCCCATGTTTCCGAGGCCCGAAAGAGGAACAAAGAATAGCAACACTGTTTACCTTCCATGCATGTCATAAGAGGCGACTAAGGAGGTTATGGAATGGAGCTGGCTATCCCATCCCATACAGGGTCAGTGACCCAAAGCCCTGCTGAAGTCGGATGTGTCAGGCCGAAGATATCGCAGCAATGCTGTAAACCATAACACCGCGCATTCCGTTCTCCGAACTACATCCTGCTAATCTGCAGGAGTTTGAGAACGAACACAGAAGAAGATTACCCTGTTCAAAACTTTGCCAGTTGGATTTCAGTTTTGCTGTAGCGGGTACATATTTTCTGAAGATTCATTCAGACTATCTCTGCCATCGTCAGTGATTGATAAATCTGTGTTAAAAAAAGTTACCTTAATTTGTTTATCCATATACATGCGGATGTTAGGGGAATTGAAAGAGCAGACAACCTTGCCACAGTGACTAGTGGTATTTCAATGTAGAGTGATAATGTTGTTGAATGTAATCTAGTTGAGCAAGTGAAAGATTTACGGTGAATTTCTTCTTATGGCTGGAATGCAGGACCTGGGAATGAGGTGTAGTGTTGCGAGAAATAAGCGTCTTATAGGAATCAAGAGCTATTAACCAACACAGAACATTAACAGTTAGTTATGACTTGCTGAAGAATATACTGAATTTGAGATCAGAGCATCTATAGACAGGTCTGGAGTACAATACTGATCTGATGACTGACTAACTTAGCCCAAAAAAGTCCAAAAATTTCCTACATATATGCCTACACAAATGGGATACATTGTCTACTTATTAATACAGAAACATGAACATAGTGTCTGCAACTAAACCCATAAATATGAACATAGTGTCTGCAACTAAACCCATGAACATAGTGTCTGCAACTAAACCCATAAATATGAACATAGTGTCTGCAACTGTACCCACAAACATGAACATAGTGTCTGCAATTGAACCCACAAACATCAACATGGTGTCTGAAACTGAACCCACAAACATGAACATGGTGTCTGAAACTGAACCTATATATATGAACATAGTGTATGCATATGAACCCACAAACATGAACATAGTTTCTGCAACTGAACCCACAAACATGAACATAGTTTCTGCAACTGAACCCACAAACATGAACATAGTGTCTGCAACTGAACCCACAAACATGAACATAGTTTCTGCAACTGAACCCACAAACATGAACATAGTGTCTGCAACTGAACCCACAAACATGAACATAGTGTCTGCAACTGAACCCACAAACATGAACATAGTGTCTGCAACTGAACCCACAAACATGAACATAGTGTCTGCAACTAAACCCACAAACATGAACATAGTGTCTGCAACTGAACCCACAAACATGAACATGGTGTCTGAAACTGAACCCACAAACATGAACATAGTTTCTGCAAATGAACCCACAAACATGAACAGTGTCTAAAACTGAACCCACAAACATGAACATAGTGTCTGCAACTGAACCCACTAACATGAACATGGTGTCTGAAACTGAACTCACAAACATGAACATAGTTTCCGCAACTGAACCCACAAACATGAACATAGTGTCTGCAACTGAACCCACAAACATGAACAATTGTGTCTGCAACTGAACCCACAAACATGAACATAGTGTCTGCAACTGAACCTACATATATGAACATAGTGTCTGCATATGAACCCACAAACATGAACATAGTGTCTGTAACTAAACCCACAAACATGAACATAGTTTTTGCATCTGAACCCACAAACATGAACATAGTGTCTGTAACTGAACCCACAAACATGAATTCTAATTTCTTACATAGAGGCCCACTAACAGAAGATAGTGTCTATGCATTGGCCCACAAACATAAACTATACTGTTTGTTTCTTAATCCACAAACAAGATCTCTACATGTAATTCCTTACATATATGCCCAAAAACATGAGATGAAGTGTCTAATTGACTTCAAACATAAACTATAATGTCTACATCTTCTTCTTCTTCTTTCGTTCACTTGAAACATGTCTATATCTGTAATTCTGTCTCCTTAATAAAACTCACTGTCTTTTGTAGTTCATACAGTGTCCCATAGAGCTTTGATTCCAGTGTTGTTTCCTCTGGCCCATATGTCTGCATCAGCGTTTCTTGCTCAGAACACTCTTGAAGTATATGTTTGGCACTCTGTGCTGCCTGTCCACATGTACACATGGCCGTGCTGCCAATCTTGAACTTTGTATCCATGTGACTGCGGAGTCGGTTGTGTCCTGTTCTGAGACGTAGAATTATAACTTGTTCTGATCTGTTCATAATGTGATAGTCATCTTGTGTTGGTGCTTGTGGCTTTCTTATTGACTTGATCATCTGTTTTTTCTGATGGTAGGTGATTGGTACATCTGGTTGATCTTTGATATCACCTTTCTTAGCCAGTTGATCTGCTTTTTCATTTCCTGGTATTCCACAGTGAGAGGGTATCCACTGCATGGTTACCCTATACTGGTACGACAATTTGCTAAGTAGTTTTTTTCAAGTCTGTTAGTTTTCCAGACTGGAGAGTTTGAAGCACTGACCTTGCATCTGTCAGGAATACTACATGCTGTAGGCCAGAGTTGGAGTTCAGCAGTGTTTTAGCTGCCACACTAATTGCCTGAATTTCTGCATCATAATTATTGCTGTCTACATCTTAATCCAGAAGTCCTCTAATTGCCTACATACATGATCACAAACAATACACATAGTCTGTGCTTATAGGCCCACAAATGTAAACAGGATTATCACGTCCTGCTAGGTGTATAACATATACAGTGGAATCCTGTTATAACAACTTGGTCTGGACCGACAAAATATGTAATAACAGATATTCGCTATATACAATACAAACAATATAGAAGAAATATAATTGGGGATTGTGGAAAGTGTTTTTGTATAGGGAAATTTGTGATAGAAGGATGCACTAAAGAGGAAGTCCATTGTACATAGGGGCCAACTAGTTTATTATTCTTCTGTCGGATCTATTGACCCATCAGTAGCAATGGTTCACCTAGTATTCCGTGCCACCTAGGAGTCTGGTGCTTGTCGTCATCAATGGGGACCATTTCACAGAATACAAGTAAGAAATCAAGACAAGTCATGCAGTAACAATTATATTTTCACAGGGGAAAAATTATCAGCAGCCTAACACACCACACACCTCTCCCCCACCTTCCCAATGTTCCTTAGTCGCCTCTACGACATTATTATATTCCTACGACATATCTTGGAAAAAAAAACATTCTTTGCACCGTCTACATACAGTCCATGTTTCAACAGTGTATAACAGCATTTGGAAGTACCTATACTCTGTAAACGTTCAGCTTTGTAAGCTAATGCCATTTCTATGCCACACATTTGCCTATGGTTTACCAAAAGCGGTGCTTGCCTTGGAGATCCTGGTATATACTCCACCATCAGTGGTAGCATTTGTAATAGTGTACCACCAAAGTATATACGAGACACCACTTTCAGTGCCACGCCATTTGCCTTTATGCAGGGTTCGTGATAGATTTTGTCATATGTTTGTTTGAAATACTTTAAGTTTTCTCCATGAAGGCCTTTTACGACATGCATGGAAGATAAACAGTGTTGCTATTCTTTGCTCTCCTTTCGGGCCCCGGCAACACACGGGCGTAGCAGTGGTATAAATACAGATGTTTTAGATCTTTAGGTTATGACCTATTACCCATTGCAGAGTTCTGTGATAGTTTTTTTTAATTCATCTAAATTCATTTAATTATGTCTGTTGCTATATTGTCAGCATCTGCAGTGCAATTAACGTCCTGGCTTCCGCAGAGATGAAACAGCAGATATTTTTTTTGATGATGCAGGCTTTGGTACTGTCTGTAAAAGATGACAGTTTAGGAGTAGTCATAAGCCATAAGGGGATGCACCAGAGATACTCCAGTCACTGCCATGATGTTTCCTCTAGACCTAGCCATCATCAAGGTAAGACATCAAGTAATGCAGGTGAAAGAATACTTTAAAGTCGCCAACAATTACTGTCACCTCCTTACACCAACCTCTAGACAACACAAAATGAATGTACATTAAATGAGGAAGGTCTTGGATGTCAGAAGAAGAATATCCAACAGATACAGTTATTCTATCTGACTCCCAAGATACTCTTGTGCAAGATATGAAAGGAGTGGGTGAGTTTTCTCAACACTGTTCAATTAATCACATGGATCTACTGTCTAGGTGTTGCGGAGTCTGAGATAAAGACAGAACTGATTCATTGGCTGGAAAAGATATAGTGGATGGCAAATTGAGAAGAGACAGGTGTGAGTTAATTAGAGCAATCATGGATGCACTACAGAATGATAAATTAGATGCTGACCGGAAGAATGTACATATACAGAGAATGATAGAAAAGGTAGTGTCCAGGGGAGGAAGTTCATCCTCACTGAAAAAACAAGCACCAACAACTGACTGGGACACTGAATTTATATACTTTTAGATGGCTGACAGTATAACAAGGAGAACACTTATGGGAACGTCCCTTCTGCAGTGATGCTAGTTCTTAATCAAGAATCAAATTAGTTATTGTTTTTATACTTGTTTTTAGTATTGATAGGTCGTCATTGATTTGTATCGTTGGTTTTTTTTGTTTCATTGGTCATCAAACAGATCCGTCACATATTCTTCTAACTTGTCAGCAATTTTCTGATCAAATATTTTTTTTTAAATTTATTTCTCAAACTCCCACCAGATATAAGACAATTGTCCCACTAGATTTCCAGCAAGATATACTCCAGAGAACAGAAATATATTGTGTTGCTGCTTTATTTGTGCCAATTTCAGGACACATCCGTGTGGTATTATCAAATATTTTTTTTTTCTGATTAATTTTTAGTGGAACTACATGCATTTACTGAATTTTCTTATTTGTGATCTGTTTTACTTGATTGTGCATTTCTTTAGTCTTCTGTTGAAGTGACATCTCTATTTCTCTGCATTTTGTTTCAAACAATTGTTCTATTGTGGTAATGCATGTTACATGTATATTTGTGTCTAGCAATGAATATTTTTATCAACAAGGTTTAAACAGAATTATTGAGAACAAAGTTAAACAGAACAATACAATGCACACATTTATTTCATTTAGCAGTTTCAAACATTTTAAACAAATCGTACTGCCACACCTTAACATGCAGATAAAATAACAGAGGGAAAAAACTATGAGAATTATAAGGAACATTTATTCATATGTGACCACTTTTTTTGATGATTTAAGAATGTTTCTGTTGTCAAACATCTGCCAGGTGATAATTCTGATTGGAAACATTAGCAAGGTGGCTGTCTACCAAAGATTCAGCTAAATTCTGTGTAATTTCTACAACGGTGGTGAATAAAGGGGGTTCTTAGTGATAGAATATGCATTTCTTACACTCAACCAGATGAATATTGAAAGATTGGATAAGATTTAGAATGAGGAGATGTGTATCATACTTGGGTATACTGGAGATATATCAGCACGAGCCATGCATTTCCTACTCAACTGTCTAGCTACAGTGGACAGAATACAGAGCACAAACCTTACTTCCAGTACACCCTGAAATTCAGAAAGTGAAAGGTAGTAAACTAAAAAGAGGAAAGTTATGGATCGTGTGTGCTGAGGATGACATGCAAATTACTCTCAGTAGGCAATACTACTTCTTCAGCATTCATTCTCAAACTCTTGCTGCATCTTTCGTGTAGCAGGATAATGGTCCTACAAGATTTCTAACAGTATATACTTCAGATAATTGGAATGTGTCGCCATTTTATTTGCAATAAGTAATAAAAATAGTTGTCATTTTTGCAGTTTTGTACATAAGTGAAGTTACATACTTTCAGTTTTGTACATACATGAAGTTACATACTTTCAGTTTCATACATACATGAAGTTACATACTGTCAGTTTCATACATACATGAAGTTACATACTGTCAGTTTCATACATACATGAAGTTACATACTTTCAGTTTTGTACATGAAGTTACATACTTTCAGTTTTGTACATGAAGTTACATACTTTAAGTTTTGTACATACATGAAGTTACATACTGTCAGTTTCATACATACATGAAGTTACATACTGTCAGTTTCATACATACATGAAGTTACATACTTTCAGTTTTGTACATGAAGTTACATACTTTCAGTTTTGTACATGAAGTTACATACTTTAAGTTTTGTACATAGAAGTTACATACTTTAAGTTTTGTACATAGAAGTTACATACTTTAAGTTTTGTACATAGAAGTTACATACTTTAAGTTTTGTACATAGAAGTTACATACTTTAAGTTTTGTACATAGAAGTTACATACTTTAAGTTTTGTACATACATGAAGTTACATACTTTCAGTTTTGTACTTCATGAAGTTACATACTTTCAGTTTTGTACATAGAAGTTACATACTTTCAGTTTTGTACATAGAAGTTACATACTTTCAGTTGTGTACATATAAGAAGTTACATACTTTCAGTTGTGTACATATAAGAAGTTACATACTTTCAGTTTTGCACATATAAGAAGTTACATACTTTCAGTTTTATACATACATGAAGTTACATACTTTCAGTTTTGTACATGAAGTTACATACTTTCAGTTTTGTACATGAAGTTACATACTTTAAGTTTTGTACATAGAAGTTACATACTTTAAGTTTTGTACATAGAAGTTACATACTTTAAGTTTTGTACATAGAAGTTACATACTTTAAGTTTTGTACATAGAAGTTACATACTTTAAGTTTTGTACATAGAAGTTACATACTTTAAGTTTTGTACATACATGAAGTTACATACTTTCAGTTTTGTACTTCATGAAGTTACATACTTTCAGTTTTGTACATAGAAGTTACATACTTTCAGTTTTGTACATGAAGTTACATACTTTCAGTTTTGTATATACAAGAAGTTACATACTTTCAGTTTTGTACATATAAGAAGTTACATACTTTCAGTTTTGTACATGAAGCTACATACTTTGTTTCATACATACAAGAAGATACATACCAGGGTACTTTCTGAACTGCAGAAGAGGGATGTGTTATCTACCAGCAGAAGGGACGCGAGGCAAGTGTAAGGGGGATATGGTTAAAGCTGAGACATGGTAATTACATGCAGAATAGGTGGGAGTACATTAGTCAGTTTATGACATGTCACATTCATCTTTGTGTTGTGTCATGAGGAACTCAGGGCAATGAAAAGTTATATATTCTGGCTGGCTCGGTCAACATCAGAGAAGAGCAACTCATGGACAGACATTTTATTTGTGTTCCTTTAGTGCTCAAATTTATCATTGCCTGACAGATTAGTTTATGGTCGGTTGGTTGGTTGTTGATCCAACTGTCCATGGGCTCATGCCCTTTGACCCAATGCCATTGTGTGATATATGCATGTGTTTACAAGCTGTTGTTTTGTTCCATATAATGTGTTCCATTTATCTGGCCCTGGAGGGAGAAGCATTTTCCTGATGTCATCCAGCACTGAATATTCAAAAAGGATGGTGGTCAACAATTTCATAGGGATAAGTGCACAGCCAGCACTCTGGAGTGTGTTGTGGTTGTATTCTGTTCAGGTGATTGTTAAGCTGTACATGTTGTGTGCACAGTCAGAAGATGATACTCTAGTTTTTCCTTCCCATGAGGTTGATGTTGTCTTTAGGATTTGGGCTGGTCATATATTTATATATTTCCCTCCCAGTGTTTCCTATGGCACATCTGTTCATCCAATTTTCTTTGTTCACAGATTTCAACATCAGGCTTATTGTCCATTTATGTCCGAGAAACATAAGCTTGAATAAACTAATACTGATTCTGTTTACAGACCACCTTGTGGTAATGTTCACCTTGCCCTTGGCTCTCCATTTCTGCATCACATTGTAATATCATCCCACTGACCTGCTTGTACAAGTAGTGGTTTTCACCAATAGATACTGTGAAGTTTTCAAGGGCCTTCGGAAGACAAAAAAAATATTAAATGATGAATTATACAATAAAATACATAAGTATATTAAAAATACTGACAGGATGAGAATGTTGTCAGATGATATTTATAGAATAACAGTTACTTGTTGTTGGGTACTTTTCCAGATACCCACGGTAAAGTCATGAACTTGTTCATTTGATGTGTGTTACAATAGTCTTTTGTGTCTTTACAGCCAGTGAGGAAATAGAACAGTGTAAATTTTAATACACTATGAAGCTCTCAAATAGCTAACTAAGATTTTGCCAATTTCCGATCTGCATTGGTGTTAAAGTTTATGTTACAACATTTTGTGCTACACAAGAATTTGTAACCAAGGTGCATCGATGAGGTGCTTTTCATGTTCCTTTACACCCCATTATTTTCTTGTTATAGTTTATACATAGTTACTCCTGTTGGCATACCCAAGTATTTCTGTGATTGTCAGTCATCACTTTGTTGAAAATACATCACAGTGAATAATGAAAAAAAAATGAAATATGCATGCCAACAACAGTGACTTAGGCAGCATTGAAATCATTGTTAACTGCGATCTAAAGGACAATTTCTCACTTTTGAAGATTATTGTGTTCCAGTCTCTATTGGGTCGATTTAGTGAACCAGGAAAAAATTGAGAATTGTAATTGTGTAGGTGTATTTCACTGATAAAAGAGCTATTTTTACAAGATGACTGTTTACTGTAGAAAATATTATTCACAATTGAAAGATGTTGATAAATTTATTACCTGTAGAGAAATTTTGTTTTAAAACTAGATACACTTTCCAAGAGCATAAGAATATTTATATATCGTCATTGATATTCAAAAGTTGCATGCCAAAAATCTCTGCGATCTAACAGGTAGTTTCTGAGAAAATTGCTTCCAGCTATGTTTATGAATTAGTAAAAAGTCTATACCATAAGTACCTGCACCAACATAATGCATATACCACTACTGCTACAAGTATTCTAAAGAAGTTATTTCAAGATCAAGATATCCAAAAACAACATTTTTAAATATTCAGATTCTAAAAGATAAACATTTCCTATACCTTCCTGAGATGGATGTAAGCTTCAGATAGTCTTCCTACCAACATGAGAAGTTTTCCTATGTTTGCAAGCAAGTAACCAACACATGGATTGTATGGATGATTTAGCATTCTGAAAGCAATATTTTTGTGCCTAGTCAATATAAGACAAATTAAATTTGCTATTCAACATAAATCTGTAGTGAAAACCCATTATTAAAACCTAATAGGGATTGACAAAATATGATGTAATATCAGAAATTTGTTATATATAATACAAAAAATATAGAATACATATAATTGAGGATATTGAAAAGTATTTTTATATAGGGAAATTTGTTATAAAAGGATGCGCTATAGAGGGATTGAATTGTAACACTTTGCTGTACCATGACTGGATCACAGCAAATGTAGTTGAGCTAAATTGTGTTTGTCCATAAGTGTCTATTAGCTGACCAAAGAAGACTTGTGTAGTCTTCCATGTAGTGCCCCTGCATTGTGTAGTGCCCCTGCATCATAACAATGATGCTATTTCTCTTCATTTTCAGAGAATGTACCACAGTACCTACTTCAGAGTGACAAAGTCAATCACAAAAATATTGGTGTGATTTTCCACAGCTGTGTTATATCTGATATTCAGGGGGATATCTCCAACAAGTGACTTCAAGCCCATGCTGCTTGTTCATGGTAAATTCAAGCACATGTTTGGTCATGGTGAATTCAAGCACATGTTTGGTCATGGTGAATTCAAGCACATGTTTGATCATGGTGAATTCAAGCACATGTTTGATCATGGTGAATTCAAGCACATGTTTGATCATGGTGAATTCAAGCACAGGCAGCTTGGTCATAATGAATTCAAGCCCAGGTTGTTTGGTCATGGTGAATTCAAGCACATGTTTGGAAATGGTGAATTCGAGCACATGTTTGGTCATGGTGAATTCAAGCACAGGAAGCTTGGTCATAGTGAATTCAAGCCCAGGCTGCTTGTTCATGGTGAATTAAGCACATGCTGTTTGGTCATGGTGAATTCAAGCACATGTTTGGTCATGGTGAATTCGAGCACATGTTTGGTCATGGTGAATTCAAGCACAGGAAGCTTGGTCATAGTGAATTCAAGCCCAGACTGTTTGGTCATGGTGAATTCAAGCCCAGGCTGCTTGTTCATGGTGAATTAAGCACATGCTGTTTGGTCATGGTGAATTCAAGCACATGTTTGATCATGGTGAATTCGAGCACATGTTTGGTCATGGTGAATTCAAGCACAGGCTGCTTGGTCATAGTGAATTCAAGCCCAGGCTGCTTTGTCATAGTGAATTCAAGCCCATGCTGTTTGGTCATGGTGAATTCAAGCACATGCAGCTTGGTCATGGTAATTTAAAGCACAAGCTGCTTTGTCATGGTGAATTCAAGCCCATGCTGTTTGGTCATGGTGAATTCAAGCCCAGGCTGCTTTGTCATGGTGAATTCAGGCCCAGGCTGCTTTGTCACGGTGAATTCAAGCCCAGGCTGCTTTGTCATGGTGAATTCTAGCACATGTTTGGTCATGGTGAATTCAAGTCCATGCTGTTTGGTCATGGTGAATTCAAGTCCATGCTACTTTATCATGGTGAATTCGAGCCCAGGCTGCTTTGTCATGGTGAAGTCTAATCCTGGATCTTTCTTGTAATAGGAAAATGGTTCTACTAGATTTCCAGCAGGATGGAGAACAGAGATCAGTTGTGTTTCCAATTTATTTGCACCAATGGCTTGACACCTTTGACTTAGGCAGCATTTATTTTTATATAGACTCAAATTATTATTGCAGTTTGACATCAAATGTAAGTATCTTCTTCTTCAGTGTTCATTCTCAAACTCCCGCTGGATCTCCCTTGTAGCAGGACCATGGTCCTACTAGACTTCCAGCAGGATGTAGTCCAGAGAATGGAAATGCGTTGTGTTACCGTTTTATTGCGCCGATGGCCCGACACATCCGTCTTCAGCGAAAATGTAATTATCTGAAATCTATTTATGAAAAAGGCATGGCACGGGCAACTAGAGCTTTATTTTTTGTTGTTGATTTTCTTAACAAGAACTTATTAGAAATGTATATATATTCACATGTAGGATTCATGTTTTCTCCATTTTAGGATATATATAATATAAACATAATATTTTACATATAAAAATGCATCCTCTTTTGACAGGAAGGAAATATGATAACCTTAGTCAATACTCACGAATAAGGCTTGTAGTTCTTAGTGCCCAGCATCAGTGCACAATCCCACTCTTCAGCATCTATTGCAGCCTCAAATGCTTTTCCCATTAGTCGCACAAGGAAGACATTTGTACTAGGCATTGTTACTTTGTTCAAACATTGCTGACATATGGCTAATATATCTGTTGGTTTGGCTGAAATAAAACAGTATCTGAAATTAATGCTGTGAAAATCTGGAATCTTGCAACCAATGTTCTCTATATTTTCCTTTATGTCAGGAACTGATGATTGGACAGCCTCATTTTCACATGAGTAAAACGTGTGTGCTGTTAAATTATAACTGCAAACTACATATGTACGTGTTATTTTTGTTTGAAGTGAAGAAGGTGGTCGATTGTAGGAAGTGTCCATTGACCAAGTGGCCTCATATAATTTTCCGACTATAGATGAAGAAAGACTGCAATAGACTCTAATAATAATAATATAATAATAATAATAAGACCAATAACCAGTCAGGATCGTAAGGATGCCACACTGGATGCATCAGAACAAAAATCGCTCCAAACAACTCTATCCTCAGCCATTCGGAGAAGTGTAGAAAAATCATACCCAGATCACTCCTTGATCTTATCAATCCAGTATTTTCTGACCTCCAATCCTCCTTCCCCCCTCGACTGCTCCTTGCAAAATAATTTTAGAAAGTGAGGTGTGTCTCGTTACATGTTCAAACCAAACAATTTTACGCTGTTTCATGGCTGCCAAAAGTGGTTCTTAATATTTTGCAAGTTTGTTTATTTGCTGCCGGACAAATATATTTGTCTTGTGTTCTATATAGCTAATTCGTAACAGACATCTGTAGCATTTGTTTTCAAAAGACTGAATCCTTCTTTCAGTGTCTGCATTGATTGTCCAACTTTCACACCGGTATAAAACTGTACTTAGTGATCCGAATAGATTGATCTTTACTGTAATACTGAACTTACTTTTCCAAACAATATTCAACATTGCCATGGCAATAGACTTTACCATGGGAAATGAAAAAATATATAAAAACCAATGAAAAATTAAAATTCAGCTTTACAAATAAGATAAGACGCACAGAATCAACGTTATGGCTACAAAGCCTATGTCAAAATTAACATAAAAAGATTTTATGGATTTTATTACATTGAAGGAAATGTATGTTATCATATGAGAATCAAATTCAAGTAAAATACAACAGAAATGTTGTTTGTTTAAGAACACCAGAAATTGCAAGCGATTAGCTCTTACTTCCTATGTGCATTGGGGTAGTTATTCTGAGCTTTCTTTCATACCCAGGAGACTTCTGCTTTCAGCTTAGTGCAATGTCTATTGAAGAAGCCTTTTACTCAGAGGGGGTCTATAATTGTAGAGATGACATGCTACAAAACTTCCATAAGAGAGACTCAATATAACGACATGTCATCTATTAAGGTTTTCTGTTGCATGGGTGGTTTGCCTAGTGGGTCATTGGTGAGACCCACAGATGCAACGGCAAGCGTGATCCATTAGTTAGCTACTTAACCTATGGCTTTGGGTCATTTTGACCCTATTTAGGATGGGAAAGCCAACTCATTCCCATGACCTCCTTAGTCGCCTCTTACGACATGCATGATAGGTAAACAGTGTTGCTATTCTTTGTTCCCCTCTCAAGTCCTGGCAACAGGAAATACAACAGAAATATAGTAAGCAACATATTGAGATAGATTAGTTGGGGGATTAGTAGCACGTAGTGATCAAACCAGCATTTTGGTTTTTTTCCTGTAGTGATTTTCTATAGAATTTTCTACATTCATTCTCAAACTCTGGTTGAACTACAGGATGTATTCCAGATAACAAAATGTGTTATGCCATGAATTACAGCTTAGCTGAGATATCTACGCCTCATTGTCTGACAAAGAAATGAAAATATCAGGAAAGAAGCAAAGACTATCTCAAGTCAAGACTAAATCGAGAGGCAGCAAACCAGATGGTTTGATCATCTCATGAGAATGGAACCTGTGCAACCAGCCCTTCATGCATACATCAGCAGAAGACCGGGCTACAAGGCACGAGGAAGACCAAGAATTGGATGGGTAGAGACAATCAAAGAAACATTAAATAAACACGGGCTTACCATGGCCAATGCAACTCAAATGTCCAAAGACAAAAAACTCAGAATTCTCCCACGACGCGTAACTGCACAAGTGGAAATGACAACAGATTAGATTAGATTAGCTTAGCTTAGATAATTATATTAGATTAACTTAGATTAGATTAGATTAGACAGACAGATAGATAGATATGTAGTCTGACAGATCCGACTTCAGCATAGTTTCTGGTTCACTTTGACCTTCCATGGGATGGGACAGCCAACTTCACCACCAAAAACTCTTTAGTTTCCTCCTACGATAACCATGGCAGGCAACAGTGTTTCTATTATTTGTTCACCTCTTGGCCCCGGAACACATCGCCTATAATGGACACTATTATCTGTCCGTGGTGTTCTCAACATTATTCTACAATCAAGAACGTAATTATCGACCATTACCAATGGTGCACGCAAAATTTTAGACATCGCCGTATTTTAAAAATTCATATAAAATGTATCTCGTTCGAAAGAATTGTGAAATTGTCTATATGTCATAATGACTCTTTACACTTTCTGAATGAATTTGAAATCCCTGGTTATTTCAAATGCAAAATCTTACTTATTAAAATGCTAGACCTAGATTTACATTACTTTCTGTATATCATACAATCTCACCTGTAAAAACGTGAATAAACTTCGACTATTCATGATAAATACTGATGAATGACGTCTATACCTGTATTTCACTGGTGCCTCCATTTTTTAACAATGTATTTTCTCTGGCAAGCTATTTTTACTAACAGTATTGCAATAGTTGCTGTATTTCTGATGTATCATAGCAGTTTCAACGAACATCAAAAATTGACCTCCAAGGTTCTATAATGGAAATTCAACGAAATTGGTCAGTAAAGTGTTAGAACTAGGCTGAGAAATCTGCACAGTTTAAGCATTGTCCACACAACACTTTTAATAATTCTTCCATCCTTATTCACTTAGCTGACAGCCGCATATTATAAGGATCAACTTTACAGTTTTAGACCCAATATATAGAATTTAAACTAACCTTGTTCTTTCCTCATTATTTCTACTCTTTCCAGGCAGTCTTTCACCGCTTTCAAATCACCTTTATAAGACATAGAACAAAACATTTTATTATGTACATTTGTAAAAACAAATATTAAAGTTCACCGATGTATGACAACAAAGAATGATAAAATACCGAAGTAATAGAATGAATGGGAGAGAGGAAACAGACAAGAAATACACACACACACAGAAATATATACCCCACCATTTTATTCTGAGATGTGTGCTAGATAAATAGGTTTTTGTTTCTCTTATGCCATATTGTTTATGGTTTTACTTATTCTGTTTACCTTGTTTACTTAACCTTTACTACATCAAATACAAATTACATAACACAGTGTGGTTACAGGGATAGTTAGTTAGTTAGTTAGTCGTCGGATCATCATCACTGCAAACTGGACACGTCCATAGTTGCTCCGATCTCTCCTTGAGTGTATCCGCCATCACACTTCTGCTGACAGTACCGGTCCTATGCTGGTTGACCATCATTCTTCTGCGCCCTCCAAAATGTTCACCTCTAGCAACACCGCATCTCAATCCCTGATCTTTAATCCTAGCCATTGAAAAGGAATCATCATCCACATTCGTCTCACTCTCGCGTGTTATATCTCTTAAAGAGTTCAAAACGTCAGCGCGATCCATTGCCCCATCGCCCTTTGCCACAATCGCACACGATGCCAGTTGATCCGCTCTTTCATTGCCTCGAACGCCGACATGTCCCGGCACGAAAATAAATGTAACCGCCTTCAAGCTCGCATTTCTCAAGGCCTCAATCCACTGTTCGCGAACGAGACCCACTTGTACCTTCTTAATTAAGAAGGTTACAGGGATGAAAGCTGCAATCAATCAAGTGCCATGCCGACTGGCGTAGGCGATCATGTTTCTCCACGACTCTCTGTCTCTTGTGTTGTCAATAAGCTCGGTTGGTGAGCTTCTACCGTGCCATGATACAAGCCCATCTAGTAACTTTTCTCTTTGTCGGCCTCTATCTCTTCTCCCTTTGATCTTTCCAGTGGTTATTAAGCGTTCAATCTGTGTTCTTCTCAGCACATGCCCTATGAAAGCTGCAGACTGGGCATAATCGGATAGCAGATGGTTCAGGTGGTGGAGGTCAAGTGTAGATAGAACATTCTAGCCCAGTATGGATTGGATACCAAAACAGAAAGCTGCAAAAGTCCACCAAAGTCAGAGCGGCACCAGTCTTCATGATATAGAGTAATCGGGTGATCACGCTTTCTCTCATAAACCAAGTAACACTGAATGAATTCATCTGGATGCATGTGTACACAGACAGATCAGCAACAAAAGCCACAACAAAAATGGCTGCAGTGGAATATAGATCTTGTTTCCAAATGATACCAGAAACAAACCCTTGCCACAGGAATAAAATGCACAAATTTCAGGACAGAGGCAACTGCCATACTCACAGCTGTTCAAATACTCAACAACTGAGAGTCCATACACCAAAAAATTGCAACTTCAGCACTTTTTTCCTACAAAACAATAAAAGAATATAACACTAACCACTTCCTTCTTCTTCTGCGATCAGTTTCCTATGCTCATAAGTCTATACAGGAAGGTGGGCCGCCTCCACGAATTCAGTCATCAGCAGGAGGTCCTCACAGTTGCCTCACAATTTTACCTTTAGATCTATCTTTTGGGGCCATATTTTAGTTCTCACGTCATTGAAGAAACCACTTTCAAATACTTTGGGAGGAAGTCTTGTACTCAGAGGCAGTCTTCGCAACAAGAGATATTTCACATTGCGTTGGTCCCCCAAGTCATGAACTAGTTTTTACTAAGAATACAACTCCATTTAAACATCATTGTAGTCATTGAGACATGTATTGCTTACATCTAACTGATTATTTGTGTGACTTCAGTTGTTCAGCATACCAGAACAATGTTATCCATTTTTTAATTGAAAAAAACTTAGTTTAAAATATTTTATCCACAATTCATGGTTAACTTACTTTCAACGCATCCTTCAAGTGAAGACATCACATCCTGGTGAAATAGAAAGACAATTTAAAGTTAATGTTCAGCGAATTTTACCTTTTAGCACTCTACTATAAAATTACACAAATCTCTACATCGAAATCGGAACTGAAGAACTGTTCAGCGTGAGAACAAGCTTCAAGTTCATTGTGCAAACAATGTGCAGGTCAACAGCCTCATTGATTGTTGTGGTATTCGATATAGCGTTGACAAGGTAGACAAACTTGTTTGCATTGATAATTTTGTACCTTGAATGGTAATGGGGGATCTGAGGTAGGGGACGTCTGGTGTTGGTTGGTGCATTACAAATGTTTTTTATGGACTCATGGTGAGACTAAAACTATTACATGTTGAAGCAAAGAGGTTCATGCTTTCCAGCATAGTGGTAGTGTTGAGTGCAGTCATCTGAAACAAGAGGTCAATAAGCTCCAATTTATGTCAAAATAAAAACACCAGCAGATGCCACAATTCTTTTAGTGACATTGGCAACAGGCAAACCATCTACAATTTATTTGTTCTAACAATAATAAAATCACACACAATTTGTTTGTTCTAACAATAATCAAATCACACATAATTTATTTGTTCTAACAATAAAATTGCACACAATTTGTTTATTCAAGTGATGACCTCATCATTCACAATGGACATGATAAAATTGTTCATTGTAACAATAAACAGTTGACTAACCACTTGTTTATTCAGATGATAAACATTCTCAGCTCACCATGTGTTTATTCTGACTACATAGTCCACTGACCATTTGATAGTTCAAATAATAAACAGTCAACTCACCAATTGTTTAAACTAACAATTCTTCTTCTTTTGTTCACTTGAAACATGTCTATATCTGTTTATTGGATATAGACATGTTCCCATGGTGTTTTGTACATGGCATCCTGATTGTTGTGAGCCTTTTGACTGGTTGCCTACATCTTCCGCACCCTGTTTACTTGGGCATGACGGTGGTCCTGCTAGAGTGGGACTGCCCAACCAGTCTTAGTTTCCAGCCCGTGATGGCTGAACTAAGCCACATCACCATTTCAAGGTGCTGGCCACGATGGGGAAACTAACAATAAACAGTCGACTCATCGATTAATTGTTCTAACAATGACTACATCACACTTACCACTTCTTTATTCTGACAGCGACTACAGTTACAAGTGAAGTAATACTGCTGCTCTAGTTGTGCAGCTCTCTCTGCTGTGGTTGCCAATGGGTCCACATAGCTCAAAAACACCTGTATAAGAAATATATACAACCCAGCATGAAATAATATTAGTCAAGATGCTGCTTTGTATCCCTAATCTGGTTAAAAGGTGGGATGGGGTTATGGGTGCATGTTTAGTCCCCATAACAACTATGATAATGTAATATTACTGATAACAACATTTATAAATCTCTTCAGTATTGTTTGGGGTGGGCCATGATTTATTTCTTAAAGAAAAAGAAAATCCATGTGTTCACAAACTGGAATTTTTCTATTCCAACTACTCTACAGAAGTACAGGCACTAAACAGCGAGTCCTCAGAGTAGCTTCCTATGGACCAAAAAGACTAACTATGCCAACACAGTATGTGTTAATTGCCAATAAATGTTGCCATATTTCCTTCAGGATTTCCTGTCATGAACCAATTCTCACCAGTTAGGCATAAAAAAGTCATGAACCAATTCTCACCAGTTAGGTATAAAAAAGTCATGAACCAATTCTCACCAGTTAGGTATAAAAAAGTCATGAACCAATTCTCACCAGTTAGGTATAAAAAAGTCATGAACCAATTCTCACCAGTTAGGTATAAAAAAGTCATGAACCAATTCTCACCAGTTAGGTATAAAATAGTCCTTTCCCAGGATAGTCCTGTGCGCTGATCTCACGTAAGAGTTTTGGTAAATTTTTCCATAATTTTCAATGGCTGGTGACACAAAGTACATGCGAATTGACACATGATCAGTCACATCAGCCAAGATGAGTGACACTGTGTGAGATCAGCCAAGATGAGTGACACTGTGTGAGGTCAGCCAAGATGAGTGACACTGTGTGAGGTCAGCCAAGATTAGTGACACTGTGTGAGGTCAGCACACATGAGTATTCTGGAAAAGGACTTGGTAAATACTGTGAGAAAAATCCTGGCAATGATTGTTGACAGTCACCTCTTACTGTGATGCAAATTGTTTGACCTTTCTTGTATTTCTAGATCATATAACCCACAATGGGAACTGCCCACTATAGCATAGAACAAGAAGACAACTATAGTCATCTGAAACAGGTCTGATAAACAAGCTCTATGGACATGTCATGGTCTGGTGACCACAGTACAAGTCAGAAGTAATCAATATCAGAATCTGATTCTCCGCCGAAGATGGATATGTTGGGCCATTGGCGAAAATAAAACGGCGACACAGCTCATTTCCATTCTCTGGACTACACCCTGCTGGAAATCTAGTAGGATGATGGTCCAGAGAAATTCAGCAGGAGTTTGAGAATGTACGCTGAAGAAGAAGAGTGATTCCAACTGGAGAACGAGGAAGAAGACCCACAATGGAATTAAAACAAAAGGTATGAATCTATGGGCTGCTGGATCAGCAGCAAACCACCCATAGAAAACCCTGAAGAATTTTTAAACTGCTGTGTTAAACCTCAAATTAAATTATATAATTACCTCTGATAAGGAGTTACTTGCAATGTTGTCAATAGCTCGAACAATCACATTTCTTCCATCAAATGAGGCAACTGCATTGGGCCAACAGTGATGATCTAATACAGATGGACTGCGGAAAGGTATAAGACTAAAACAGTAAAACTATGATCACTGCACAAAGGAAATTAGATCTAACATGCATGCACTGAATCAAACAACGCATGTTCTTCGTCTGCTGTGTTCATTCTCAAACTCCTGAATATTAGCAGGATGTAGTCCAGAGAATGGAATGTGTTATATCATGGTTTACAGCTTGCCAGAAATATCTGCACTCCAGCTTGACACATCCAATTTCGGCATGGCTTATGGGTCACTTGATGCTCTATAGGATAGGTCAGCCACCGAATCCTCAAATCCTTAGTCATCTCTTACAACGTGCATTGCAGGTAACAGTGTCACTATTCTTTGCTCTCTTTTCTGGCTCCTGCAATACACAGGCGACAATGTGTGTATTTATTCATCTTCATTCATTCATTCTTAAACTGTTACCAAGTTGTAAGTTGTGGTCTAGTACAGTGCTTCTCAATCTTCGCGAGCCTGGTCAGGAAAGAAAAATTGTATAATGCAGGGCCCTGTCCACACAAATTCTATATACTCATAAATAACTCTGTAAATCAAGTAGAAGATCTCGCTACCTCTTAGATATGTTGCCGTGGCCCAGTGGTTAAAAAACATTGTTTTAGTGATCAGAATGCATTGCAAAGTAGTTTACAGCTTGGCTTTGATATCTACACCTTTCAGTCTGATATATTCAAATTCATCCGTGTGTTGCCAGGCCCGAGAGGAGCAAAGAATAGCAACACTGTCTTCCATGCATGTCGTACGAGGCAACTAAAGAGATTTTTAGGTCGAGTTGGTCGTCCCACTACATATACGGTCAAAGCGACCCAGAAGCCATGCTGAAGTCATATATGTCTGGCTGAAAGGAGAGATATCGCAGCTAAGCTGCAAACCATGGCACAACGCATTCTGTTCTCCAGACTATGTTCTACTAATCGCAGGAGTTTGAGAGCAAATGCAGAAAAAGAAGGCATCCAAATTCAGTACATCCAATTTCTTTGCTGACTTTCTATGGCTAACCCATGCCCAATCTTTCTTAGTCACCTTTTATTACATACATGACAAGCCAGAGTGTTACTATTCATTGTCCCCATTACTTCGACATTTCTGATCAGCAGTGAAAAACAAAGCCTATAAGCATAACTTCCACTGAAAAATGGCATTGTTTGTTTTAGATATGTTATGACTTTGAGGTATGATGATCATCATACTATCACTATGCTACCAATGTCAAACATGGACACTAACAACAGAATCCAAAAGAAAAATTGCTACAACAGAAATTATTTGTCTACGTCGAATCCTCAAAGTAACAATAAAAGACAGAATCAGGAACGAAAACATCATAAGACTAACAAACACAATGCCAAATCTGGATTACATCAGAAGACAACAGATTAAGTGGTTTTCACATGTTTTCAGAATACCATCAGACAGTGTCCCTCAAAACGCATTACTATACAAACATGATGAATACAAAGCCAGGGGCAGACCATGCAAATGATGGATTACAGAAATAAAAGAGTCAACAAAAATAAACATATATGAAGCACACAAAAAAGTGATCTCCAGAGAACTCATCTACCCCTGATGCTGCAAGGTATTAAGGGGTATAAAGCGAAAAGAAGAAATGATGACTTTGGGGCTGGTGTTTACTTTGAATCACAATCAATGATCGCTGAAGAAGAAGAAGAAGAAGAATCACAATCAGAACATGTTCTGTCATATTTTGGATAAGTGTAGATAATAATTAACACTGGATGTACAATACAGGTGTGTTAAATGTAAGTAAACCAGAGACCTAATAAACGAAATTCTGGTTCACATAAAATACAATTAATATATCGTGTACCGTTAAATTCTGAATATAAACCCATCCGATTGTAGGCCGATAACCTAACTATCCCTTCCCAAAAGTGGAGAAAGTCGAAAGTCTGACTATAGACCGACATCCCCAACTTAACAAAGCCGGCAATAATGAACTTCATCATCATAAGAAAGAACCAACATGCTAAATGGAAATTAACACAAACTTTTGCAACTCTAAGAAAATAGCATTCCTTTCATTTGCTTCACTCACGTAACTTGAATGAATCAAGGAATGAAACCCCCGTGGCTACTGTATTCTGGATCAATATATCCGAAAATAATGAATACCCGGTAGGCTGACTTCCCTATCCATGACTATAGACGGTTTATGAGGTGGCAAGACTTTGGGGAACAAAGTTTTTCCTGAATGAATTGTCTGTGTTGGGTGTCTGGACGTTATGACGCGGAACAGCGCTAGTGAATAGTAATTACTACGTAACTATTATGTCACTGGCTTCTGACAGTGACGTTTAAGTGGGAAATGATGAAAGGCAAGACAGCAAGATCACGTTTGTTTTTATAAGATACAGAAGAGTTTGAACTTTGTTCCTGGTTATGTTTACCATGTGGGGAGAATACGGTAATAAAATAAACATAACAGAGGATTGTGAAATTGATCTCTTCTTCCACTAAATGTACAGTGGTTGGGGGAGGGAATCAATTACGGTGCAATTTTACTACAAAATGCCTATGATGTGTTGTGATTTGGAACCCGTTTCAAATCTTCTATAAAGAAAGATTACATTTTAGTCACTTATCTGAATGGCATCACATAATGTGAGGGAAACGTGGATTGGTTGAGCCGATTGAAATGGGTAGGGCCAGTAGTCCATCTTCAGCCTCAGTGGGCTGGACTAATTAACAGAATATACAGAGTACCAGTATGTAACTACCGGTATTTGCCACCGAGTTCTCACAAAAATATTGCAGACAGTCATTCCCCGGCTTTGTTTTTAAAAGATACAGAATCAACAGTTTGAACTTAACAACGAGTTTGAACTTTGTGTGACCTGTATGTTTACCTTATACAGTAATATAAACATGAGGCACAGCTCAGACGAGTTTCACTATTTATTTCTCTCCGCCATCCCCCCAACACTGCCTAAGTAGCAAAGTTTTGGATGTCAGTTACATGTTTGTGCAAGACCGTGTTTGTGCAAGACCGTTGAATGTAGAAAAAGACCTCTGTACAGAATTAATTAGGACTTCATTCTTTATGTTTCTGATTATTGTCTTGGTCCCTATTTATATACTTGGAGTCGCATGTTAAAAATTGGCAAGGCCGACCAGCACATGCACGGAAATACTCAAAATCTGCCTTTGATGTGTTTTTACATTTTCTGTACACAGGTCTTATAGCCTAGTAGACGGTCAGTAACTGTTGTAACATTTGCTTTACCCAAAATGAAAGTGTGTGACAGTGTTTAGACTACTGGTAGTCGGTGTTTCCCTACACAAACAAGACTGGGCCTTGATGATAAACATGTGTTACTGGTAGATCAGCTTAGGCTACCATATTTCGTTTTTTCACAGACCATTACCGTATTTTGGTCAATATATAAAAAACGGTAATACCCATTGCTAAAAATAGCATTTCCGGGGAAATTAAGCTCAGTAAAAATGGCGGGCATGGCATGTCGGAAATAACGATATAGACCTAGTAAGTGAGTTTTATCAAGAAATATCGGAGGTTTCGAAGGAAATATTGTATGATATATAGAAATTAATGTAATTAGAGGCTTAGCAGTATGGTAGTACGCTCTAGATTGTTGGAGAGCCCTAGTCATTTTATCCTGGCTTAATATATCGGGACATGTGAGTTGTCACTGGCATTTTTTTTAAAGTGTTTTTCTCCTTTTTTACTTTGATTTGGACGTAATTTTTTTTTTAAATTTGATGTTACTCAATTATAAGACGAAGAGTATGAAGTCATCTCTGTTTATTGTCCAAAAATTCTCGGGTTATACACGGAATTTAACGGTAACTTGTAAGGTAGGTGTCACTTTGTAGATGTCAAAAATGAAAATATATTGACACAATGTTTGAAGCAAATGCATATGTAGAGGAATAAGTACAATGTTGTGTCAATATGGTCAATTTAATTATTTTTTTTACACTTTTTAATTGAATTGCCTATAGAAATGTATTTGGAATGTACAAATGTCATGTCTGAAAAGTTAAACACTGCTTGGTCATTTTATTGCCAATAAAATAAATTTCGAAGAGGAGTTGGGTGATGAGCACAATTCTGCCTTTTGAAATGTTACATTGCCTCGCTTTCTAAAACTATTTTGCAAGAAACAGTCAAAAGTAGAAGGAGAAGAGGCAGACAAAGAAAATTTTGGATTTATAACATCAAAGAATGGTCTTGGTATATGTTTTTTTCAGCACTTGTCCAAATGACTGAGGACAGAGTTGTTTGGGGGCTTTATTGCTGATATCTCCAGCATGGTACCCCTACGACTCTGATGGGTTATGGGTCATAAGTATTAGCATTATTTTTGTAAAGATACATGGATACATCACAAAATCCATAAATAAGAACCTTTTGCAACTGGTGTTTAAAAATGCATCACCGGGCAGGATTTTTATCATTTTATTCTGCGTTCAGAAGAAGATTCTTTTGGTCTTGCTAGATATTAAAGCCAGTTGCCAGGAGGAAGCTTTCAGTCTTCTCCATGTCAGAGCGGATGTCATAAGGTTTTTGCCTCAGTTCAGTCCAACGTGGCCATGTCTTGCATTGAAGTTTTTTTGTAATCTGAAACAGTCTTAGAGTATGTGTTCAGAGGTCTGTATTCCTGTTCCACGTGGTCATTCATTTCTGTGGGCCACCCTGCTTCAGTACAAGTGGACGTGCACTCTGCAGTGGAAAATACAGTGCTAATTTTGTATTACTTTCAATATGTGTTATTTAAAATATAAGGTTTTCCTATCTCAAACTTAACAACTAATGTCTTGTAGTCAGGAGGAGGATGGCAAACCTGACAAAAATGGCAGATAAAGTTTAATGCAAAGAGCCATAGGCTTTAAAATGAGTGAACGGAAATTGATAAATTTGACATGAATTGAGATGTATAAATTGTTATGTCAAAAGACAGGTAATCTTGTACTATTGAGTTATCAGTACAGGTACTCTATTTTAGAACTAACAAATTCTTACCTGTTATAGATTGCTACTCCGACATCTTGTAACATTTCATCTGTGATGGTAAATGTGTTTATTACCATCTAAGGATAAAACCAACAAAATAAGTCAACTTTATAGTTACAACAAGAATGTCTATTTTATGTTTTTCTTTATTTGATTGTGTGTGTCAAAATTTGCAGGAAATATGATCAATTAGCTTGTGCTTCCTATGTGCAGTTGAATGGCTTCTCTAGAGCTTTCTTTCATACCTGGGAGACTTCAGCTTTTGACATCATGCAATGACTAGTAAAGAAGCCTATTACTCTGAGGGGTCTATGTCATGACTAGTATTTTGCTTTGGTCACTATCTGTGTATCTATCTTTGGACAGGGCACTTCACTGTCGTTAAACTATTCCCATGTAGAAAGACATCTTCAATGCCCACTGTGTCCTTGTGTATTGAATTCAATTGTCTTTGCATTGTCGTGTTTTGTTGTATACAGCAACAATCGAATTGCACTTGAACTGCTTCACTTTTAGAGAAAAGGTCCATTTCACCATGAGTGTGGGTGCAAAGGGAATGCACTGCTCTAGGCGGACCCAGGGTTAGCAGATAACCAAGATCCCAAATGTACCTCCACGCAGTGCACCCTGGAAACAGAAACACAGCAGCTCGAGCTGATTCTGGCCAAATCATTTGGGGATCGTGTACAAGAATGTGGAGGTAGCAGATGGAAAGAGATTTGACTGCACAAGAGACAGACAATATCTCCGACACCACCAGCATCACCACATATAACGACACTGTCGACATACAGTGAAACTAGTCAGTCCAGTCCGAACATTGGAGGTGCGGCCAATGTAAAATGCACGTAAAGGTAGATGCATGGCGAGAGACAAACAGATTTCATACCGAGTACAATGAAACAATGAAAGGGCAGAACAGCGCTAGAGGGCAGCGCGAACTGCAAATAGAAAGTGAAAAGTCCCTAGGAAAGGGGAACTACAAGCTCCGTCAGCTCGAGTAGAGCTTCTAGTTACCTGTGGCCCTTACAGGCAGAGACCCAGACACATTCATTGGCGTTTGGTAAAGCAAGAAGACCTAATCCATCTCTAATGTCGAGCCTTCCTAAACCGGATATATGCTCGCGAAGAGAAAGGGTCCCATACCCGATGGGCTCAGGCACAAAAGGGACAACGATTTAGCCCTGGCCCAACTCTACTGTCAGGTTTTCCTACACCGGAAATACACTTGAAGAGAGAAAGGGTTCAGTACCTGATGGGCTCAGGCGCTATTGGGACAAGGGCGCTCAGCTCAAGAACGCCTTGCTTTCAAAAGCGTGGTGTGAGACTCGAACTTGGACAAGGGGTACATGATGTCGGTGAATGACACCTCGGCTAAGAGGGCGAAAGAGCCAGGGTCCAACTCCTCTGTTGAGTTCTTCCCCTTAAGGAACCAGGCTCACGGATGAGAAACGGTTCAGTACCCAATGGGCACAGGCACAGCACGTCCAATTACACGAGGCAAGTTCATAGACAGTGGAACACCTCGTGCGAGTCAGTCGAGAGCAAAAATCGTCTGGGCTAAGAGTCACCACTACGCGTGCCTGGAGACAGATATAGAGGCTGTCACAGGCTAAGGGTAGCCCACCCGAATTGTCAAGGCATGCCGAAATCGGATGTGCTAGGCCTACAAGGCGTATAATGGTGGCACAACGTAATCACGCTCCCGGCGGAAATCGCACGGATATCCGTGATGGTTACAATGGAGCGAACGCAAAATAAACAAACAAACCATCAGTGTGACCAAGCACTTCCGGAGTCAGTTTCAAAGTCTGTATTTCCCATAGGTTTGTCTCATCTGTTCATGGTGGCCTTCCAATCCATCGACAAACATGATTTGTGTTTCAACTCTAGGTCATAGCAGTTTATTCCCCACTGTGTCCTTGAACTTCCCAAACCAAAACATATCTCTGGCTGGCAGTCTCCATGATGGAGACAGTATGCAGAGATTTAAAAGAATAGTTTATACCTATCTTAGACTCGGGACTCACATTTATGAAAATGTGTGCGATGAACCATGACCATTCATTTTGGTCAAAAATGATAGCTGTTTTGTGTAGTTTTTTTCATGACAAAGAGAGGTCGAAGTTAAAGTCAACCAACCCCAAGAATACACAACAGTATAGCCTTGATTTTTTTTAATAGGTTTTAATAATTTTCCAGAGGTTTCCAGCCACCTCCTACATGAACATTTTCACATCCATGAAAATTCACCCAAAGGGAATATGTTTTCCCTTTCCCACTGACTCTAGGAGCAGAACTTGCACAAAATAGATCTACATGGCGATCTACAGTTAAAAAAACAAAATGATGTGATTCTTTGCTCCCTTTTCGGGCCCCGGAAACACACGGGCGGGGGCCAGTCTGACTTCAACTATATAGTTGTAACAATGGACATGCATTTCTGATTGAGTTAAATTGGTGGGAATTCATAATGATCACATTAACATAAAATTATGAAACTCTTACCTGTCAACTGCCCGTAAATCGTCGTAATTTTTACAGTTTTTTCCAAGCTGTACGGTTTTACGGGCGTATACCGGCATTTACGGGTTTTTACGTGGATTTCTGCAGTTCTGTACGTTTTGGGTTTTTTTACTAAATTTAGTGGTGACACTGATATTTTTGTATATATTTTAGTGGCAACAATGATTTGTACGGGTTTTATTTGATCTGGTCTCGGGGCGAAGTATTGTTGGTAACAATGCTTTTAACACACTACCCAGTACTTTCATTATTCTCTGTGCTGGGGACGTTGTCTTTACTGAACTTAGGGAATTTTTGTCCACGTGCATTGACAGTGTTACTCAGTGTATCTACAGTACACAAATACTAGTAACACATTTATTTTGTTTCTAGGCCTACTATATACATCGTTTAATTTATATTGTAAGTTTTTGTTTGCCTCCTAGACCTAGGTAGTGTAGGTAGGCCTATAGTTAAATAATAGAATATGTTATTTGTTTATGTAGGCCTAAATCTGATCTTTAGACTTATCTTAAACCAATATTTTGTTGTCACTTTATGTTTCTTTTTAGGAATTACAAACGGAAAATGAGAAAATGATGCCGCTGACTGAAAATGAAGTCATCGCTGCTATAGATGTACGATCCCTTCCGATCACAGATGCACAATCTCCATGAGTCATAGTTGTACGGTCTCCGCCGATAATAGATGCACAGTCTCCGCTATTCATAAATGCACGATCTCCGCTATTCATAGATGCACGATCCCTGCCGGTTATAGCTGCACAATCTCCACGGGTCATAGTTGTACGACCTCCGCTGATAGCCGATGCACAATCTCCGCTATTCATAGATGCAGGTTCTCCACCGGTCATAGTTGCAGGATCTCCGCCAGTCATAGATGCATGATCGCTGCCTGTCATAGATGCACAATCTCTGCTGTTCATAGATGCACATTCTCCGCCGTTCATAGATGCACATTCTCCGCCGGTCATAGATGCATGATTGCTGCCGGTCATAGTTGCACGATCTCCGCCAGTCATAGATGCATGATTGCTGCCGGTCATAGTTGCACGATCTCTGCCGGTCATATATGCATGATTACTGCCGGTTATAGATGCATGATCTCCGCCGGTCATAGATGCATGATCCGTGCCGGTCATAGTTGTACGATCTCCGCTGATCATAAATGCATGATGTGCGCTATTCATAGATAGTTGAAATTATTGTTGAACGCTTTATAGAGCACTCCAACAAGTTGTTATAATTTCAAATGGATCTAAGCATCCATTCTCTGTATTAATTTTATTTTTCATATTAAAGTTACATAACGATACATAGGCCTAGTCTTTGTGCTCTATAATTTTCCCACTCTATGACTGTCTATGTTAAACAAAGGCAAACTACCCGTAAAAAAAACAACAACCTGAATGACCTTTGTTTTTGTGTGTGTGTGGATGGAGCCCCCCCTCACCGTTGTGTGTAGTTTTACTGTTTTTTTCATGCTCAATTACGATTTTTCATAACTTTTTTATAGTCTTTAGTCTCAACAGGTTGACAGGTATGGAAACTACAATAAGTTGTACACTGGTGCTAAGAGATCTTACTATATAAGAAAGTGATCAAAGCATAAATGGCTATATGAAAGCATAAATGGCTATATGAAAGCATAAATGGCTATATGAAAGCATAAATGGCTATATGAAAGCATAAATATAAAAGCATAAATGGCTATATGAAAACATAAATATAAAAGCATAAATGGCTATATGAAAGCATAAATATAAAAGCATAAATGGCTATATGAAAGCATAAAAATAAAAACATAAATGGCTATATGAAAGCATAAATGGCTATATGAAAGCATAAATGGCTATATGAAAGCATAAATATAAAAGCATAAATGGCTATATGAAAGCATAAATATAAAAGCATAAATGGCTATATGAAAGCATAAAAATAAAAACATAAATGGCTATATGAAAGCATAAATGGCTATATGAAAGCATAAATGGCTATATGAAAGCATAAATGGCTATATGAAAACATAAATATAAAAGCATAAATGGCTATATGAAAGCATAAATATAAAACCATAAATGCAATGATGTTGGTCCGATTCAAATACCTTTCCAAAAATGTCCAACATTGTGTTTTCATCAGGGAGCTGCAAAACTCCATGAGCATACGCATGCAGAAAGTCAGCTGCTATTCTAAACTGCTCTGATCTTATTGGATCTGCTTTTATGTTATCAGAGTCTGTGAAAGTAGAATAGAGAAAACTACATTTTATTTTGATGTTGACTCTAATGAAAGAGATAAGTGAGGAAACAAATGAACAATATAGAAAAGTTATGAAATAACCAATAAAATAAAGTGGAGCCCGTGTCCGTATGGCTAGAACACCGGCCTCAGGGTCCTGAGGTCATGGGATCAATCCGCGGTTGGGACAAGGATTCTTATCTTTCGGTGCAATAAAAATTCTTCCTATACACGTCGCAGCGACATCTTTGGCATAGCAGCCTTTATTTCCACAGCCTTGACAGCCTCCCTGCACTTCTTAACAGGAAAACATGCAGTAATGAAAGTTTTAAAGTTTATGAAATACCTGAGCAGTCAGAGATTCACAAGAGAAAAATGACCAAACTCAGATCTTTAAAAACGTTTATGTTGTGATGCTCTTTCAACAATCGTACAGTCAATGTTCAACTAACTGGAATTTCTTCTGATGAGCAAAACAATGATCATCGTGACAGCCTGTGTTATCTTGAAGTAATCTTTGATCTAAATTCTATGCAATCGAATACTATTAACACATATATAAACTCAAGTGCTCCTTCTTCTTCTTCTGCATTCGTTCTTAAACTCCTGCAGATTATCAGGATGTAGTCTGGAGAACGAAATGTGTTGTCATGATTTACAGCATTGTTGCAATATCTGCGCCTTTCGGCCTGACACATCCGACTTCAGTATGGCTTTGGGTCACTGACCCTATATGGGATGGGACAGTCAACTCCATCCCATAACCTCCTTAGCCGCCTTTTACGACATGCATGGAAGGTAAACAGTGTTGCTATTCTTTGCTCCCCTTTCGGGCCCTGGCAACACCCAGGCGACTAGAGTGCTAAGTAGTTATAATCAATTCTTTTTTATGGATGTGAGACATGATCTGTAAACAAAAAAACTCACAATGAGCTGGAGGCTACTGAAATGTGGTTTTTAAAGAAGAATGATGAAAATACCATGGCCACTAAGAAAACTAATGTGAAGGTCCTCAGAGATGCTACCTCTGATTGCAGTTTGTCCTACAAACACCATGTTAAGCAAACAATACAGCTGTGCTTGCAAAGTTTTGCTGCGGTTATGATGGCTGCATGACTTGAGTAGCGACTGCTAGTCCTTCTCTCTCATCGCTTGGTTCTATCTAATCTTGATTATAGTTTAGGGGCATTCCAAAGTTTTCACATTCACAGTGTGAAAATCTAGATAGTGTACAGAATATAGGAATGCATATTGAGGCTCCTGTGAAAATGAGATGTATTCTTAGAATTCTAACATTTCTGTCATACTCTCGCTCAAGCCAGAATATGCATGTCAGTGTAAATCAAAGACACCCACCACATAACAATACAAATGATCAAAGGGCATGGGAATCAAGAGTGGTATTTAATAGACTGCATATACTTCAGGACTGCCCAACATACAAAGAGCAGAGACAGCAAACCTGGCCAGAGGATACAGACTTGAGGCAAAAGCTATGGGGCAGCCGCTCTGACCTGGAGAAGACAGTGGACTTCGTCTTGACGACAGGTCTGACGGTATAGCATGACCACATGCTGAACACAGAAGAAGAATAGACTGCATAAGCTGATAGGGCAATAAGTGAGGTAAATGAAGTTTCAAATTTACAAACAGGAGAAGAGTGGCCTCATATTGATGAAACAATTGCAGACTTCCACAAGGTTACAATTAGTTTTGGCAGAGAATTTGAGATTGGTGTAATAGAAAATAAGACCTGAAAATTAATCAACCAATAGATGTTTGTTTGTTTGAGAACCCCAGGAATTGTGAGCAATTAACTCTTACTTCCTATGTGCAGTGGGGTGGTTTTTCTGAGTTTTCTTTCATACTCAGGGACTTTAATTTTCAGCTTAATGCAATGCCTATTGAAGGAGACTTCTACTCAGAGGGGTCTATAATTGTATAGATGACATGCTACGAAGCTTCCATAAGAGAGCTTCAATATAACGACATGTCATCTACTAAGGTTTTCTGTTGCATGAGTGATTTGTCAAGTGGCCATTGGTGAGACCCACAGACGTAACCAAATGTGTCAACTGATAGATAACAATGACAGCAATTACCTGACAGTTGTAACAGATAAGTCTGTCCATCATGGAGAGATCTGGCGTATATGTTTATAGCTAGTAATTGTGGTAGAGTAATTGCCATAGAACTACTACTTCCTGTATGAGGATGCAGCCCACCAGTAACTCACAGAGATTTTCAAGCTATGAATCTACAAAATAAATCTAGTTCTTACAGGCCAAATGTAAGGTTAGGATGAGTTGCTTCATGTAGGACCTATGTTTGATGTAACTATATGTCACATCAAGCTTTCCGATTTTCCCTTAAAAAAACTACCGGGTATATATCATAAGTCTTGCTGTTCTGTAAAATATTTTTTGGCCATAAATTGTTATCTTCAAAGTGCCGAAAGACATCTCTTCCCAAAGATTCAGTTGATTATGAACATGTATTTAGCATGCATGATCAAATACATTCTTCTGTATTTTGTTTAGCAACTCTTGTTTATTTAAACTTGTGCATGCTGATATTTTTTATATCTAATATTTCTTGTGCATGCAAGTGTTTGCCTGTGATTTCTTCTGCATTTGGTTTCAAACTCCTGCCAGTTATGATGTTGTCCAGAGTTCATTGTGATCTATTGCTTGGCTGCAATAGCTTATGATATTCTATGAACTTGGGGATCAGTGTATATAGTAAATTTGTTTCTTTCCTAGTAGGCACTAATACACTGTTCAGGTTATAAATCCGACTTTTTAGATAGTCACTGAGCATGACAATTCTCTGGTATTTGCTGCTACATACAATAACAAACATGGCTGCTGCTAACTCAAACATGATGGTTTGAGTCTCTCCAGAAATAAGCAGGAATCAGTTGTGTTTCTACAAAGCAGGAAAAAGTACTACCTGTTCATAATATCTGTACTCTACATTTCTTCTGCGTGTTACACACTGGGGTGGAGGACTCTCTCAGTGTGAAGCGCGCAGAAATAATGTGCGCGCAATACAAATGATTGTCATTTTACTATCTGCGCATTACAGAAGCACAATGAAAATAATTGCGCTCTGCACATTGCATGAGTGTGGAGTGGCGTGGAGTGACAATACACACTGTGTCACATCTCTATAGCATCTTAAAATTATCATGCAGAATTTATGTGGACATCAAGGACAACAACCACAGACACCACATTTCATGCTCCTCTCATTCTTATACATGATATAATTGTCCCAATAAAACTTGTCCCTTGTATAATGTTTTTATACCCCTTTGTACACTAGTTATGGGTAAAATTTGTTTCACTAACGTGTGTTCCGTTTAATATGTGTTGGTTTCTACTAGTACAGTACCGTAAATTCTTTTATCTGCCCAAACGACTAGCAGAAATAGTTTAGCCAAACAGATTTGGCCTGCAGGCTGTATATTGGTCACCCAAGTGTATAAGGTGCCTGTTTGTGTGATGTACGGTGTGTGTGGCTGCAACTTAAAAATAACTTTCTATATTTATTGTTGTCTTCCCTATGAGGGTTTGGGTGTCCCGCATTGGGCATTGACGACTAATCACATTTTCTATTAATAGATTTATAAAGTGAAGTTAACAAGTCTTGACAGTGAAGTTAACAAGTCTTGTGCCTTATCTTGTAAAACTAATAGCAACAGAAATAAACCATCATTATAGCACAAGACATTTCATGCTTTGATTTCCTGCAAATTTCCAAATGCAATTAATGACATTCTTCTTTTGCATTTGTTTTCAAATTCCTGAAAATTAGTAGCGGTCCAGAGAACAGATTGCGTTGTCACGGTTTACCGTTTTTCTGCGATATCTGCACCTTTTTTTCCTGACAGATCTAACTTCAGCATGGCTTCTGGGAAACTTTGATGAGCCTATATCATACGAACAGTCAAGTCCAACCTATAACCCCCTTTGTCATCTATTATGGTATGCATTGAAGGTAAACGGTTTTGCTATTCTGTGCTCTCCTTTCAGGACCGGCAACACATGTGTGAATTAATTATCTTATATTCCTTGTGGAGCATGAAAGGAAATGTAATTCTAGAAGCACTCTAGGACATTGAAAAAAATGTATGACAATACTCTAAAACACAAACAATACTTACGTGACATTAAGTCACTGAAAGTGCGGATACACGGAGATTCATTTTTAGTGTGTTTTATAATATCAGCGCCAGCCTAGTAGTCAAGGAGAAAAAATTTGCTGCGCTAAAGAAGGGTACGTGTTTCAAAATTCATTACACAGTATATAACATGTAGCAAGCTGTGTAACAGGCAAAATGTGAACACATGGTAATGTAGTTTTGTAAATGATAATAGTGGATAACAAAATACATGTTGTTGTTGTATCAATCCCCTGGAAGTATTGTCGATTAGTTCTCACTTCCTATGTGCAATGGGGTGGTTTTTCCAAAGCTATATTTTATACCCAAAAATTCTGAAAGCTGACGGGAATTGAACCTGAACTGTTCTAGCAGCACTGAATCGCCTTGCAACTCAAATTTTGTACCTATTTAGGTTTTGTTTTTCCTTAGAGTTGGTATTTTACATATAATGATTGATGTATGTGATAAAATGCAAGGGAGAAAGCACGCATCATTGACACGCTTCAGAACAACAGAAAAGTGAAAGTCTTTCATTTGATTTTTAACAGCTAATATCCTGGTTTTGCACCTGCGCCAGTTACCCTTGAGTTGCAGGGTGATTCGGTGCCGCTAGAACAGACCTGGTTAAATTCCCATCAGTGTTAAGAATGTTTTCATTTATTCTCATGCTTCCTACTTGAATTTAATTTTATACCCAGAAGACTAACTCTTCGTCGGTGTACGATGTTTTGAGATGTCTCCTATTCAGAGCAGATAAGTAAACATGTTACACATACATACTACTATTACTAATAAAAGGATGATAAAAACAATTATAATAAAATAAATAAGAATTAAACCGAACATTTCGATCAAAGACCTTCGCTGAATGAACACATAATAATAAGACGAAAAAATATATATGTTCGTTCAGATGAAGATCTTTGATTGAAATTTGTTTTTGTCCTAATTTACCTTATTATAATAATTTGTATCATCTTTTTATTAGTAGTGGTAGGTATTTGTAACACATATTGACTTGTTCACTATTATCACTTTGGTATTTGTGTTACTATGGCCCACACCCGATTATTGGATCTCTCACTTTTCTATAATTATCAGTTTTGTCAATCACTGGAAGCACGCACAAAAGAACATAGAACTGATATTTCGACCAAAAGGCCATTATTAATATACATCATAGCAGAGAATAAGTAAACAACAGTACTTTCTAAATCACATTGTGGCATAATAATAAATGAAAACAACAATAGCAGATGGTGATTAATAATAAATGGCAATACAAATGAATAATGATAATTTTTTTTAAAACACAACGGGATATTAGCAGTTAAAAAATCAAGTGAAAGGCTTTCAGATAAAATTCACATTTGTTCTGAAGTACACAATGCTGCTTTCTATCTCCCTTGATATTTATCAAGTACATCATTATATGTAAAATACCAACTCTAAGGAAAAACAAAACCTAAATAGGTAAAACAATGCAAGTTTCAGTTCAATATGGAAAGCAGTGGCCAGATTTCGACTTTTTGATATTATGCATAGCTTCATTCAGCTTGTGACCTCGCTGAATTCAGATTAAAAAGCCAATAGCCCTGCATCGATCTTCATGCTACGGTATGAGAGCCATCCCCCAGGGTCATCTAAGGTGGTGGGATCTCAGTATGTAGCTGGCAGATCGATGGATGCGTCAGTAGTCTTAGCTACTGTGAAATGCATCTTTATCGATATTTCATTTCTTTAAATAATGTATGTATTTGTTTCATTAAAAAGTGGCGACTGCAACCCATAATGTACCCGAACTTCTTTTTGCAAATGATAAAACAATAATATCAACATCAAAAGTGCAAATACAACAACATATAAATAGACACCATATGAAAGTTCAGTGAACTTGTATTAATACAGTGGTGCCCAACTCTTCTCTGAAATTCAATCAAGTGACCTGCCGAGTGGTGAAGGCGATAATGATTCTACACAACTCTATGTCTCTTGTGTTTTTTAATAAGTTCAGTTGGTGACTTCTTTTTGTGCCACGGTGGCAACCCATCCAGAATTTCTCTCATTGTCTTCCTCTGTCTCTTCTCCCCTCTATCTTTCCGGTGGTTACTAAATGTTCAAGTTTTACTTTTCTTATTACATGCTCTAAAAATCTTAATTGCCAGTTTCTAATTTTCTCTATAATTTGTCATTTTACTCCAGCATCTCTGAGAACTTCTTCATTAGTTTTCTTAGCTTTCCATGACATTTTCCACCATTCTTAAAAACCACTTCTCAGTTGCCTCCAGCTTTACCACATTTACCACAATGAATGGCCACAGAAAAGCACAGCTGTTATGTATGCCATTTCACAGGAAGTTTACAAATTACCTAAATATGAAATTTGTGGTTGCATGCACAAATGGGCAATGACAGCACAAGACAAGAAAAAAAGTGACAGCAGAAATTACATGTCTACTAAAAATTCTCAGTGTCATTTAGAGATAGAATCAGAAGTATAACCAAAACAATACCAGAATTGGAACACATCAAGAGACAATAGATCAACTGGTTTTCACACAGTTCCAGACTACCAATAGACAGCATGTCACAGATGGCCATGATAGGTAGACATCACAGCTATAAAGCCAGAGGCTGACAATGTAAAAGATGAATCACATAAATCAAAGAGGCCACGGGAACAAGCTTACAAACAGCATACAAAACTCCCATCTCTTCTATTCCTGATGTTGCAAGTCAAACAAGGGCCAGGGCCCAGAGATGACATGCACACCAGAGTGCACAGGCGGCATTCCATAGCTGGTCGAGCATCAGGGTCAGCAAACAACAGCTGGCCAAGACCCTCAGTACACTGCCACGCAGTGGGCCTGGAAACAGGAGTGCAGCAACCCTGCTGTAGCCTAGACAAGTACTAGGGATCAAAGATATGGAAATGCCAACCCGGCTTTAAAAAATGCTGGCTGAAGGCGGATGTGTCAGGTCAAAAGGCGCAGATAACGCAGCTTGCTGTAAAACATGACACAACGCAGAACACCCTCATATGTCCTTCTCAGGACGGTCAGCGGAATGCTTTCAGAGGGTCCTCCACAAGGCGTACAACGAAGAAGAAGAAACAAGGGCCACAGCATATACCAGAGATAGATAGATAGATCGCCCTTGTGTTGCCAGGGCCCGAAAGGGGAGCAAAGAATAACAACAATGTTTACCTTCCACGTATGTCGTAAAAGGCGACTAAGGAGATTATGGGATGGAGTTGGCTATCCCATCCCATATAGGGTCAGTGACCCAAAGCCATCCTGAAGTCGGATGTGTCAGCCCGAAAGGAGCAGATATCGCAGCAATGCTGTAAACAATGACACAACGCATTCCGTTCTCTGGACTACATCCTGCTAATCTGCAGGAGTTTGAGAACGAATGCAGAAGAAGAAGATAGATAGATGCACAAATGGATAAGCCGATTTCTCCTAAAACAGACATGCCAGGAAACCTAAGTCCAAGAAAGAAGATAGAACAATGAGTACCCCATGGAAGTTTTTATCTCCTACACTGTCGCCAATGACATGGTAGAAAATATGCTGAGCTCACTCTGTGGGTTGCTGAAGAGTATTTAGAAATAGCAAATAGTAGGATGCAGGAAGATTTACAAAAACATGACAGCTAGACACATAAATGGCAGCTGAACATATATGATAAGAAAACATCATTAACAGGTGCCCTCTTTGTGTGGATATGTATGGATGGATGTTTTCTTCTTCAGCGATCATTCTCAAACTCCCGCTGGATCTCCCTTGTAGCAGGACCATGATCCTCCTAGATTTCCAGCAGGATGTAGTCCAGAGAATGGATTGTGTTGTGTCGCCGTTTTATTTGTACCAATGGCCCGACACATCCGTCTTCGACGGATGGATACTTTATATGCAGAATATGTATTAAGAGATATGTTACTTTTTCATTCCTACTTGCGATATAATAAAATATAACATTTTTCTTACCTTGTGCTGTATGACAAGTCTCAGGAACAATCGCAAACTATCTGGAGGCGTATTGGGCGTAACTCTTTTCATAATCTGACACTCGACTTTATGAATATTCCAATCCTCTTTCTGAAACATAGAAAAGAATGACATACATATTCACAAAGTTTATATTGCTCATTAAGAGATGTTTCTTTATGTTGGTTGGCTTCTGTGTCTAATCCTCAATCCATGCTTTGAATGGTGTATGAATGAGTGAATAGAATCTATAGCGTGTTCCAAACTCATGGGTGCTACATGGATTTACTGCACTAGAAATACTGGAGCTCCCGGAAATGATACGAGCAAATAGGTATGATTCACATGCACATAGAAATTGTTAATTGAGAATTGATAAGGGGACACTTTGAAGTTGCTCAGCTTCTTTTTTCTCTATTGCAATCGCTCTGATAATCAACATAAAATTATGTGTGATTTCCGCCAAGTTAACAAGCTAAATTTTATTACACAGCTAGCAGATTCAGGCAAAAATAGGGCAGGCAAAAACAACATTCTCAAAAATATATTGTGTAATATGACTTTGTCATTAGAGGTGAGGAAGAGAGTTCTGCAGTGCTATATAATTCCTATACTAACATATGGATGTGGGTCTTGTACAATAAACAAACAGAAACCGCCAAAGACGGATGTGTTGGGCCATTGGCGCAAATAAAACGGCAACACAACGCATTTCCATTCTCTGGACTACATTCAACTGGAAATCTTGTAGGATCATTGTCCTGTTACAAGAGAAATCCAGTCGGAGTTTGAGAATGAACGCTGAAGAAGAAGAAGAAACAAACAGAAAAGTGGGAAATTAGAGGCACTAGAGGTGTGGTTCTACAGAAGAATGCTGAGAATATGATGGGCTGCCAGGAAAACTAATGTGGAGGTGTTGAGAGAGTCAAATGCGAGATGGAGATTAAACAATAATATAAGAAATAGATAATCTTCATATTTTAGCCACATTATGAGACAAGGAGGTTAGAAGGACATAGTCCACAGATGTCAACTAGAACAGATTTTGCGCATTGATATGGATTTTGGGCCCCACAAAAATTTCCACAAGAATTTTTTATATTTTTTTTAAAAAGGTACTTTGGTGTTACATCTTCAGTACGCCTGTGTGTTGTCGGGACCTGAAAGAGGAACAAAGAATAGCAACACTGTTTACCTTCCACACGTCGTAAAAGGCGACTAAGGAGGTTATGGGATGGAGTTGGCGGTCCCATTCCATATAGGGTCAGTGACCCAAAGTCATGCTGAAGTCGGATGTGTCAGGCTGAAAGGCACAGATATCATGGCAATGCTGTAAACCATGACACAACGCATTCCGTTCTCCGGACTAAATCCTGCTAATCTGCAGGAGTTTGAGAACAAACGCAGAAGAAGAAGAAGACATTTTCAGTACCGGTAATTACTACAGATACGGACATTTTGCACATACTGATGGGCCAAATGAGATTATTTTTGGGGTTGTTTTTGGGGGGGGGGATGCTAAATACACACGTTTTTATTGAAATATGAAAATAAATTGTTTAAAAAACAAATTTATGGAAAAATAAGTTGACAGCTACGACAGTCAAACAGGCAAAGATTTTAGACAACAGAGACAGGCAGCAACAACGTGAGAAAATATTAGTTTAATAACCTGGCTCGGCAGGGAAACAAAAATGATCCTGATGCATAATACTGGAGATAGAGAGCTGTGAAGATCCATGATCGCCTATGCCAGCCAGCATGGCACCTGATGATGATGAGCAGATTCAACAAAATATAATGATAATGAAATTATTCATTATTTGTAAGAAACTAGATCTTGACAGTTCATATCCTTTCTGACAAAAGTACAGGCACTTCTTAGTTGAGTAACCGAGGTGACACCCAAGCTCACATGTTTGTTGCCTCAAAGGCATGGTTATAGTAGGGGGGGGGGGGGGGGTTTGTGGATGCATATTTAATCGAAAGAAGGAAAGTATTCCAGGCCAAAATTTAGTCCTTTTAAGGAATCCAGCTAGAAGTCACAGCTGCAACATGGCTAGGTAGCAAAATTCTAGCGTCAACTACTCCACAAGAAACAAGGCTCCCCCAGATGCTCTGATATAACAAAAAAGGAACTTATTGCTAGGATGAAAGAGCTTGCCTCTGCCAAATGAGGTAAATCCATCAGTAAACAAACAAAGAGGTTAGTTAGTTAGTTGTCGGATCATCATCACTGCAAACTGGACACAGCCAGTTGCTCCGATCTCTCCCTGAGTGTATCCGCCATTACACTTCTACTGACAGTACCGGTCCTATGCCAGTTGACCATCATTCCTCTGTGGTCTCCAAAATGTTCACTTCTAGCAACACCACATTTCAAACACTGATCTTTAATCCTGGCCATTGAAAATAAATCATCATCCACACTAGTCTCACTCTCGTGTGCTATATCACTTGAGGAGTTCAAAAAGTCAGCTCGATTCATTGCCACAATAGCGCATGACACCAGTTGATTTGTTCTTTCATTGCCTCGAACACCCACATGCCCTGGCACGAAAACAAATGTAACCACTTTCACCTCACCTTTCTCAAGGACCCAATCCACTGTTCGTGAACGAGACACACTTGTACCTTCCTAATCATACTCATAGTGTTGCCCGTGTTTTGCTGGGGCCTGAAAGGGGAGCAAAGAATAGCAACACTGTTTACCTTCCACACATGTCATAAAAGGCGGCTAAGGAGGTTATGGGATGGAGTTGGCTGTCCCATCCCATATAGGGTCAGTGACCCAAAGCCATGCTGAAGTCGGATGTGTCAGGCTGAAAGGTGCAGATATCGCAGCAATGCTGTAAACCATGACAGCACATTCCGTCCTCCGGACTACATCCTGCTAATCTGCAGGAGTTTGAGAACGAACGCAGAAGAAGAAGAAGATACTCATAGTCACTCATGATGCAGACCTGTGTTACCTTCTGTAAAAAGGTATTCTAAACAAAGAGGTATTCCAATGAAGCAGTATCCAAGAATCATCACATCCTGCCAAAAGCATAGCATTCATGTCTGGACCAAGTATTTCATAATTTTCTATCATATCTGCTGGCTCATCAACAGCAATAGTAAACCTAGCACTCCCAGCCTCCACAAAAATACAAAGATGAATTTTGTCCATTATCCAAGTGGACCATATGACAAAAATAATAAATTGAGACAAAACATGCAGTGACAATGATATTTTGTCCTAGCTTAGAAAATGAATGTTGAAGGCAAAAATTGTATAGAAATATCTTGGAAAATGTTACAATACCTGACATGATGGACCGCAGTACCAAATCGTTTTACAGTTTGCACACTTTTTAATTCTTTCAGCTCTGAAACAACATTTTAAAATCAAAACAATATATATTTGAAGAGTGTTGTCAACCAACATTGTGGAGTGCAAAAGAAAAGCAAAGAATTGCAACACTGTGACTAAGGAGGTTTAGAACGGAGTTAGATGTTCCATCGCATAGGTCAAAGTGACTCAAAAGTCATAACGAAGCTGGATGCGCCAAGTTAAAAGTCATAACAAAGCTGGATTTGCCAAGTTAAAAGTCATAACGAAGCTGGATGCACCAAGTTAAAAGTCACAATGAAGCTGGATGCGCCAAGTTAAAAGTCATAACGAAGCTGGATGCGCCAAGTTAAAAGTCATAACGAAGCTGGATGCGCCAAGTTAAAAGGCACAGTAAAAGTCAAAACGAAGCTGGATGCGCCAAGTTAAAAGTCATAACGAAGCTGGATGCGCCAAGTTAAAAGGCACAGTTAAAAGTCATAACGAAGCTAGATGCGCCAAGTTAAAAGTCATAACGAAGCTGGATGTGCCAAATTAAAAGTCATAACGAAGCTGGATGCGCCAAGTTAAAAGGCACAGTTAAAAGTCAAAACGAAGCTGGATGCGCCAAGTTAAAAGTCATAACGAAGCTGGATGCGCCAAGTTAAAAGGCACAGTTAAAAGTCATAATGAAGCTGGATGCGCCAAGTTAAAAGTCATAACGAAGCTGGATGTGCCAAATTAAAAGTCATAACGAAGCTGGATGTGCCAAGTTAAAAGTCATAACGAAGTTGAATGCGCCAAGTTAAAAGGCACAGATAATGCAACTAAGATGTAAACCATGATACACAATACAGTTTGCTCTCGAATCTACATCCTCTTCTTCTTCTGCGTTCGCTCTCTGATAACCAACACAAATGTTTGTGTGCTTTCTGCCGGGAAGCATGAAGTAAGCTGGCTTCACAATGAAGTTGCATTATTTGGGCCTTCCAGCCTAGCCCATCCGTTTGGGGTATGAACCTAAATCCTACTAACCTGCGGGAGTTTTGAAATGAACTAAGAAGAGAAGCACTGACAGCATATCAAGCTCTGTCATTTCTCATTTACAGTGATTTGTGTTTAATAATTTGACTTTTCCATCCTCAGGATTATCTTCTTCTGCATTCGTTCTCGAACTCCTGCAGATTATCAGGATATATTCTAAATAACGAAAAACATTGTGTCATGGTTTACAGCTTAGCTGTGATATCTAAGCCTTTCTGCATGCCAAATCTCACTTCAGCATGACTTGTGTCACTTTGACCCTCTATGATACGGGACAACCAACTCCACCCCCAAACCTTCTCAGACACCTCATACAACATAACAACATGCATGGTAAGTAACAGTATTTTTTGCTTCCTTTTTAGGATTATCTTCTTCTTCTTCTGTGTACATTCTCAAACTCCTGCAGATTAGCAGGATGTAGTCCAGAGAACGGAATGCGTTGTGTCATGGTTTACAGCATTGCTGCGATATATGCGCCTTTTGGTCTGACACTTCAAACTTCAGCATGGCTTTGGGTCCCTGACCCTATATGGGATGGGAAAGCCAACTCCATCCCATAACCTCCTTAGTCGCCTTTTATGACATGTGTGGAAGGTAAACAGTGTTGCTATACTTTGCTCCCCTTTCGGGCCTCTGCAACACTCTGGCATCAGGATTATAATTTTTCATACCTTTTAACACTATCAGGTAGAGAAATATAAAATTATGCCTGTTGTTCCCATGAGCTAGATATCTTGAAAAAACAGCAATGAGTAAGTCATGGACATTAGAAGGAATCACTAAAACAAACATGAAGAGTTTGCTGAAGATATATGCCACAGATGGAGTACAAAGATGAATAACAGATATCTTTATGTTTTTTATTTGTCAATGTATCATATTGCTATGAATTATCTTCTTCTGTTTTGGGTTCTTAAATTAATTCCTGCCAGTGAGTAGGATGTAGTCTGGAGAATGGCATGTTGTATTATAGCTTACAGCATGGATGCGAATTCTGATAAGATAGATCCAATATATGCTATTTTTTCAATCACTGACTTTAATCAACCCCATGCCCTTAGTTGCCTATTTACTAAGGCCTAAATACTGATATACCGGTAGTAAAATAGAAAAAGTTATAATCTAGATCTAGAACTAAAAGTAACAGTAAAGCTACATGTTCTGCCAGATTTGTTGACCCATACGAAGCGATAGAATCATCATAATATACTAGAATTCTCCACCACAAAAGAACAAAAGTGTGAAAATGTCCACTGGCTTGCATGTCTTCATCATCCAAGGAGATCATGTGATAGAAGACAAAAGTGAGAAATTTAAACAAGATATGCAGTGACAATGGCTTTTTCACAGGGGACAAGTTGTCTGTCAGCAGCTAGTTTACCCATAAGTGTATGCTGTGCTCCTGGCAGGACATGATGATCCTAGGATACTGCAGCACTGGGATGACCAGGAATACCTCCCTTTGGAGACTAAACATGCATCCAAATGTCCCCTATCACAACCTGCACAAAAACTTCTTTGTTTTTTTTTGGGTTGTTGTCAATATCAAAATGTTGCAGAGCAGTTCTACTCTAGGCAGCACAATACCATTCTTAAAAAAGTGCAAATCTTCTGAAGTTGACTTAGTGATCCATACAGTGAGTTAGCTACTGTTAAGGGTGTCTGTAAGAGTTTCTTAGCAGTTGAACGGTAAGAGCAGTCAATAAGGAGATATTCCAGTTTCGTTGGGATGAGAGCAGTGTCAATAATTGGGTAGTTGCTGGGGTTTGATATGGTTTAAATGGCTATTGACTCTTGCATATCCTGTTTAAAGCTAAAAGTTAAGAGAATGATTTCTCCTGCAAAGTTTATTTATGTTATAATTGTCCTTTGGTCGTGCCATTTCACTAAATATATTTTGACAAGTCAGTCCATTTGCGCCGCCAGATTTCACTGATTTTTTTTCTGAAAATCTGTTCCCATGCTACAGATCCTCTACAAGGTTTTTGCTGTCATTGTTTTGATGCCTCTTTTTGCAAGTCTATCTGCTGCTGCATTTCCTGTTAGAGCGCTATGTCCAGGGATTCATTGTGAAGTCACGCTGTTTGGATGTGAGGAGATAAGATTGTGTGCAGCTCTTGCTACTAACTTTTTTAGGAGAGACAAACCTTATGAAAACCTATTTGTTACAATGTCTATGATTCAGTTATGTAGTTGTGTCGGGGTTTGATTTTTTTTTAAATTTGGGTACCTCGCTAAAAATGCTTGCACTCGAAAGTGTTCAAACATGAATATCTGATTAATTTTCCTATTTTACTTAATATATCATTTAATGTTTTTCAGTTCTCTTAGTTATAATTGTAATGTGCTAATTAATAGGCGTGTCTTGTCTTGATGGTCAAGCCTGATAGTGATAATCACACTCACAGGCTCAATTTCGGTTTCAGTCAGTAAGTTCAGTCAGTGACTTCCGAAACACACTGAAAACTCGCAATGAAATCACTAGGCCTAAGCTTACAATTTTGGGAAAGGACCACATCTTATATAGGACCTAAATGTGTCCTACCATTTTAATGTTTACCTAGCTAAGCAAAAATTGCATCTTTCCTCTCTAAATTTATGGCATATAATAAGCACATATGGTTTTGCCTCTAATATAACTGATCCGCGTTTCCATCCCATCTCTAGTGTTGCCAGATTTAAAGTTTCATAAAAGGTCAAATTGTACTTAGAAAAAAGAGCTCGAAAAAGCCAAACAAAATTGAACACTAATTTCTTACTCGAATGACGTGCAATTTTCAGCTTTACTATTTTTACTTTATCATTATTATTATGAAATACATACACGTTGTTATATTAAATGTCCTATGCATTTTTTTAGAGTTTTCATTGGTGCAATCCTTGTTTGTTTGTTTGTTAAATGGGGGATTAAAGCCTCTTAGCTGAGGCACGATCTTTTCAACCTAAGACAGAAGTCTATTTTGGTTATATCAGGCCGTATTAGCTTTTATCTAAATGTGACCTATGGTCTGGGCGAATTGAGAACCGTGCGCGCTATTATTGCAAAAGAATGTTATGTTGCTAGTTGTATTAAACTGTTTATTTCCGGTGGTATTGCTTTTTTATTTAAGAGTGACACTAATGCCTGGGGGAGTTTGAAAAACCGTGCGTGCGATTATGCCAAAAAATGTCCATATTGCCAGTCGTATCCTGTGGTGAGCGTTCTTTTGTTGTTATTTGTTGAAAGCTGTGGAGAGAGACCTGTAGAAAGACTGATGACAAACAATGACTTGCTTAGATTTTTAAATTATGGCTTTAGTCCTGGTTATAAATTGTTTAATTAGTTTTAGCCTATCTGGTGGTACATCATGGCCCAGAACCTTTTCTAATTTATATGGTATTTTATTGTTTAGGTAGTAATCTTTTAGGTCTTGCCTATGATGGTTGTATTTATGACAATGGAGTAGGAAATGATCTATTGTATTTTCCTCTTCACATATTGGTTCGAGTATATAATGTAATTATTTTCCCAGTCTAAGTCGTAGTAGTTTCCTATTGGCAGGGATTTTCATCTCTTCCTTTATTTGAGTGGTCCTAGTGGGTCATTTTAGCATTGCATGTCTTCCTTTTGCACTTGTCCCATTTTTCTGTCCATTCCTTAAGTATTGTGTCCTTTATTAGGCTTCTGGTTTCCGATCTGCCAAGTCCTACCTGGATTTCTGTTCCTTGTGTTCGTCCTTTCTTGGCTTCCTTGTCCGCTACTTCATTTCCTGGTATTCCGACATGGGCTGGAATCCACATTACATTAACCCTCGTACCAACGTGAACTAGGTTTGTTGTTATGCGTAGTATATCTTCTACTATATCTGGCCTTTGGCTGTCATGCTTATTTTGAATAGCCTGGACTGATGATAATGAGTCAGTCAGGATTGTTAAATTTTTAGGTGGCTTATCATTTATTATTTCTTGTGCTTTTAGAATTGCAACTAGTTCAGCCGTGAATATTGATGTATGTTCTGATAATTTAAAGCTCTTATTTATGTTCCTGTCAGGTATTACTATTCCTGCACCAGTTGGGCCTTCCTCTCCTTTGTGACCCATCTGTGTATACTTTTAGACTATTTATTGTTCTATCATTTATGTGGTTTATTGCTCTATTTTTATTTGAATCTCTATTTTGGTCTTTTTCCCTATATAAGATAAGGAAATGTCAGTTTCTGGTGATATTAATTCCCAAGGGGGTATTATTGCTTTATATTGGTTTTGATTAAATATTAAATCTCTAAGCTCTGGTATTTGGTCAAGCTCTGCATTTGATCGCCACCCTGCTGGTGTTCGGTAGCTTTCAATTGAGAACTTGTCTGTGTTATCAAAGCTATTGAATGATTTATATGCAGGATGTGTGGTATCATTTCCTATTTTAGACCAGTAGCTAAGCCTCAGTTCTTTCCTTCTTAGGGATAATGGCATTATTCCTAGAGTTGATGATGTTCGTCCGTCGTGATCGACGATGACCAAAAACTCAACCATAATAATAATAACAATAAATAATAAAATAATAAAGTTAATAGTGCGTTTTTAAATGACTAGCAAGTCCAATGCGCGCACAAAATGTTCTTTTACAGAATCGACAACAATAGATGGTACCGGTGTGAGGTTGAGATGTTTTTTTCTTTTCTACGTGTCCGCTTCTGTCTTGCAGTTTCTTGTCTGAATTCTTCCGCCGCTAGTGCTTCCGTTCTAATGCTGTAACGCCATGCTGTTCTATCCTGAGTGAGGCTCTCCCAAGCGCCTACGTCAATGTTAAGATGTTTCAAGGATGACTTGGGCGTGTCTTTGAAGCGCTGTTTCTGTCCACCAGCTTTTCGAAATCCTGCCTTGAGTTCTCCATAATATATTTGTTTTGGCAAACGCGAGTTCTCCATACGCACAAGATGGCCTGCCCAGCGTGCCTGCGCCTTCATAAGTATTGTGTGGATGCTTATTGAGGTTGATTTTTCCAAGACCTCGTAGTCTGGTACTTTGTCCCACCAATGGATGTTTAGTAATTTACGTAGGCAGATAAGATGGAAATGATTTAACTTTCTTGCATGTCTAGCATACACTGTCCACGTTTCGCAGGCGTATAGTAAGGTTGGTATAACAGCAGCATGATATACTTGTAGTTTGGTGGTTGTCCTAGAGCTACTTGAACTGCTTCAGCAGATGTTCCCCTGGTCGCCCTAGCTATTGTTGAGAGAGCCTTATTTTGAATTATATCTATTTTAGAGATATTGGCTGGTGCTGTCGACTCATACACATTGCTGGCATATTCTAGTTTACCTCGTATAAAGGCTTTATAGAATGTCGTCATTGTCTTAGTCGACGCTCCCCAACCGCTACCACCCATGTACCTAAGCATGTTTAGGGCTCCTCTGCTTCTGTCTACTATATAGTTTATATGTTTATGCCATCTGAGACTTTGATCTAATACCATTCCCAAGAATTTGGTGGTTGGTAAGAATGAAATTGGTTCGTTATTTATAAAAATATCCTTAATTTTATTTGTTAGGCCTACATATAAACGAAAGGTGAAACGAATCCCCAAAAAGGGGATTTCCCAAAGGGGAAGACAACAATGTTCGTCTTATTTATGATTCTGATTATTTCCCTTGTGTTAAAAACTAAACACCAACCAGTGTTTATTATTTACCCACCCATGCAAAATGATTTTTCGTACCTCCATACCACTTAGAACAAAAATATCGCGAATGTAAACAAACGTTATGTTATTCACCCGCTTAAACCGAGGAAATGAAAGTAGACCTAATTATCGTACGTTTCCGCTAGTGTTCACAACTAAATAGAACTCGTTTGTTATAGATCAGTGATGCATGTGATCTTTTTTTTTGGTCACTTCATGAGACAGGCAGGTTTAGAGAACATACTCACAACAGGCAAAATTGAAGGCAACGGAGACAGAGGGCGACAACGTGAGAAAATATTAGACAGTTTGACAACCTGGCACGGCAAGGAAACAACAACGACTTTGATACATAATACTGTGGACAGAGAGCTGTGGAGAGCAATGACTGCCTACGCCAGCCGGCATGGCAACTGATGATGATGATGATGCATGTGTACAATCACCGATATAATCCGTCAAAATTGTTCGACACCTCATTTCCAGAAGATATTTATTCCGTTTCCTTTTAACAAAATTTGTAATCAGCTTTTCCTCGTGTATGGAAAAAAGTGTGTAAGTGATTTACAATGCAAAATTTGTTGATGTTTTGCATTGAAGATGTTGATTTACTTGTCATGTTTGCACAAGAACTTGCTATGTTTAAATTTTGCTCATCAGACACATCAACCTCCTCTTGTAAATAAAGGCTAGATTGGTTGAATGCACTGAAAGATCAGGAATGCCATTATTCAATTCACTTGCGGGCCTAGTACTCAAATATTTTATGTTGCATGATATTTCAGTAAATAACGCAACCACACACTATAATCATTCATACAAACATCAGGATTAAAATCACACCACACATTACTAGATATGTCTCCAATTTGTTGTGTTATCTTTAGCGATTGTATTAGGAAATTTCATCGCGCAATTTGGACCAGAAAGAGATGGAATAGAAGAATTCACTGGACCGTTTGGAAACAAAATAAACAAGACAAATGACAACATCTACGGATTAATTGAAATGTGCATTCAGAACATCCTATTTATAACTAACATATTTTCAAGTACAAAGAATCCCAAGCTTGTACATGGTACAAGTGTGGCAATTTCAACTGCATACTCCAGTTAGACTTTATATTAACAAGAAGAACCAACAGAAGGAAAATAACAGACGCAAAAGTGATACCAAACATGTGTGTAAACACCGACCATAAAACAGTAATAGTAGCTGTAAAATCAAAAGAAAGAGAAAGACAACAACTAAGATTAAAAAAACACAAATTAAAATACACAAACTTAAAGACGACACGGTACGGGAGCAATACGCATACAAAATCGCAGAAAAAATCTAAAAACTACCAGTAGATACTACAACAACAGAAGAAGAATGGAAACTTATTCAAATACGCTATCACACAAGCAGCAGGAGAGTCATGTGGATACAAGAACAACAGTGTAAAGAAACCAAAAATAACAGCATGGTGGAATGAAGAAGTCAAAAACGTCACAAGAGAAAAGAAACAGACATATAAGAATGGGTCCCCCCCAAAAAAAATCAAGCATATTACACAGAATACAAGACAGCAAAAACAAATGCCGAGAAAATTATTAAAACTGCCAAAATAAACTCATGGACAGAATATGGAGACATGCTCAACGCAGATTATAAAAATGCATAAAATAGGTTCTACAAGAAAATTAAGAATATGAGAAACAAAGAAGATATATATGAACCAACAGAAATAATAAATGACGAAAACGGTAATGCACTAAAAGAACCGAAGCAAATAATGCAAAGATGGCAACACTATTTCAAAGAACAACTGAACCTAAAGGAAGGAAAATAAGACGCAACAATGAACATTAAAGCAGCAAACCTAGAAAATGCAATTCCCATATGGAGGGGAAAAGACAATAAGAGAAATTGCATAAAATATAGGGGACTGAGCTTATATTGACTAACCCACACAGGGGAAATTTTAGCATAATATTAGAACAACGATTACGATCATACATCGAGCCACTTCTTCTTCTGCGTTCGTTCTCAAACTCCTGCAGATTAGCAGTATGTAGTCCGGAGAACGGAATGCGTTGTGTCATGGTTTTACAGCATTGCTGCGATATCTGCGCCTTTCGGTCTAACACATCCGACTTCAACATGGCTTTGGGTCACTGTCCCTATATGGTATGGGACAGCCAACTCCATCCCATAACCTCCTTATTCGCTCGTACGACATGCATGGAAGGTAAACAGTGTTGCTATTCTTTGCTCCCCTTTCGTGTCCCACCAACACACGGGCGGACATTGAACCACAACATAAAACACCCAAATGGGCTTCCGTAAGAACAAAATCTGTACGGATAGAATCCAGAATGCAGCAATATGTATCATACTTGGGTGCACAAGAGACACATTAACAAGAGCTATGCAGTACCTACTTTAATGTCCAAGAGCAGAGCACAGATTACAGTATTGCCGTGCACAAGCGTACCTTCAAATACATGCAGATAAGGAACATCCGTTGTATTCCGAAATACAGAAAGTTAAAGGCAGCAGACTTAATAGAGGGGAGTCGTGGATGGGACGTGCTGAGGATGTCATACAAAGCGTGTGCAGGTTGCAAGATCTGGCAGCAGCTGTGGAATAGATAAGTCTACCCGCAGAATTCGAAACTTGTTTGAGAGTAGTAATATCACTTAGCATGGAATGCAGAGAATGGTGACCCACAGCTGTGGAGAAAGTAGTGCAGGCTTTGGTCAGTGAGAATGCCACAGAGGGGGATGTGACTATATACACTGATGGATCTATGACTAGACATGTTCGCAGTGCTTGTGCTTTCAAAGCTCTGTGCGCATGTAAAACGATCAGCAAGGAGAGTGGAGCATTTGCGGTTACTAGGAGTAGCATGACCATGGAGACTATGGCGGTGACCAAGGCATTTGAGTGGCTACGCACACAGAAGGTAACGCAGGTCTGCATCTTGAGTGACTCTATGAGTATGATTAGGAAGGTACAAGTGGGTCTCTTCGCGAACAGTGGATTGAGGCCTTGAGAAAGGCGAGTCTGAAAGTTGTTACATTTATTTTCGTGCCGGGACATGTGAGTGTTCGAAGCAATGAAAGAACAGATCAACTGGAGTCATGCGCTATTGTGGCACAAGGCAATGTATCGAGCTGACGTTTTGAATACCTTAAGAGATATAGCACGCGAGAATGAGATGGGCGTGTATGATGATTCATTTTCAATGGCCAGGATTAAAGATCAGGGTTTGAAATGCGGTGTTGCTAGACGTGAACATTTTGGAGGCCGCATAAGAATGATGGTCAACCAGCATATGACCGGTACTGTCAGTAGAAGTGTAATGGCGGATACACTTAGGGAGAGATCGGAGCTACTATGGACGTGTCCAGTTTACATTGATGATGATCCGACGACTAACTAACAAAAGCTGTACGGATGCTATCTTTACATTTTGACAACTAACAGAAAGAGCCACAGAAAACAACATTGAATTACACATCGCATTTGTCTACTAAGAAAAGGCTTCCGACAGAGTACAGACAACAACTACGGAAACATTATTAATATACGGAGTACCAGAACATTTAATACATATATGCAAGGGTATTTTCGGCTTGACTTGTCCTACTTCAGCATAGTTTTTTTTGTCACTGTGCTCTATATGGGATGGGGGCAACCAACTTCATTCCATAACTGCCGTAATCTGCTTTTGCGATATATATGGAAGGTAAGCCGTGTTGCTTTTCTTTGCTCCCCTTTCGATCCTCGATAACACAGGGGCGGAACAGTTTTAAATTCCCTTGCTTTGTCTTTGGCAGTGGTATATCCAGCTATTGTGTCTATTTTGTATGCTGCTTCATTGATTCATATCATTTCTTCTTCTTCTTCGTTCGTTCTCAAACATGCAAACTAGCAGGATGCAGTCCGGATAACGGAATGCGTTGTGTCATGGTTTACAGCATTGCTGCGGTATCTGCGCCTTTCGGCCTGGCACATCCGACTTCAGCATGGCTGTGGATCACTGACCCTAAATGGGATGGGACAGCCCACTCCTTCCCATAACCTCCTTAGTCGCCCTTTACGACATGCGTGGAAGGTAAACAGTGTTGCTATTCTTTGCTCCCCTTTCGGGCCCCGGCAACACAGGGGCGGTTTCATATCATTTATAAGCCGACAAAGAGCCAGGAATAGAATGCGCATAATGTAAATTTAGCAGGCACAAACTTTGTAGCGTATAACAATATCTTGGAAAAAGTTATAGGCCTCTGCCCCTATACAATCAATCAATCAATCTGCATGAGTATCTTTATATGAGGTACGTTGCACTTTGTTATACGCCATGTGGCCAAGTGCATCCGATTTCCGCCAGCTATTTTTTTAGGTTTGCTTTCCTTAGATGGTCTACCCTCCCGGGATCATGAGCACCATCTGTCCAGGCTTTGTGTAGAGTTTTCCATCTCCTAGGTGGCCTGTCTTTCTGGACTCTTGAGCGCCACCCTGCCCAGCAGTTAGGGGAATTTTCTACGTTTTCCTGCCTTATCCAAATAAATTGGATGGGGCTGATTGGGGCCTAAGGAGGGTCTACTAACTTCTCCCTTTGTATGTTTTAGAAAGTAGTTTCCTATATTCCCCTATTTAAAGCCCCCCCCCTCCCCCCAACCCTGGGGACGCGCCATGCTGGGATCAATGACCCCAGCTGTTGGCTTGAGCTTATAGCGGCTCATACTCGCTTGATGCTGCCCGTCACGAGACACATGGGGTATTTCAGTGGAGATATCAGGGCCACCTGATATCCCACCCGTCCTGTTGGGCAACGTCGCCAGTTTGTCCGCGACTGCTTATTCGTCCAGAAATCTGGATTATTCGTCCAGAGATCTGTCTTATATTGCAGCCAACCACCAGATATGGAGGCTCCATATCTGGAGGCTGTTCCACGATGATCGCCCCCCCCCCCCCCCAGATGCCCTTATACATAAATATTTGGAAGAGCGCGTGAGTCTATCACAGCCTGGGCCACTTCATCTAAAACACAATTGAACTAAATAAACGAAACCCACAAGCTGCATAATGAAGATCTAAAGCAAATTTCAATGAAACGAGAGACATGGAAATCTATGACATCCGCCCTATGTGACGTCTTTGGCCCTAGAGAAATAACTATGAAACCTACACCCTTAAATATATTAGAAACTATAACTAACCTTTCGTTAATAGATGCAAGTTGAAGTCTCCTGAATATGAAATAAAGCTTTGAAACCACCCAATTGCACACAGGAAGTATGAGCAAATCGCTCGTAATTCGTGGGTTCTAGACTAAAAAAATCCGCCGAAGACCGATGTGTCGGGCTATTGGTGCAAATAAAACGGCGAAACAACGCATTTCCATCCGCTGGATTACATCCTTCTGGAAATCTAGTAGGACAATGATCCTGCTAAAAGAGGGATCCAGCGGGAGTTTGAGAATGAACGCTGAAGAAGAAGACTAAAAAAATATTAATTTACAAATCAAGCAGATAATTATGGATTGGATATTAACATACAGACAACGAAAATGATGATAATCAGAAATATCAAAGAAGAACAAACGCTAAACATAAAAATACACGCAGAGATAAAGCAACCAGTATACCACATTACATGCATCTTGGAAACATAATCACTAATATTCTGAATGACGAGCAGTATGCTGAGTGCAAGAAATATATCTCAACAAGGAATCCCATGTTTCGAATACTACCGATCAAATCGAAAAAAAATAGGTGAAATACTTATGCATTTGAAGAATAACATCAGCGCATGCGTCCCCAGTTGGGAGCGTATGTGTGTGTGTGGGGGGGGGGGGGAGATATCTATCACATACTTCACTTCAGTACAGATATAGAAATGTTTCAAGTGAAGGAAAAAGTACAGTCTCACCTCCTCAACTACCCCCTCAACTGCCACTGTTCTAGTAACCAAGGTACATCAAGGAATAGGGTAATGAAGTTTTGCTAATAGCTAAAGACACACATAATAACAAAAGAAATTGACATTTCGACCAAAAGGTTTTTTCCAAAAAATTTTTAAACAAAATTAAAACATACAACAGAAAACGAACAGGTATGATATGGACGGTCACATTGGCATGTTTAATCTAGACTGATGTTTAATTTATTATGTGTGTTTTTAGTTATTAACAAAATTTAATTACCTTATTCTTGGGTTTACCTGTTGGATTTAAGTTTTGCGCAATAAGTACATATTATCGATCTTCTGTTCGAATAACCGCTCACTAACACAAGACACCGTCACTGTGAAAGAAAAACTGTTCGCAGAGCTTGGGACTATGATAATATGAATGGAAGGAAAGAAGAACTAGACAACTAGTAGTATAACAATTGACTTATCTTGATCAACCAACCAACTGACCCAGCAACCTTCTGCTCCAGATTATAGCATGCTTTCTCTACAACAGACGCGCCATTCTACTCACTAAACCTGGAGTGTAACACCAATCGTGTTATTGGAAAACAGCTTTGAGATAGCAAAAAACATTCATTTTTCCTGACTATAGACAATGAAGATAAGATGTTTTGTATAAACAGCTTCTCTCTCTCTCTCTCTCTGCACTCTAAGAAAGCGGACTGGACAATGTACACTCAATCCATTAGTGTACTAGCAATGTTCAATCACTAGCAATGTACTTACATGTAGACAACGTCATAAAAAGAGTAGTCAATTAATTTTGGTGTTGTATATTACAAGCTTGGTTTCAAGGGCAGCAGCGTATGTGTTGAACGTAAATGTATGTACATATCTCTGGCCAATACAGACTTGCTTTACAATACTGAGAGGCGTTCAGAGTATCTACGATATAGACAACGTTCTGGAAAGAATATGTCACTTGTCACAATCAGTCCTAGAGGGGACCATAAATAGTGCGATCCTCACAGCATTTAACCAGGGTTCTAGCTAAGGACATAAGCGTGGATAAAGACATGAATAGAGCATTAAGTGAATTTAATAGATACATACTAGATGCTACTAGAAAAACCATACACAGAGGGGCCCGTAAAAACTACAAACCCTACTTGAATGATGAACTGGAGAAGCTGCAAAATGAGATGGAAACATCTAGACAGCAGACAGAGAACAGACCTAGCCAAGAACACCACAACAAAATTAGCAAACAAATGCTAGATTTCAACGAACCAAGTTACAAACCAGTCGGAGCAACTGGAAAGAAAAAAACAGAATCGCTGAACCTTGAAAGAGACACTAGGAAATTATGGAAACTAGTAAAACAACTAAATGATGAAGGTGTGTGTCATGTGACGTATTCCTTCCAGAACGTTGTCTTCCCAATGAACTCTCTGAACCTCTCTCTGTCTTGGGCGATGTGGCTTGCATTTTCTAGCAATGTATTCCTATTATCTTTAATGTCGTCAGTCCATCGTCTTCTTCTTCTTCATCGTCTTAAATGATGAAGGTACAGGGAGAAATACAAGGATCACACTTTATAAAGATAAACAAATTTAACAGGTAAATATATTTAACAGATGAACATGCACATGATTACTTTACAAGCTCCTTTGCAGCAGACAACATCAAAGTTAGCCCAGAGAAACAACAGGAGGTTCGAGAGAACCAGCAAAACCTTGGGCAAGGCGAACCTATACCTGAAGTCATGGAGGCACCAATCACAATGAAAGAACTGGAGCATGCAATATCCAAATTGAAAACGATAAAGTTCCCACTGGCTGATGGAGTGTCCAATGAAATGATTAAAACCCTGGGAACTGCAGCAAGAGCTAAGCTACTGCAAGAGTACAGATAACTAACTATACGCTTGTCTCGAGTTAACAGAGCTTGGAGTTCCGATTTCCTTAGAACGTTCTCACTCTCTATTTGTAGTTGGCGCTGCCCTCTGGCGTTGTGCTGCCCTTTTATTGTACTCAGTATGTTGTCTTTTTGTCTCTCGCCATGCATATCTACCTTTTAGTGCCTTTTTCATTGGTCGTCCCTTTAATGCCCGGACTGGATTGACTAGCGTCACTGTGTGTCAACAGTGCCACTGCATGTGTTGGCGCTGTTGGAGATGAATGTCTATTATGCAATCAAATCTCTTTCCATCTGCTACCTCCACATTCCACGGACACGATCCCCAAAAGTTTTGGCCAGAATCAGCACGAGTCGCCGTATTTCTGTTTCCATGGTGCACCACGAGGAGGTTCTTTTGGATTCTTGGTTATCTGCTAACCCTGGGCCCATCGAGAACAGTGCGTTCACTTTACAACCCCGCACTGGAAACTGATCTCCAAAAAAGTAACCTGATAGTCTGCTGGAATTTGAGAACGAATGCATAAGAGGAAAAAACACATTAATTAGTAAATAATAACAGTACTGTTGACTTCAACTTTTATCAACCCCTCCCCGTCTAGCCAACATATATATATATTGCATATCTTTTCACCTCCCCCCGGTCGTTGATGTAATTTATGGACGGCACACTAAAGTACAGCTAGATGGCCATAAAAGCAAGAATGTACTACTTCACGAGGTACGTAAAGTGGGTATATTGTCACCTACATTGATTCTAGTCTACATCAATTATTCTGATGCTTAGCTCTCATATGGATCAAAAGTTGCAAATACAATGCATACATGAAAATCTTCTTCTTCAGTGTTCATTCCCAAATTCCCGCAGGATCTCCCTTGTAGCAGGACCATTGTCCTACTAGAATTCCAGCAGGATGTAGTCCAGAGAATGGAAATGCGTTGTGTCACCGATTTATTTGCGCCAATGGTCCGACACATCCGTCTTCATTAATAGGACATGTTAAAAAGTGATATTACGTACTATGAAATCAATCAAGTGCCATGCCGACTGGCGTTCTTCACGACTCTCTGTCTCTTGTGTTGTCAATAAGCTCAGTTGGTGAGCTTCTACCGTGCCACGATACAAGCCCATCTAGTAACTTTTCTCTTTGTCGACCTCTATCTCTTCTCCCTTTAATCTTTCCTGTGGTTATTAAGTGTTCAAGCTGTGTTCTTCTCAGCACATACCCAAGAAACCTTGACTGTCTGCCTCTAATGTTTGATATGATTGATCTTTGTACGCCAGCATCAATGAGAACCTCTGCATTAGTTTTCTTGGCTGTCCATGGTATTTTCATCATTCTTCTCAGAAACCACATTTCTGTAGCCTCCAATTCACTTTGAATTTTCTTGTTTATAGTCCATGCTTCACATAAATTTAAAAAAAATGTAATGTAAGCCTATCCTATGACTAAGGCAGACAAAGTGTAAGCACTTAACTGCAGAACCAAATGATTACTACCACGAATTGTTACTTAAAGAAATAAAACATTATCTTCAGACTACGAACTTGCCACAACATATTGAAAAGTCACATGTTAAAAAATCTCACAATTGATGAGACAAACATGTATACTGAGCCCAGAACACATTCTTCATGCTTGTCAATTCTACCAAGAAGAGAGAAAGAAAATATGACCTACTGAAACTGCATGCCTGCACTACCGGTACATCTAAATTTGAGGGGTTACATGGATGACCTGAAACGAATTACACAGTTCATTGAAGCTATTGGCGCTTTAATCTGAAAACTTATTGAAGAACGGTGAAGAAGAATAAAAAAATAAGATAAAAAGCCAACAAGCCTTGATATAATAAGAAATTAAACTAGGTTGACAAAGTACTCATTGGCTATACTTTCAAACAAACAATTAATATTATGGATTTTTAATCGATGATCTTGAAATGTCTTTACCGTTTTGTACAACCCTAACGTTCTCGCGCAACGCATTCTGGGCACGTGACGTCACTCAATGTATTTGCATATTCATTTATTGTGCTCGCCATATTGGTAGCACTGAGTTACCAGCTTACAACAATTTATTATCTGTAAATATCATAGCCATCCTTGTAAATATATTTGATTTTCTACTCTAATTTTGTTGGAAAATTTTTACCCAGGAGAACGGGCCTGCGTAAGTACCTTTAATAGATCGTTTTGTTGCACAGTTCTTAATTAAGCCAAGGGTAGTCGGTCTTTGTCCTGACTGAATTTACTACGAAGTTACAGGACTAGATGAAAGTCGCACCTCTTAGTCGATGCATACATCCTAAAAGTTTGTTATATATCGGAGTAACATTTCTTTCCATTATCTTGTGTTATTTTTAAAATACATATTGTATGTGATTACGAGATGTTGCAGTAGCAAGTACATTTTTGTTAGTTCAACTCAGTAGGCCTAACACGGAATCATCATTGATCCAACTTCTCATCAGTAAATCGCCTCCATTTATTTCGGTTAACCTATGGGGTAGGTCCTGAAGATTTGAATGATTATTATAGACTATTATTACAAACGACCACTTTGTGCCAACTAACACTCAATCATAGTACATTACATATAGTGTATTGTATAGCATATCAAATCAGCGATGTACCGTGTACGTTATTGTTGTCTAGCCAGACCTACATTTTTCCGAGTAAGTTTAGACTAAACTTTAGTAGAAGACTACTCTAGTAGGTAGCACAGAATTATACTTTATAATGATCATTCATAACATTTTTTGGCTCATATGAATTGTGATATTGATATATTCAGATATATTGGATTATATTGTATTATTTTTTCTAAGTGACATGGGTGGGCCTAACCTACTAAAACTTGCAACTAAATTAGACTAAATAGTTAACTTAAAATAGGCCTGCTTTAGCCTACTCTAGCTATGTTAGTAACATTGTTACGTAACAATATTACGTAACATTGTTACGTAATGTTGTCAGGTAGGTACTTGGACAAAATTTTCAAAATAATGCTACATCATTAAAAAATACTATAGCTAGATAGCCCTTAAAATTGCAATTCAATGATACCTCAACCAAGTCTGTACGTCAACCCTGAAAAAAGTTATGAATTTTTTTTCTAATTTGACATCAAAATAATTTACATGAACATATAGGAAAATATAAATAAAACTTGACCACAAACACAAACATGTAACCAAGCTGACAATTTCTGAATTATCTTTATTTTCAATAATACAACACACAAACTATAAATTTTTGTGTTCGTGAAGACAAGACGCTTATGTTGATCACATTTCTGGAATGTTCATATGGACACAGAACTAATCAATATTCAAAATGGCTGCTAATTTGCATAATTATAATGAAAATAAATTAAATATCTATTAAACATAATAAAATACCATAGAAACTATATATTTTTATATTCACAAAGACAAGATGTTGATCACTGATTCTCAGAAGCATGTACAGCTAATTAGTATTCAAAATGGTGGCCAATTTGCATAATCAAAACAATTGTTGATGTTTTTTAAAAATGAACTGCCGTTTTCTGCATCGTTGCATCCTTAAAATTTAATATAAAAAAAGTAAAATGGTTACAGAAGTTAATAAATCAAATTGCAAACATGTCGAATGAATTCGTCACTAATTTTCACAAAATGTCCCAAGAAATCTATAGACTAAGCACAGTTTTCCAAACACGCTATTCCCAGATGTCCAAGTGTCTACTCTAGCTATGTTGTGATGTGATCTCTTCAGTTAATTTTTTAGAATAAGGCCTGGTGCCTAATCATGATATTATTTAATTTAATTAGGCTGTAGGCCAGGCTAATATATCACTAATATTCAGAGACTCCAGATTATCAATGTTATTAAATATTAGGGAGTAGGCCTAGTAATTTATTTCTGTGTTGCGCTCCTTGTTGCAAGTTTCTTTAGCTCTTCAAGGCGCATTTCCCATTCAGGTGTACACTATAACCTTTGCTCTGGTTTCGAGGTATTCCCTAACCTTTGTGTGTTGTGTGATTTGGCAAGGTTAAGTACTTAGAGTACAGTTGGGATTAGAAATAATATTTCTGTGTGTGCGCATTTCTTCATTGTGTAGCGCGCAGTATAAATCATGGTAAATTTTTTACATTTCGAACTACCCAACATCATGGATTTCCGTGCACTGCCAATGAAATAATCATTATGATGGATGAATAATTATTATAATGGTTGCTGTGACGTCACGAAGTGGCTTTGTGAATGACATCCATCCATTTCATTCGCTTTGCTCAGAATACGGCGAAATCCATAGTCGGCAAGTTCAAAATATAAAAATTGTTAATTAGATTAAATATGTACCTCATTCATCTTGGCTTGGCGGATAAACCCATGCTTTATTTCACACAAGAACTCCTCGAAAATATCTGCTGACTTCTGCCAAATCCGTTGTAACCATTGAATTCGTCAATAATTCTATCAATTTCACATATTTGCCACCTGACTCGCACGCATAATAAGTTACATATCAAACCTTCACGAATACAGCAATCCAAATATGCACTTACTTCACTACTATATACATTTATGAAATATGTCAGATTGTAACTCGTCATTTTTGCTGTCCGATGTGCACTACAGTATTTTACTAATGAGCGCGTGGGCTATTTTCTAAAAGGCCCTCATTTTTCCTGGAAGTAGTCCCATTTTATTTTTTTTGGTGTAGTCCCCCTTTGTCGGAAGGAAAGCCCTCAGTTTTTTTCTCTAATTGTTATAGAAATGAATTATTTGGCTAAATATAATGTAAGTGGGTGGGGCTTCGCCTACCCGTAACCCTTCTGTTTTTTTCTTCTTACCTAACCGCCATCTTACCCAACTTTTGCCGTCCAACACTTCACCTCGAGATCACATTCCACGACAGACTTCCGCCAAAGGTTAGGAAACCCTGCGAATCCAGGCCAAAGGTCACAACAGTTACTTGAGTGACGAATGCGCCCAAATCATTGGAAAATTAAAAAAAATTGTGTAAATTGGAAAAGAAACAGATTATGCATAATTTCAGCTGTGTCTAGAGTTGAACTCAGTGGTTGTCGGAATGTGACGTCATAGCAGCCATTAATTTCATTGGTGTTACACGGAAATCTATGTCTTTGGCTAGTTAAAATGTACACAGTTTGCTATTTATAGCAGTGTACACCCGGACAAGAAAAATTTACCGCTCTACTGTGTAGGCCTATTGCTTAGGATGTTATGTCCAGTATTGATCTTTCCTGACTATTGTGCATAGTTTTTTTTTGCCTTCTAGGTAAAGTAAAGTTAAAACAAACTCAGTGATGAGGATTTATTTGTAAAAAAAAGGACTTTGTTTACATTAACCTTTGCGACTCTGTAGGAGAGGTCACGCACCCGGAAGACACACCTCCTTGTGCCTGTGGGCGAGGTCACTCACCATACGATATTGCCTGATTCCTGAGTACGGAACTTCATGAAGCAATGAACAGATGACATATAAAGCCCGCCAAACGAAGCTAGGAATACGTCACAGTTTAAAGGTCACATTCGTTTACACATTAGCGTTGTATAGAAGGAGAAAGCCGGCTAATGTTATCAACGCTTTTCTGGAGCGACTTTTGCCATTTTTGGCCGTATTTTACTATCAAATTGAGTACCGCGTGGCATGGGTAAATTATCGTGACTACATGTTCTAATTGTTGTTTTTTGTGTTTAATATGTTGTTATTTGATAAGAATGTTTATGTATTTGTTCAAAAACACAAAAATAATATGTATCGGGTGCCACAAGTGTGCATGGACAATAATTACTCTGTCGGCCTAGACCTAGTGTTGACCGGACGGACATTATATGCGATTTTTTAACGTTTTATTAGTTTTTTAGTTCATATTATATTAGTTTGGATATAAAACAATATATATACAATAAGTATAGGTATTTATGAGGATTTTATCAATGTTGCCACACATTGCTCATGTATTAGGGTCGTCAAGAAGATATATTTGCGATTTTGAAAATGGCGTTTTCCGTCCCCCCCCCCCCCCCCCCCCCCCCCGAATTTTCAACTTCACAACTTGCTCACAACTGTCATATCACACATACAACAACAATAAAAACACAATTATATTCACTATTCACTCCTTTATTTACATGTGCAAAAATTATTTAAATATCATCTAAAGCAAAAAAGTTATTGTGTTTTCAAAACACTCACCATCAATAACGCAAATTTTCCAAAAAGAATCCAGGCCCAGGGGAGAAATTTCTCAATATAATCCAGAGCCCTAAAGGTTAAAAACTGGGTGGTATCATCTTCAGACGCATATTATTCAATCATTCAATAAGGCCTACATTATCCTCATGAATGATCATAGTTTCAGAATAGTTCAAATTGGAACTGGAAAGCTTCCATTTGTCATGTGATGTATTCTTTCCAGAATGTAATCTCCCTTATGAATCTACTGAAATTTCTACCGCCTCTGGCTAGTTGGTCAGCTTCCTCTATTTCCATTATTCCTGAAACAGGCTTATTGATTTTTTTATGTGATGGAGGACCGTTTTAATCTTTTAGACTACAGGCAGCGGACTGCAACACATGGAGAATAAAAACTTCTGCCCTATGTGTGCCTGTGGCATGAAAGGAACAAACTAACTAGTGTTCAAAAGCCAGCCAACTTTTAACGTTCATTTTTCTTAGCACATCTTGGTTGGCCTTTCTTGCTATCCCAGGTACTCTCAGGAATTTATATAACACTTCAATATGCAGATGATATAGCATTGGGGAAGTGTAGCTCTAAATTGTTTAGCATTTCGTGTACTGATTATTTCCTTTGTGTGTCTGTCTGTCTACTTTTCCAGAGTGTGCATATAGACCCAATTTGTCATTCTAGGCTATAACTAGGGCCTACAGGGAATAGGCTACATTTTCAATTTCTTTTCTATTTCTAAAAGATTGTCTAGGCAACTATGCTTACAAATTATCATCTTGAAGTTTCTCAAATGTATAAATTTCACATTCAAGGTAGAAAAATAAGTCTAGGCCTGATCAGCCAGTTGGATCATTGCAGGTTACGTCTAGGCCTATTGTATCATGTATGCAGTAGACCTAAAGAAGAATGTTGCTCTTTGTTAGTTTTCCATAGAATAAGGCAATTTATTTCAGTCAATCAAAGTTTTAAAAATAAGTAAGCAATTTAAATGCTTAAGAACGCTTTAGGCTAATGGATTTGACAATATTTTGTCAATTTCCGGAACCCTGTTTGTTAATGCACACGCCCATTGCTAGGTACTCTCTAATACTTTAAAATAACATGTTCAGGTAACCAGATTTGACCAATCCTAACTAGCTATTCCATTTGACTTCTTTTTCCAAACAGCTTAGTTAGTGAACAGGGAGGCATTTATAATATTGAAATCCATGACATCTGTTCACATCTGCAAGCCGACCCAGTGCTATGAAAGTGAATTGGGTTTTATAGACATTTGTTTTATCGTATTTCAGTAAAATCATAATGGATTGTGATTTGGATGATGAGTTCTTGGGAGTTAGTTAGTTTTCACAGTAGAATATACAGTAGATCATGCTGGTTTTATGTAGATGTAGATAATCAACTGTTTTGAAGCAGCACAAAATACCACTAGGTCTAGCTTCATAGAACGATTAGACTACAAATCTACTTGTTTTATTCAGTTTCTCCAGCAATATTATGATAATTTGGCAATGAAACAACATAAATACTACAGAATTGTGTTTTACAGTGTTGCCAAAAAAGTATCACATTTTCCAAATAGCCACAAACAATAACACAAATTTTCAAAAAAGAATCTGGTGGAAGGAGAAACATGTTTTGTTAAATCTGGCTTGCTAATGGTTAAATCAGTTTGTCAATTGAAATTAATGGACTAGTGAAGATGTTACTGTCTTTGCAAGTGTTCTTGTCATCTCTAAATTACTTAAATGAAGTCTGCAGACTCTTGCCTCTCTAGTAACGGTGAACAGTAACATTGTTTTCTCTTTAAAAATTGACAGATAATTACGTTCTGCACCAGAAAGGGTAGGCCTAAAGAGATTTGCATGTTGGAACTAACTAGGCCTAGACAATATTCTGTCCCTCATTCGAAGTTGCTTAAAATGTGAGAAGGAAACACTGTTTTGTGTATGCGGTAGACACTATATTCAGAAGTTATTTATGGATTTGTGCAATAGTCATCCCTCAGTTATCACGGTTAATAGGAACCAGAACCTGCCGCGATAAGTGAAAAACCGCGACGTAGTGTCATCCTCTCATTTTAAACAAACGTACATTTTTGTGTGTGTATGTATAATATCAATAAGTGTATATGAAACCATATAAGTGCATATGTTATCATTAGAACATTAAAGAATAGTTTCAAACATGTAAATAAAATATTAATAGTATAAATAACATACAAAAAATAATATAAATATGATACGTGTGTGTGTAACATACGTAGATGTAACTAAAGTGTACATACTGTAAATATGTTTTTAGAAATCCGCCATGTGCTGAGGCCGCGATAAATGAACCACGAAGTAGCGAGGGATGACTGTATCTGCTCCCCCTTACAATTTTTGCAGATGAACAGTCATAACTTAAGATTTTATTGCCAACAATACCAGGATTTTCAATGCACCTTCTGTTTGGTTTATTATTAACCAAGATTATGTAAACTTTGAAGTTCCATAATGCAATGCGCTGGGAGGACCCCCCCCCCCCCCCAATCCCTTCTGAGAGTTATAGCACATTGTTGGTAGACTACATAATTTATCAACAGGTAGTATTTCTCTTTTTTGTAGAAATACACTGCTTCCTGCTGGTTTCTAGTGAGACTCGCAATGTTAATGTTATCATCCATGTTTGTTACTGTAGCAATGAATTGTCAGTGAATGTAATGTGCAGTGACTAAAAATTGGAATAATATAAAAACCATGAACTATGTATTGGCGTCTACTTGTACAGACCCTTATTTTAAATTATATATAGTTTAAATTATGCAAATAAAGCTATAAGATAATTATAGGATTAACTCAAACATTGCTGAGTATATTACTACAAAATATTATTATATTGTGATTTAACTCTGATAAATAAAAAAATGTATTCCGTTATTTATTCTGGAGAAAATGGATTTCATTTTACATTTTTATACCTTGTGATATTTTGATAGGCAGTTTCTCCCACCATGGAATCATAAATATGTATCACAGACTTTACATCTGACATTACTCTTTCTCTCAATATTTGATTTACTATAGCAGAGATTACAATTTAACTTTAGTTTGGTATATTCTGGGTTTATTGCGTTCATTGAGAAAGTAGCTGCCTTTGCAGCAACTGGAAGATTATCATATTCTCCTATATTTTCTAACTCCCTAATTCCTCTGTAAAATTTAATTGACAAAATCTATCTGGTCTCTCTAAAGCCTCTACATCTGGAAGCAGCCTATCAATTGGTATCTCAGTTGCTGGATCCGGCACTTCCAAAAAGCTTATCACATTGAACCTATCCCTAAGCATAAAAGATCTAGCCCAAAACCCATTCCACAAAGATGTCTTGATCAGAAGAGATTGAAATGGAGGGATTTATCACCCCATCATACATCATACAACCCACAGAATCATACCAGTCTGAGTATACGGTCTGGCGGTTTGGTCCATGTTTACAGGCATAACAATTTTGGACATTTATAGCAAACAATAATATCCGTTAAACAACAAGAAAATGGTCTGGTAAACTACCTGGCATTCTCCCTAGTTAGAACAGCTGTAATCCAGGCACTCTCTCAGGAAGAAAAGGCGGTGCCTTGGATGGTGGTCCAACATCGTCTTCATATTCATAACACCTGTGGAAAATAATATAGAACGCCATTAGTATATGAATACAAGAAAAATAGAATTGACTAGACCACTTATAAAATAAGGATCATAGTCAAGCATTAGGCATACAGAAAATATACTTACAAGCAAAGCATACATTACAATAACAAGCAGCATAGTATCCAGAAATTATACCTCACAAAAATGTAAACAAAAAAACCGCTGATTGCTGAAGTTTGTGGCAGGCTACGTTATCTCAAGACTCAATATTCCAGATCGCTGTGTATGCTTATGACTTTGAATGAATATATAACAGGTCTAATCAATTATTATTCTTATTGAAAATTAGTAGTATGAAATCTGCTACAAGGGAGATCCATAATAATGTAAATAATCACAAATCAGAGGTGGAAAATAATAGTTCTACAGAAAACAGAACATGAAAGAAAAAAATATTGGCTAGGCCGAGATTTTAAAATAAGATTTATAAAATAAGAGGATCAGTCTAGTATTAAAAAATGGGCCTACTTGTGTAATATGCATAAAATAGTATAGAATGTACTAGAACACCTCACAACAATGTAAATTAAAAAAAACCAGCTGATTATTGTTACTGCTTTTTGAGTATACGTGTTACATAATTCACAATGTTTATTTATAGTTAGGATATATTTGTCCAATAAAGTCTTAAAATTATGAATAGAGAGATATTTAATCATTTTATTATAATTATAGGTAGTACAAATAACAAACTAGTTTTGAAAATATCAATTGCAAAATTTGTGATATATTATGATAATTCTTCTTAACTGGACAGATCTTGCAAGGCAAAAGCGTAAACAAAATGGTGTTTGAGCTAGAAACGTCAGCGTTGTCTGACATTATATTTTATAAGTTTTGTATAAAATTGCGATTTAGTACTAAAATGTTAGGATAATTTTTTTATATAACAAATATACCCGGTAATCTTTCACCAAATTAACAAAATAATTGGTGTATAGCCTTGACAAGGAACCGGTATGATCAGTACGAAATTCATTGAGTCGTTTACCTAACATCTATACAATAATTCCTGTGACAGATCTAAATCAGTGATTGCACTCCACCGAAGACGGATGTGTCAGAACATTGGCGCAAATAAAAAGGCGACACAGTGCATTTCCATTCTCAAGACTACATCCTGCTGGAAATCTAGTAGGACCATGGTCCTGCTACAAGGGAGATCCAGCAGGAGTTTGAGAATAAACGCTGAAGAAGTAGAAGTGATTTCACTCCTATGTTCAATATCTTGATGATATTTATCAGAATCAGTGTTACTCGCCCGCATGTTGCCGGGCTCCGAGAGGGGAGCAAAGAATAGCAACACTTTTACCTTCCATGCATGCCATAAGAGGTGACTAGGGATGTTATGAGATGGAGTTGGTTGTCCCATCCCATATATGGACACTATCTTCATTTGAGGAATTCTCACTGATCAGATTATGGACTTCTGAATCTATATGTACTGAAATGTCACTATTACTTCTTTAAAAAAACAACTCAGTAGCTGAAAGTAAAACATTGCCGTCTGACACAGGAAACTAGAAACTCATAGGATTTTATCATCAATATGTAATTTATTATATATATTATATATATTTATTTGCACCCACAGAGACAAAACCATTTTCAGGTAATGTTTCTTATTGCAGATAACTGCGGTTCGTTCAGAGGGTCTATGATAAAACCTTCAATGTTTGTGCTTCGGCAAAATGTCCACCATTCCGGGGATTGGCAGTAAAGGGGAGAAGAATAAAAGTAAATACAAGAGTATAGACATCAATACTCTCTACAAAGGAAAAAGTGTTGAGACTCAGAAGTCAACTGGTAAGATTCATCTTTGTGATATTTGTTATGAATTATAAGTCTCTTGGGGATCAACCTTCTAGTGATGCATTTGTCTTTTCCCATGCTTTTCATTGTTCATTTTATGTCAACAGCCAATGAAAATCACAGGAAAAGCCAAATGCAACACATTGTTGAAAGATGTTTTAGGGATGAATCAGCAGGTCTTATATATGTCACTGAGTAACTGATGAAAGCCAAATATCTCTACTAAAACAATCCCATTCCTAATTAAAAAAAACACCTCCCTGCCTATCTTTAAGCACAAGACATTAAAAAAACAATACATACCTCTCTCTTCCCATCACTAAAGTTGAAAAGGTATAGAGTATTTCACAAAAAACCACAATGAAGGTAAAAAAAAAAACACTGTACAAATACCTTCCCCTTTCTGCAAGGAACTGGTCCTTGAAATATAGTATTACAGTATGTCATGTGAAATGTTGAACAATCAATTTTAGGGCAGTTGATGAGAAAAATAAAACTTAACATTTAGTAATCACCAGAAAGATCTATGGGAGAAGAGACAGGAAGACAAAGAAGGAAATCACCAACTGAACTTACCTGTAGCAATCCAAAGTCTACAAATGTAATCTAGCAATAGAAACCCATTGTCTACAAAATATCTACATCGAGGTAGCCATTTGTAGTCATGGACAACATGACTTTTAGATATACATAGTTGTATATCTGTAATAATTTGTACATTGCTGCCTGTCCTAGGTTCCTAAGCATTTCATTGGTGACACCGTCCGATCCTAGTGATTTTCTTCTATTGTGAATAGTTTGGACATGATGTCTGGGCAGTTTGTATTGTTCTTATCATTATTCATTTCTTGACGAATGCTTCATTGTCTACATGTATTGATGGTAATTGTGCTTTCTTTTCTGTAAGATTCCGCAAGCTTGTCTGCTGCTTGTTTGCCACAGTGGAGTTTGCCTGAATCCTCCAATGTAATTTTTTTTGTCGCTGGGTATTGCTATCATCATTTATTTGCTTGGTTAGTTTCCACAACTTTCTCCCTTCCTTTTCAAAATTTAATTTTTGATTTTGTTCCCCTCCAGCTTCTTCTGTGTTTCTATCTTTTCTTTAGTGAACTTTGCTCTGGTAAACTGACATAATTGTTGATGGTAAATACCATTGTTGACTTTTCGCACAGGAGAGGCTTTTACCTAATGTGATTCCAAGGTATTTATGGTCTGCTCAATGTCAGTGTTGGTGCCCATGCAGGCAAGTCATTCTAAAATCTAATGGTCATCCATGGACAGCTAAATAAAGCACAATTAAGAAGTGTTAAAATCAGTAAACATCGAAGAAGGTTGACATCCTTAATAACAACAATAAAAGCTGAGTTTTGTGGGGCAAAGATAAAGAGAAATAATAGCTGAGGTCAGAGTTAATGCAACGGGAAAAGGGTGCCAAAGATGAAAATGGTGCAGTTTTATATCAGATTGTTTAAACGTCTCTAACTGCAGCAGGTAAACTGATCTGAGGTACAGAAATCCAACTTTTAAGGAAACTGGTCTAAACATGAGCACCATTGCTATCTATAGAATGATCTACATTGAATGATCTCAGTGTTGAGGTTCATTACCAAATGGACAAGATTAGGGGAATTGTCCGTTATACACATTTTCCAGATCTGTCATTGTGACCATTGTTTCTTCTTTTACCTGAAAGCCTGCGTAATTATATAACACAGAATTGCCACATTGTTGGCTTGTGTCTCTATCACTATATAACCAAAAAAAACAGCTCACAAATGGCATTGGGTTAAAGGGCATGAGCCCATAGACCGCTGTATTGGCCACCAACCAGGTTTTTATGTGCCAAGGATATCAAGGAGTTAGGGTTTGTGTATAACTATTATACTTAGGTATGCTTATAGTATGTCATAACCACCTGACCGCTGAATTCGAAGATAAAACATTGAATATGTACAAAGCAAAACAAATAAACGTAAGTAACAATATCCTTTTTTTCTGGTGCTTTGTGGTTAATATTCATGATGTGAAATTTTTAAATGATTTAAAATTTCAGTTCCTCGGCAACATGGACTTCAAAGCTTGGGCAAAGTGTCCAATGTGCGGCGCATGCCGCCTCCGGCAAACTTGCCTAGTTTAAAGAGTGAGAACAGCGGGAACGATCCCAGTATCAGCCTTGTCCCGAGTGGGGGTTCGGGTAAGTGTTTGTATTTATAGATGACTTTGTGCATAAGAGTGTAATTTGTTAAATTTGGCATGCGTTCTCAAACTCATGCCTGGTATCTTGCTGTATTCAAGAGAGATGAATATGTTGTGCTTGACTGCAGTATCTCATATCATGAGTTGATTTAAAAAAAAAATTTCAAGTGTGTGTTTCCTAGACCTGAAAATGGAAAAAAAAACTAACACTGACGACCTACTATGCATGTTGTAAGAGGCATTCCACACTAAGGTCTTGTGTAGTGGGATATCTCATACATTTCATAAAAGCTTTGCTGAAGTCAGATGTCGGTCCAGAAGGTGCAGTTATTGTATCGAAGCCATAAATCATAGCAGTGCATTCCATTTGAACTACATTTTACTAACCAGCAGGAGTTTGAGAATGAATACAAAAAATATTTTGTAAGCACGGGCAGTGGTTGGTTGGTTGCTGATCCAGCGGTCCATGGGCTCATGCCCTTTGACCCAATGCCATTAAAATGGCATATTGCTTGCGAGTAGCACAGGTAGTAAATTAAATATACAGAAGGGATAATACAGCTCAAGATAATGTGAAAATAATAACCACTCTACGATGTGCAGAAAGTGAACAGGAGGTACAAAGACTAATAGATATGTTGACCAATCAAGCAGAGGATATAGTCTAGATCAGGGGGTTTAGCCCAAAGGCCAGATACGGAAATACAGCTGGTTGCAGACGGGCCTGACGAAAAAAGCTAATCTTAAAATCTCAATTATACACGTTAGTTATCCAATAATTTTTGCTTTTGTTTTAACTTGTGGACATTTACATGTGTATATTTAGGTACAGACATATTGATACATTTGATTAAAGTTATGTAGTTTCTAGGCCATGCTAGAAATGAGCACTTGCATTATTTTATTTATAAACACAGCGGGTCAGGTAACAATCCTTGTGTACTGACGGATCAGGTTTGACAATTGGTCGTAGATTGCAGATCCCATATTTAGATATTAACATTTAAAAAAATATTAAAACCTTCAGGAAGTCAAGAGGATAAAATGCTAAACATAAAAATACAAGTAGTATACAATACATTTTTCTTTTCTAAGAGTAGTACCATTATCTTGGACATACAATCACAAATGATGTGAAATAATTTAAAAGAATAGAAATGGCTAAAATTACTTTCAGTGACATGAGAAAACTTCACGCCTGTGTGTTGCCGGGGCCCGAAAGGGAAGCAAAGAATAACAACACTGTTTACCTTCCACGCATGTCGTAAAAGGCGACTAAGGAGGTTATGGGATGGAGTTGGCTATCCCATATAGGGTCAATGACCCAAAGCCATGCTGAAGTCGAATGTGTCAGGCCGAAAGGCGCAGATATCGCATCATTGCTGTAAACCATGACACAACGCATTCCGTTCTCCGGACTACATCCTGATAACCTGCAGGAGTTTGAGAACGAATGTGTTGCCTGATGACAGATAAGAAGAGGTGTCACAGGCTAAGGAAGAAACTCACCTGATCACTAAAAGCATTTCAAATGTGCTGAACTGAAAGGCGCAAATTATGTAGCTCTGCTGTAAAACCAGCAGATGTACTTCACACTCTGAATAAAATCACATGAATACTTATGCAGATTATTTTAGAGAAAACACAAAATTATAAAACATTCACTGTCTCATGGCAAATGCCTTCAGATACCCACTGTAGTGGTTTAACATGACCAACCACATATTCACACTTTGAGAACACTTTATCATCTAATGAAACAAGTTTTTGACAAGATTCTTGCTGGATCTCTCTTGTAGCAGGACAATGGTCTTACTAGATTTTCAGCAGGATGTAGTCATGAAAATTTGATTTGTCTCTGTTTTATTTGCTCCATTGGCCCTACACATCTGTGTTTGACAGGGGAAGATAATGTATATACACATAGAACTTATACCTGCAACCGTTATTGACAAGGGACAACTGGAAAATGTCAGAAACTTTGAATATCAACACCACATGAGATTGCTGAGCAGAGATTAGCAATGGCACTGCAAAAATCATCACAGATGAAAAATGCATGGCAAGGGGCAAAAAAAAAAAAGTTTTATTAACTATTAAGACATTATATTTTTCCAGTAACAACATGTGGTTGGGAGATGTGAGCAAGGACATCTACAAAGGAAAAGAAAATATCGGCATTTGAAATGAAATGTTATATAAAGGTCTTAAGAATATGAACAAAAAGATGATCCAACGCAAACGTCTGCAAAGTCCTGAACATAGAAGAATAATGGCCTCTCAAAACTATAAAAACTAAAACTAACATATTTTGGACATATAAAGAGACACAGTGGTTTAGAAATATTAATCATGCAGGGACAAGTACCAGGAAAAAGAACAAGAGACAGACCAAACTATGATGGACACATGATATCGAAGGCCATCTGAACATGACACTAGAAGAGGCTGGATAGCTTACACTGAACCGAGAGGTTTACAGAGTGACAGTGAGAATAACACTCTGTAAAGGACACATTACATAAATAGAAATGAACATGATTATAAACTTTTTACAAGTTTGTACTACCCTTCGAAGTCATCATTTGCTTGTTTAATTACATATGTAATCTACTTTACAGGATGGGTGTCAAAGGACGAGAAGAAAGAGAGCAGTGGAGGTGGAGCTCACCCGCAATCTGCGCAGCCGCAGCAGGTAACGCCTACGCAGCAGCAACAAGGGCAACAACAGCAGCAAGTGACTGCCAAGGTAGCATTTTGTTAGTTACTTTATTTTTATGATGGAAATTTTTGTGCATTTTGCTTTGTGCACCAATCTTGTTCAAATTTTTCTGACTGCAGGTACATATATGTATGTTTACAAGCATTTAGAACTGTTTCTCAAAATACAACATGAAACGGCATTAAAAAAATTGCATATATAATTTCTTGACGAACCTAATACTTGAACAATGTGTGGCAACATTGATAAAATCCTCCTAAATACCTATTCATGTTGTATATATGTTGTTTCTTATCCAAACTAATATAATATGGTCTGAACAAACTAATAAAACATGAAGAAATCGCATACAATGTCCGTACGTCCAACACTAGGTCTATAACTACAATGTAATAATATTCCATGTGACACATGGCAGCCCTGATACATATTGTGATTGTGTTATTCAATGAATAAACGAACATTCTTTATAATATAGCAACAACTAAAACACAAAAACAATTGAAATGTGTAGATATTAAAATAGAGATGTGGTTCTACAAAAGAATGCTGAGAATATCATGGACTGCCAGAAAAACTAATGTGGAGGTGTTGAAAGAGTCAGATGCAAAATGACCATAATCAATATTATAAGAAAAAGACAATCTTCATTTTTTGGCCACTTCACGAGACAGGGAGGTTTGGAGAACATAGTCACAGCAGGCAGGATTGAAGGCGACACGCCCGTTTGTTGCCGGACCCGAAAGGGGAGCAAAGAATAGCAACACTATTTACCTTCCACCCACGCATGTCGTAAAAGGCGACTAAGGAGGTTATGGGATGGAGTAGGCTGTCCCATCCCATATAGGGTCGGTGACCCAAAGCCACGCTGAAGTCGGATGTGTCAGGCCGAAAGGCGCAGTTATCGCAGCAATGCTGTAAACCATGACACAACGCATTCCATTCGCCGGACTACATCCTGCTAAAAATATTTAAATATGTTGGAGCATTTTTACAGAAGATGGAAGAATGAATTGATAAACAAATACTGTCAGTAACCTGCAGCTCAAGTTAAAATTTTTCAAATTATTTTTAACTTGTTCATTTCAGACCAACATACCATCTGGGGGGCAAAGCAGTATGGGTGTACGGTCTTGGAGCAATGTCACAGGGGGTGTTCAACAAGGTAATTTATTCATTCTGAAGAATACTCTTTTCAATTATACAATGGAATTCCTATATAGTGTATTATTATTATAGAAAATTTTCTTATTTAACTACCGTATATTTCATAATATAAGCCAAGAGCTTTTGTATTTTTACTACTATTGATCTAGGAGTTTGGTTTATATGAGCACAATAAAATGTTTAAAGAATATTACTGGTAGAAACACCTGTTAAGTCAAATAGGCCTCTTGGTAACATGACAAAAACTTGCCAGTGTGAAAAATCCTTTGAAATAGAAATCGCTGTCTAAATTCTGAAATAGGTTCAAGAATTTCATCATCTCATTGGGAACATCAGGTTGTATATCACCAATCTCTCACTTTCTACTGGTACATTATCAGCCTCACCCTTAAAGATGCTGTTCTAACTTACATCAACTGCATTACTGATGAGCATTTTTGAAAGATTGACAATCATTTCAAATAGAATATCCAACCATGATTCTTTGATCCACTTAGCGATTGTAATGTCAGCTGTTTTGACTTTGCAACCTTTCATTACAACAAAATCGGATGACAGCACTCATTCCATTTCACTAGAAATTTATCCTTAAATGGTTAAAAGAGAATCTAGTGGCTGCATGAGGAAGGTAAAGACCCTTGAATTAGATACAAACAACTTCATCTCATGGCATCATTTTCCACTTTCTCTGTGAGGTTTGACCGAAATGAGTTCTATATGACTACAGGCAGGATGGGGGCAGATGGAAGGGATGACCTTGCGTCTTACCGTTGCTAAAGTTTTATCTTCCTTTAACAACATTTCGCTTGTCTCTTCATTCTTATAATAACGTTATTGCAGTGTTGTTAACAGTATTATTGTTTTATACTGTCTACACACAGGTTTCCAACTTTTGGTAACATTTTAATCATTAAAGGGATATCTACGGTATTTTGGGACTTGATTTTATTTTAGGTTTGGACCAAATAAATTTTCAGTAGCAGAAACATTTCATCACATTTTAAAATTTGATAATGACTTATATTGATAAATGGTGTGCATATTGTATATCATAGGAAAGGATAATAGTTACAGAAAATCAATATATAAGTAAATTGTTCGTTGCTTCTAATTTTAAATATAAATATTGCAATTGAAAGAATTTGTTAATGTTAGGTGTTCCCATCACATTTTCTGGTACTTAATTGTAGGGCATTTAGGTGGAGTCAACACATAATTTATTTTATGCATTGTTTAAAAATGTTAACTGTATGAATATACTCCTAATAACATCAGAGGCCAAACATAACTATACAAATATACTTCACAATTTCATTTTTTTACAAACACTCTTTACTTGCCTCAATTTGGTCTATTGGCTAAAATACCTCAAGAGTGCAGATTTATCACTTCACTAGTTTGAAATGAACTAGGTATTCTGTTTTTTTGATGTTCCATGAATTTTGACAGCTCATGTATACATGACTAGCATCATAATTATGATCCAGTCTGATGGTCACATATAGAGCAGGTTATTTTAGGTGACTGGGTTTCCCACAGTTTATATTGCAGAAATGCTCCTGTTGGCTAGTCTTGCTTAAAACAGAAGTTAGGACAGTCCTGTCATACAAGTTCTGGTGTCAGTTGTTCCTCCGCAGATGTAGATTGTAGAGTTGCTGATGCTAATTCAGCGTAAGTGTGCTTTGAAACGGCAGTGTTCCGTTCTCAATTGAAATACAGTGACTTAGTCGTTTCTGTTCAATTTGGTATTGTCCTGCCCTGTCAGAGGTAGCAAAGATAATTGTTTGCATATTTTTGTGTTTTCAGGGGGATTAGTAAATCATCAGTCACCATTATTTCAAGAGGAATTTCCAAGTTTGGCACAAGAGGAAAAAAGCAAAGAAACAGTGCAACCTACCAAAAAGGAAGACGAAACCAAGGATACTCAATATGGACCAGGGCCAAGCTTGCGACCACAGAGTATGAAGTTACCTAGTCTTTTGTTTTATAATCTTTAACTATTGAAATCATAATATTTTGGTCTCATGTTCTATTCTTTGTTCTCTCTCTGGACATGGAAACAACCTGATTAAAAATTTTCTAGGCTCAAATGAGGTGTGTCATGGATGGAAGACACAGAAAAGATGATGTCCCTAGTTACCCCAGTTGAGGAAATACTCAAAGGGGTGAAATGGATATGAACTGGTGAAAATCTGTCAAGTTATTAAAGTTATAATCACAGTCGGCAGGGATTATTGCTGCAATGGAAAAGAAGGTATAGAAATCACACTTTTAACCGACAACATGCAAGAGAATGCTGTGGTCATATACACTGATGACTCTATGCGGATAGTCAACATCTTGCAGGATCGTTTCTGCAATTCTAAGAGGTAAAGTCACTAATGAAAAGTCTATATAGAGCAGTGTTTCCCAACGTGGGTCCCTCACGCCACAGGGGGGGCAATTTGATTGTTCAGGGAGACAATTCAGGGGCGAATAATACAATATTTGAATATTAACAAATATGTATATGTTACATAGGGGGGGGGGGGTATCAGAATTTTAGAAAGACTTAGGTGGGACATGGTAAAAAAGAGGTTGAGAAACCACTGGTCTAGAGCATATAGTACAACAACCTCCATTATGAGAATGGAAATCAAAACAGTTACATAGGTGTTGAAATGGATCTCTGAAACAGTGACAATACGTTATTGTATCTGGCTCGCTATCCATGATCAGAAAAATTTAGAATACAATGGGTGGGTGGAGTATATTGTGATATTCACACCTCCTGGAACTTAATGTAGATATTTTGCCATGGCCACGCTGGGGTTGTGGGTAATGTGAGATACAAAGGACAGGGGTAACATTGTAAATTACATATATATATATATATATATATATATATATATATATATATATATATATATATATATATATATATATATATACATACATACATCTTTTAGGTGAGGACACCGTGGTGTATGATACTGCTAAGAAATTGAGAGTTTGAATTACTCGTGGAAATGGAAGGCGGTATTAGGGAAATGTACATTCAACATGTCACAGGAACTATCAGCATACATACCTTTGCCTTCTGCTAACTTCCTATGAGAAAGCTTAGAGTGTACTGCCATTAGTTCAAGATAATCAATATTCACTATGAGAATGTGAACCAACAGAGAACTGTAACTGACTGTTGATCATGTGTAATGATTGATACACTCAAGTGGAGATTGGAGTGCAATGATGATGATCTGATAACTAACTGATGCTTGGTTAATATCAGATGGAGAAATCATTTTAAAAATTGTAAATTCTTTTTACCTCACAGAGAAAAACTTATTGTATGCTTCTACAAAATGTTATTTCTAAATCCTGATTTTGTTTATATTCTCAAATTCCTACATATTAGCAGGATGTAATGCGTTGAGGTGCTGAGTTCCAAAAGGGGAGCTAAGAATAGTAAAACTGTTTACCTTCCATGTATGTCATACGAGGCGACTAAGGAGGTTATGGGTTGGAGTTGGCTGTCCCATCCCAGAGTAACCCAAAGCCATGCTGAAGTCGAATGTGTCCGGCCGAAAGTTGCAGACATTGCAGCAATGCTGTAAACCACGAGACAACACATTCTGCTCTCCTGACTACAACCTGCTAATCTGCAGGAGTTTGAGAACGAACACATAAGATATAGGATGTAGTCCAAAGAACGGAATGATTTAGTCTTGCTGCAATGTCTGTGCCTTTTGGCTTGACAGATCCCACGTCTTCTGGGTAACTTTGACCTTTATGAAATGGAACAGCCAATTCTACATCAAAACCACCGTAGTTGTCTCTAGCGACATGCATGGTAGTTCAGTGTTACTATTCTATGCTTCCCTTTCGGGCCTGGTAATGCAGAGATTTCTCAATCCATATCCATAAGTTCTGTAGCTTGTCCGGGTTTTAGTGGTGAGCACATGATTTTTATCTCCATTGATACAGATAAATAGAAAAATAGTGGCCGGTCCATTCTTTTATGTTCTAGGAATTTCTTTTCCTCCAGCGTTCCAGCTGTATTCTGCAAGATCCTTTAGGTAGGAATCATCATTCAGCTTTTGTATTGAAATAATGTTGTTTTCATCATTTATGGTTGAATATACTCCTTGTGGGCTTGTACCCATCAAATTTATTTCTTAAATACACATTTATCTTATGCTTTCTATATGAGGCGCATAAATATTAGTCTATCACACTTGTATTGAAAAGCATGTATCTGTCTCACCCAGCTGTGTGTGCAACTTTCATCACATAGCATAATTGACAGAATTATTGTTATACATTTTGTTGTGCAAACTTTGTAAAATGAGTATCTAAATTTTTTGTGTGCATTTTTTTCGTTAAAGATGTTGCAAGTTGGCGCGAGGGTGGCGGGCGTGCAGTGCCACAGCCCAAGCAGGAAGATCCAGTACCCAGTTCCACAAGCTTGAATATGATAGAAACACAACCGAATGGCCCCCCGATGTCCGGTGGGAGTGGTGGTGGAGCGGGGGCTGATATGCCCCCGCACTCTCTACAGTCACCTCGTCCTGGTTCAGGCCATGGACCTCTGCATGGATCACTTCCCATGGGGCCTCCAATGGGAATACCACCACCACCACAATATAGAGGAATGATGCCACCCTATGTAAGTTATCAATTATTCTTTGTGTTATGTGAGCTTGTGAACGTTAACTGAGAATCATACCCCACACCCAGGAAAGCAGAATAGGACGCAGTACGAGAAAGGCTTAGTGATCCAGATTCCACGATGAAGTTAGGATGAGACAGATGCATTCTGATCTCCAGACTACAGCCTGTTAATCTGCAGGGGTGTGAGAATGAAAGCAGAAGTACTAGAAAGCAAGTCAAAATAACTTGTTAAACAAAACATATAGAACACCAACAAACACCACGCACTCACACACGCACCGACACCACCACACCACACACACACCTTGCCGTGGTGTTGATGGATGTTGGGGCAGAGAGGTTGTGATCAAAGATATTCTGTGCCTTGGTGTTGATGGATGTTGGGGCAGAGAGGTTGTGATCAAAGATATTCTGTGTAATTGGTCCTCATTCCCTCTACGCTGATTGGACTTAATTTTGAACAGGTGTTTTGCACAATCTTTGAAACTACCTGTTACTGGGATGTATCACAAGCAGGCACTTTTAGGATCTTGGCCATCTGCTAGCCCTGGGAACTACATCCCTATATTAATGAAATTTGTTCATTTAAAAAAACAACTCAATGCTGCATGTTTCCCATTTAGCGTTACATGGTCGACCAGTTACCTTGGATGATAAGCATTAACATAATGCATTGTAACCCAACTAGCCATGTAAAAAAAGAGGACATAAGAAAGCTTCTTAAATTCATCTTTTTTTCATTCTAGAACTCCTGCAGAATAGCAGGATGTAGCCTGGAGAAAGGGATGTATTGTCATGGTTTACAGCTTAGCTGCGATATATGCGCTCTTTGGCCTGGCACATCTGACTAACATTGCTTCTGGGTCGCTGACCATATATGGGATGGGATAGCCAACTCCATTTCTCAGCCCGGTTTGCCACATCACAAAATTTTAAAAAAGCATCACAAATAGGAGTTACTATTTCATAAATGCAACAAAGTTTCTGTTTTTAGAGATATTTACATAATTTATGTACATACATGTAAACAAAGAATTGAATACTGCATATATTTGTGTATGTTTTGTTTGTGCATGTGTGATAAAAGAGACTCAGACATTGTAAAGATGGAGGAAAGGGAAAAGAAAAATGAAAAAAAAATATTTTAAAATTGCGTACTTTTATTTTCCAAAGTGGCAACCCTGATAACAGACTTTCCCACACCTATGTCTATTGTAATTATGTATTTTTATAACCAAAGATATTGTTGGGGATATCATAAAAAGTAGATTTAACTTTTAGAGCCCCATGGGGGTGCAGATACGCCCACAAATATTTGTCTATTAGGTCCTGGTGGTGTACCCATATGCCCGTTGCTGTGTGACCAATTGATCGGTATGGAACTACATGAAGTTAGACTCATGTGACAAATGTTTTGTGCCGTTCGAAGCTAGAACTAATCACACCCACCTAGCTCATTCCTTTACCGCTTACATTATAAGACAGAGCAGCCATGTTGAGTTTTTTTATGTTATGTTTGCTGGAAATATTTCTGTTTATCAGAACACCATATTGAAAAGAAATTTTAATGAATTCTTATCCCCGATGATGAGAAATTCTACAATGTGTCCAATTAGATTTATGGTTGATGCACTTTCTTAGATGATGTGCTGCTTTGCCAAAGTCAAATATAAATAACCAAATGGTCAGAGGGTGTCCGACAAAGTGGATGGTGCCGCAGTAACCTAATGAACAAATAGTCAAGCAAAATGAATTAAACAGGTTACTAAAACACTTACCTTGCTTATTAATAAAAATATATTTAAAAAAGTATATATAAAAAAAAATACAATAAAACTAAACAGGACAATTCTCTAAAAAACATTGAGAATTGTCCTGTTTAGTTTTATTGTATGTTTTTTTATATATACTTTTTTAAATATATTTTTATTAAAATAGGCAAAGTAAGTGTTTTAGTAACCTGTTTAATTCATTTTGCTTGACTATTTGCCAAAGTCACCAGATGCCTGGAGTTTGACATGCATTTATCACGCACTTTCCTCATCCGCTTGTTGTGACTTTCCAATCCATTGCCAAACAATGTTTGTTTTGACTATTCGCCAGTGCGCTTATCACCCAAAGAAGTAGGTAGATTGTGCCTATTTGGGACATGGAACACGCAGTCGTAATGTAGCGATATGTTAAGCGATTAAACCGGTAATATGCCATTAAAAAAATTGATGCCAATATCACAATCCTGGTTTTCTACTCCTAGAGGCAGTTGAAATTTTCCTAAATATTTATGATTGTTTTAAAAAAAAACCGTTACAAAAAAATTTATTTCTAATATTTTACAATAAAGACATTTTTGTAAATAGTTGTATCTATTGTTTATGAATAATGCTTTTAGTAACTTATTTTTTTTGTGTGTGCAGATATTTGGAATCCCATCAGGAGGATATCCTCCCAATTTCCCAGGATTTCCTCGTAATCCATTCCCACATGACCCAAGGTTTGTGTGTTTTGTAGCTTTTTAAGTGTTTTGTTTTCCAAATTTGTATTGTTTATAGCATATGTTAATCATCAGATACCACACTTTGCTTGCAATGATGCTATAACATCTGTCAATCCAATGAGAAATATGATTTAGCCCATATATGTTCTGAGCAAGCAATGTATTTACTTTCTGTTAATATAGTCAGGCTTTGTGGTATTGAGGTACAGAGAGTGCATCTATCATAGCCAATGTACTGGGATAAAATCCAGTCTCAAGCAATTGTGCATCTGGACATTTAGAAAGAAATAGCACATTACAAACATTTTTATATTTCCTAGACAATCACTACAACCAAAAATGCTGTACATCCTAAATAGGATATGCTGTAGGAATTAATGAAATAATATGGTAGCAAAGGAGGCTCGATTCTGCACAGCTAAAACTAAGAACTTTGTTACAGGTTGGAGTTTACTAAGTTCGTCAATCCTAAAAAATTATGTTTGCTAAAAGATCAAGATTAAATTTTGCCACTTTGTTTTATAATAAATCTTTTAAATGTCTATAAACAATACTGTACTTTATATTTTATTGGACTTTCTTTCAGATTCAGAGGTCCACCACCCAACATGCCTCATCAGAGACATGTGGCAGAGGGTGAAGATAATCAGAAACGACCTGCTATTGTGTCTGAAAAGGCACTTAAAGATTTTGAAGAAATTATCAAATCTGACATTAATGATGGGGGTTGGGCTGGCCCTCAAGGAGAAATTGACTACAGGTAAATTTGTTTATTTTTTCACTTTTTCTGTCTACTTTGTCTCTTTCATGCAATGCCTGTTCCTACTATCTAAAGTAGATAATACACTTGTACTTTCAATTCTTATGAAACATGGGTCATCCACATGCAGGTGTACTCTGTAGCAATATTTTGTCACTATGTACAAATCCCAATGTACAGTTCTTAAATTTTTATGTGACATAGATATTTTGTTAGGAAAGTTTACAAAAATCATTGGCGTACCTTGGTAGTACACTGGAATCTATAATGACATGGGCAAAACAGACAGAAAATGCAGAGAAAAAGGCCAGAAACAGAATGGGCATAACGAAAAAGATAGCTGGCACAAACTGGGGAGCGGACAGCAAAATCTTGAAAAGCCTACACACAGGTAGAGTTAGGCCAGTACTAGGGTATGGCATCACAGCCTGGGCCACAACATCTAAAATAGTTCAACAAAATTAACAAAACAAAGAATCAGCTACAAGTATTATCTCTGCATCTATGAATACAGTGATAAATACTCATAAATCCATTAGAAACAATAACTGGTCTTCATTAGTGGAAGATAGAAGAGACATGAAAGTAGTTCAACAAGCAGAAAAATACAAGAGACTCCTGAATTATCCTATGCACCAACGAATTAATGGCTATAGCAGAAGCAGGCTGGAGAGGAGCAACTTCTCAGCATGCGCAAAGAAACTGATACAGACGGCATCAACTTTAGGACAAGTGAGACTAATGCCAATACAACCAGTCATTATACAGACTTGACACACTCCTGCTATACTCGTCTTTACTGCAAAAATGTCAGATGTATTGCCCTTGAACAAAATGTTTGCACACGTCTTCATGAAAGGAAATAATTAAGGGGGCGGCAAGGTGTCATACATTGGTTAACAATTGTTGTCATTTATGGACTAACCCTAACACAGGATGTAATTCTGTAGATATTAATATGTCATATCCCTTAAAAATTGTATTGGAATTGATATAATTTTTGTGCAGCTCCATGATAGAATTCACATCTGCATTGCACATGATGCTGCAGCATCAAATGTGGAAGTAATTTTTATTGTACAATAAAAATACTTTTATCTTTTAATATTTCAGTGAGAAACTTGTATTCAGTGATGATGAAGATGATACAAAAGGCCCAAGGTATGTATTTGTTTTTATTTTGTTCCACGTTTCTAGAAATTACTGGCTTTATGTGTATTTGAATGTGGTTTCCTTCCAATTTATTGCATAAGTAATGTACCAGTTTAGGTCTAAGCTTATTTCTTTTTCGATTTTCACCAAGATCTTCACTGTCAAAATTGAAAACGCTTGTTTTACGACTTGAAATAATATCTCCAATTATAAAACTCAAAAGAATAATAAATCCCGATGTTTACTAAATTTTTGAGCTCTCTTATGAGTGGAAGATGAAGCTATTTTGCTATTTCAAGAAAAGCAAAATCTACCTTGTTCGAATTTTCAATAAATATATCATGGATCTAATCACAAAGTACCATGATGGTTTCCTTTTGTTAGCCAGATTTCTAAATGTTAGTCAAATAAATTAATACACATTAATTTGCGATCCAAACGAAGCAAATTTAGAATGGCATATCTGCAAGAACGATATATCGCGAGCATGTATGGAATGGAGGTTCAATCTGGAACAATATATAGTTTTTATGGGCGGGTTAATTACTTAGGCCGTGAGTCTTCTTCTACTTCTTCAGATTTATATTTGCAATTTTGTTTTACTGCGTTGGATCCAGTCCAAAGTAATTCTGGTTAATTTAATTTTTTTCATGTTTGCTAAGATCATTTGCGATTCATAAATGAACAGTGGATAATAGAGTAACAATGAATTCTAAAATCAGCAGGGTGATTTAGTGTTTATTCTGGTGATTTTATATTGTAATCTTCCATACTCAATATACAATGGAAAACTTTTGCGAAAATAATGCACCATATTTGTGCATTGGATAGTGGATTGAAATGCAATTTGTTATTCACATTACTAGTCTTAAATGGAAATTTTATACATTATAATCAGATATTAAATTTACAGTGTTCTTTTGTTAACAGAGATAGAACTCGTCGTGGTGACAGAAACAGACAAGTCAGGAACGAATCTGAAGATCACCAAAGAGATGAAGACTATGAAACAGATCTTAAGGAAGAAAAAGATAGAGTAAGTTCTGTTGGTCACGATTTCTTTGTGTGTGTGTGTGTGTGTGTGTGTGAGAGAGCTCGTTCGTGCATTGTAGTTCAAAAAGTGCTATCTCGGCTGGTCTTTGTGTGTGACAAACCTGATATTTATGACCCCCCCCCTGCTGGTTTAATTACCTGACTCGCAAGGACTCTGTAAAGGGAGTGCACTGGATAAATGTTATCACAGTTTTTGCAAACTGCACAACTGAACATTCTTACAAATATTACCAGCAATTGCTTATAAACATTTTACTGAATTATTGAGTACTGTTGTAGTATTTGAAACAAAGGTGTGAAAATTTCATTAAATCTGTTGGGTTACTGTGAACATTGTATTTTTGGTTTATTTTTAATGTAGCAAAGACTAGAGTTAGAGGATTATTTAGTTTATAGCAGCCTTGCTTATAAAATATATTTTTTATGTTGTGTATGTTTTTACATATTTTCAATTTGACTAGAGGATATTAATTATTATATTTTAATGATGCAGAATATTCTACTGTGAGAAATTAAGTTTTATATTTTTCTATTATGTATAGAAATACATACAAATTAAAAAAAAAAATCCTAGACCAGATGATGGCGCAATGTATTTCTGAAATGTAAATTTTGGATATAAAAGAAATATATAAAGTCAAAATTGTGTATGCTCTTGCACAGTCAGACTCATCACCCACTTTACTGATGGTTTCTGCAACTTGTAATGTTGGACACATTGAATGTTGATGCACATCCTTTTTCTGCAATTTGAACATGAGTTTCTCTGTGATGGACTGACTACTAATGTCAAGAAATTCCCTTGATGTATTTAATGTCACACTAATCACCTATTTAATAATACAAGTGAAATGTCCTTTGCTTTTAATTAGTCTTACCTGATTTTTAGCAGGCAATGATTTGGATTTGGTAGGTTTACACAATTTTAGCAAAGAAAAGATTGATGGTCTTTAGTATTGCACATTAAATGTTGCATATAAAAATATTACTTAAATTTGTATATGTTCTCGCACAGTTGTGTTCTTTTGAATAGAGTACATGAAGTTGCTTTAATTAGGCAGAATAGTATACTGTAAGGAAAACACAATGGGGAAAAATAGGTTGTTTCTACTTTAATCCATTTACTATGCTTAAGAAATGCAAAATAAATAATATTTGTAAAACTATCGCAGACCAAATTCTGAAATGTCAATTTTGGATGACTCTTCATCACCCACTTTACTGATAGTTGCTGCGACTTTGTATGTTGCTACACATTCTTCTACTGCAATTTGAACTGAATTTCTCTGTGGACTAACCAATCTCATGCACTTCCATCCCTAGATGTCTTTTATGACACACTTAACAGATATTATTTTTTTTTATTTGATCGTCTTTTTGATTATACAAGTTAGATATCCTTAGAATATAATAATTCTGAGCTGGTTGTTAGCGGGGAATATGTTTGAATTTGGTAGTTTTACACACTTTTAGCAAAGAATAGATTTATGGCCTTTAGTATTTCACAGTAAATATTGCATATAAAATATAAATAAAATTGTTTATGATCTTGCACAGTCGGAATCAATTGAAAAGAGTACATGCATATGTTTTAGTTAGGCAGAATATTTTGTTGTAAGAAAAAAATAATTGGAGAATAGGTTGTGTGTTGCTACCTGTTTTATTTACATATGCATAAGAACTGATAAAACATGAAATAACTTTCACAAACCAAATGATGGCACAATGTATTTCTGAAATGTCAATTTTGGATGACTCTTCATCACCCACTTTACTGATGGTTTCTGAGACTTATAATGTTGGACACATTGAATGTTGTGCACATCCTTTTTCTGCAATTTGGACATGAGTTTCTCTTTGGTGGGCTAACTGATTTCAAGCAATTCAATCACCAGTAAATGCACGTAATGCTATTTTGTGTTTGTCTGATCATATTTTTAGTAATACAAGTGGGATGTCCTTTGAATATAGTCTTACCTAGTTTTAGCAGGAAATGGATGTAGTTGGTTGGTTGGTGGTCCATGGGCTCTAGCCCTTTGACCCAATGCAGATTTGGTAGTTTTACACAATGTTAGTAAAGAAAAGATTGATGGTCTTTAGTATTTCACATTAAATGTTGCGTTTAAAAATATTAATGAAAATTGTGTATGTTCTCACACAGTTGCCATCATTTGAATAGAGTACATGAAGTAGTTTTAATAAGGCAGAATATTATACTGTAAGGGGAAAATAGGTTGTTTCTACTTTAATTCATTTACTATGCTTAAGAAATTTAAAATAAAATTAAATTTGTAAAACTATCGCAGACCAAATGATGGTACAATGTTTTTTCTGAAATGTCAATTTTGGATGACTCTTCATCACCCACTTTACTGATGGTTTCTGCGATTTGTAATTATTGGACACATTGAATGTTGTGCACATCCTTTTTCTGCAATTTGAACATGAGTTTCTCTGTGATGGACTGACTACTAATGTCAAGAAATTATATCCCTTGATGTATTTAATGTCACACTAATCACCTATTTAATAATACAAGTGAAATGTCCTTTGCTTTTAATTAGTCTTACCTGATTTTTAGCAGGCAATGATTTGGATTTGGTAGGTTTACACAATTTTAGCAAAGAAAAGATTGATGGTCTTTAGTATTGCACATTAAATGTTGCATATAAAAATATTACTTAAATTTGTATATGTTCTCGCACAGTTGTGTTCTTTTGAATAGAGTACATGAAGTTGCTTTAATTAGGCAGAATAGTATACTGTAAGGAAAAATAGGTTGTTTCTACTTTAATCCATTTACTATGCTTAAGAAATACAAAATAAATAATATTTGTAAAACTATCGCAGACCAAATGATGGTACAATGTTTTTTCTGAAATGTCAATTTTGGATGACTCTTCATCACCCACTTTACTGATGGTTTCTGCGATTTGTAATTATTGGACACATTGAATGTTGTGCACATCCTTTTTCTGCAATTTGAACATGAGTTTCTCTGTGATGGACTGACTACTAATGTCAAGAAATTATATCCCTTGATGTATTTAATGTCACACTAATCACCTATTTAATAATACAAGTGAAATGTCCTTTACTTATAATTAGTCTTACCTGATGCTAAAGTCTTAGCAGGCAATGATTTGGATTTGGTAGGTTTACACAATTTTAGCAAAGAAAAGATTGATGGTCTTTAGTATTGCACATTAAATGTTGCATATAAAAATATTACTTAAATTTGTATATGTTCTCGCACAGTTGTGTTCTTTTGAATAGAGTACATGAAGTTACTTTAATTAGGCAGAATAGTATACTATAAGGAAAACATAATGGGAAAAATAGGTTGTTTCTACTTTAATCCATTTACTATGCTTAAGAAATACAAAATAAATAATATTTGTAAAACTATCGCAGACCAAATGATGGTACAATGTTTTTTCTGAAATGTCAATTTTGGATGACTCTTCATCACCCACTTTACTGATGGTTTCTGCGATTTGTAATTATTGGACACATTGAATGTTGTGCACATCCTTTTTCTGCAATTTGAACATGAGTTTCTCTGTGATGGACTGACTACTAATGTCAAGAAATTATATCCCTTGATGTATTTAATGTCACACTAATCACCTATTTAATAATACAAGTGAAATGTCCTTTGCTTTTAATTAGTCTTACCTGATTTTTAGCAGGCAATGATTTGGATTTGGTAGGTTTACACAATTTTAGCAAAGAAAAGATTGATGGTCTTTAGTATTGCACATTAAATGTTGCATATAAAAATATTACTTAAATTTGTATATGTTCTCGCACAGTTGTGTTCTTTTGAATAGAGTACATGAAGTTGCTTTAATTAGGCAGAATAGTATACTATAAGGAAAACATAATGGGAAAAATAGGTTGTTTCTACTTTAATCCATTTACTATGCTTAAGAAATACAAAATAAATAATATTTGTAAAACTATCGCAGACCAAATGATGGCACAATGTATTTCTGAAATGTCAATTTTGGATGACTCTTCATCACCCACTTTACTGATGGTTTCTGCGATTTGTATGTTGCTACACATTCTTCTACTGCAATTTGAACTGAATTTCTCTGTGGACTAACCAATCTCATGCACTTCCATCCCTAGATGTCTTTTATGACACACTTAACAGATATTATTTTTTTTTATTTGATCATCTTTTTGATTATGCAAGTGAGATATCCTTAGAATATAATAATTCTGAGCTGGTTGTTAGCGGGGAATATGTTTGAATTTGGTAGTTTTACACACTTTTAGCAAAGAATAGATTTATGGCCTTTAGTATTTCACAGTAAATATTGCATATAAAATATAAATAAAATTGTTTATGATCTTGCACAGTCGGAATCAATTGAAAAGAGTACATGCATATGTTTTAGTTAGGCAGAATATTTTGTTGTAAGAAAAAAATAATTGGAGAATAGGTTGTGTGTTGCTACCTGTTTTATTTACATATGCATAAGAACTGATAAAACATGAAATAACTTTCACAAACCAAATGATGGCACAATGTATTTCTGAAATGTCAATTTTGGATGACTCTTCATCACCCACTTTACTGATGGTTTCTGAGACTTATAATGTTGGACACATTGAATGTTGTGCACATCCTTTTTCTGCAATTTGGACATGAGTTTCTCTTTGGTGGGCTAACTGATTTCAAGCAATTCAATCACCAGTAAATGCACGTAATGCTATTTTGTGTTTGTCTGATCATATTTTTAGTAATACAAGTGGGATGTCCTTTGAATATAGTCTTACCTAGTTTTAGCAGGAAATGGATGTAGTTGGTTGGTTGGTGGTCCATGGGCTCTAGCCCTTTGACCCAATGCGGATTTGGTAGTTTTACACAATGTTAGTAAAGAAAAGATTGATGGTCTTTAGTATTTCACATTAAATGTTGCGTTTAAAAATATTAATGAAAATTGTGTATGTTCTCACACAGTTGCCATCATTTGAATAGAGTACATGAAGTAGTTTTAATAAGGCAGAATATTATACTGTAAGGGGAAAATAGGTTGTTTCTACTTTAATTCATTTACTATGCTTAAGAAATTTAAAATAAAATTAAATTTGTAAAACTATCGCAGACCAAATGATGGTACAATGTTTTTTCTGAAATGTCAATTTTGGATGACTCTTCATCACCCACTTTACTGATGGTTTCTGCGATTTGTAATTATTGGACACATTGAATGTTGTGCACATCCTTTTTCTGCAATTTGAACATGAGTTTCTCTGTGATGGACTGACTACTAATGTCAAGAAATTATATCCCTTGATGTATTTAATGTCACACTAATCACCTATTTAATAATACAAGTGAAATGTCCTTTACTTATAATTAGTCTTACCTGATGCTAAAGTCTTAGCAGGCAATGATTTGGATTTGGTAGTTTTACACAATGTTAGTAAAGAAAAGATTGATGGTCTTTAGTATTTCACATTAAATGTTGCGTTTAAAAATATTAATGAAAATTGTGTATGTTCTCACACAGTTGCCATCATTTGAATAGAGTACATGAAGTAGTTTTAATAAGGCAGAATATTATACTGTAAGGGGAAAATAGGTTGTTTCTACTTTAATTCATTTACTATGCTTAAGAAATTTAAAATAAAATTAAATTTGTAAAACTATCGCAGACCAAATGATGGTACAATGTTTTTTCTGAAATGTCAATTTTGGATGACTCTTCATCACCCACTTTACTGATGGTTTCTGCGATTTGTAATTATTGGACACATTGAATGTTGTGCACATCCTTTTTCTGCAATTTGAACATGAGTTTCTCTGTGATGGACTGACTACTAATGTCAAGAAATTATATCCCTTGATGTATTTAATGTCACACTAATCACCTATTTAATAATACAAGTGAAATGTCCTTTACTTATAATTAGTCTTACCTGATGCTAAAGTCTTAGCAGGCAATGATTTGGATTTGGTAGGTTTACACAATTTTAGCAAAGAAAAGATTGATGGTCTTTAGTATTGCACATTAAATGTTGCATATAAAAATATTACTTAAATTTGTATATGTTCTCGCACAGTTGTGTTCTTTTGAATAGAGTACATGAAGTTACTTTAATTAGGCAGAATAGTATACTATAAGGAAAACATAATGGGAAAAATAGGTTGTTTCTACTTTAATCCATTTACTATGCTTAAGAAATACAAAATAAATAATATTTGTAAAACTATCGCAGACCAAATGATGGTACAATGTTTTTTCTGAAATGTCAATTTTGGATGACTCTTCATCACCCACTTTACTGATGGTTTCTGCGATTTGTAATTATTGGACACATTGAATGTTGTGCACATCCTTTTTCTGCAATTTGAACATGAGTTTCTCTGTGATGGACTGACTACTAATGTCAAGAAATTATATCCCTTGATGTATTTAATGTCACACTAATCACCTATTTAATAATACAAGTGAAATGTCCTTTGCTTTTAATTAGTCTTACCTGATTTTTAGCAGGCAATGATTTGGATTTGGTAGGTTTACACAATTTTAGCAAAGAAAAGATTGATGGTCTTTAGTATTGCACATTAAATGTTGCATATAAAAATATTACTTAAATTTGTATATGTTCTCGCACAGTTGTGTTCTTTTGAATAGAGTACATGAAGTTGCTTTAATTAGGCAGAATAGTATACTATAAGGAAAACATAATGGGAAAAATAGGTTGTTTCTACTTTAATCCATTTACTATGCTTAAGAAATACAAAATAAATAATATTTGTAAAACTATCGCAGACCAAATGATGGCACAATGTATTTCTGAAATGTCAATTTTGGATGACTCTTCATCACCCACTTTACTGATGGTTTCTGCGATTTGTATGTTGCTACACATTCTTCTACTGCAATTTGAACTGAATTTCTCTGTGGACTAACCAATCTCATGCACTTCCATCCCTAGATGTCTTTTATGACACACTTAACAGATATTATTTTTTTTTATTTGATCATCTTTTTGATTATACAAGTGAGATATCCTTAGAATATAATAATTCTGAGCTGGTTGTTAGCGGGGAATATGTTTGAATTTGGTAGTTTTACACACTTTTAGCAAAGAATAGATTTATGGCCTTTAGTATTTCACAGTAAATATTGCATATAAAATATAAATAAAATTGTTTATGATCTTGCACAGTCGGAATCAATTGAAAAGAGTACATGCATATGTTTTAGTTAGGCAGAATATTTTGTTGTAAGAAAAAAATAATTGGAGAATAGGTTGTGTGTTGCTACCTGTTTTATTTACATATGCATAAGAACTGATAAAACATGAAATAACTTTCATTAACCAAATGATGGCACAATGTATTTCTGAAATGTCAATTTTGGATGACTCTTCATCACCCACTTTACTGATGGTTTCTGAGACTTATAATGTTGGACACATTGAATGTTGTGCACATCCTTTTTCTGCAATTTGGACATGAGTTTCTCTTTGGTGGGCTAACTGATTTCAAGCAATTCAATCACCAGTAAATGCACGTAATGCTATTTTGTGTTTGTCTGATCATATTTTTAGTAATACAAGTGGGATGTCCTTTGAATATAGTCTTACCTAGTTTTAGCAGGAAATGGATGTAGTTGGTTGGTTGGTGGTCCATGGGCTCTAGCCCTTTGACCCAATGCGGATTTGGTAGTTTTACACAATGTTAGTAAAGAAAAGATTGATGGTCTTTAGTATTTCACATTAAATGTTGCGTTTAAAAATATTAATGAAAATTGTGTATGTTCTCACACAGTTGCCATCATTTGAATAGAGTACATGAAGTAGTTTTAATAAGGCAGAATATTATACTGTAAGGGGAAAATAGGTTGTTTCTACTTTAATTCATTTACTATGCTTAAGAAATTTAAAATAAAATTAAATTTGTAAAACTATCGCAGACCAAATGATGGTACAATGTTTTTTCTGAAATGTCAATTTTGGATGACTCTTCATCACCCACTTTACTGATGGTTTCTGCGATTTGTAATTATTGGACACATTGAATGTTGTGCACATCCTTTTTCTGCAATTTGAACATGAGTTTCTCTGTGATGGACTGACTACTAATGTCAAGAAATTATATCCCTTGATGTATTTAATGTCACACTAATCACCTATTTAATAATACAAGTGAAATGTCCTTTACTTATAATTAGTCTTACCTGATGCTAAAGTCTTAGCAGGCAATGATTTGGATTTGGTAGGTTTACACAATTTTAGCAAAGAAAAGATTGATGGTCTTTAGTATTGCACATTAAATGTTGCATATAAAAATATTACTTAAATTTGTATATGTTCTCGCACAGTTGTGTTCTTTTGAATAGAGTACATGAAGTTGCTTTAATTAGGCAGAATAGTATACTGTAAGGAAAAATAGGTTGTTTCTACTTTAATCCATTTACTATGCTTAAGAAATACAAAATAAATAATATTTGTAAAACTATCGCAGACCAAATGATGGTACAATGTTTTTTCTGACATGTCAATTTTGGATGACTCTTCATCACCCACTTTACTGATGGTTTCTGCGATTTGTAATTATTGGACACATTGAATGTTGTGCACATCCTTTTTCTGCAATTTGAACATGAGTTTCTCTGTGATGGACTGACTACTAATGTCAAGAAATTATATCCCTTGATGTATTTAATGTCACACTAATCACCTATTTAATAATACAAGTGAAATGTCCTTTACTTATAATTAGTCTTACCTGATGCTAAAGTCTTAGCAGGCAATGATTTGGATTTGGTAGGTTTACACAATTTTAGCAAAGAAAAGATTGATGGTCTTTAGTATTGCACATTAAATGTTGCATATAAAAATATTACTTAAATTTGTATATGTTCTCGCACAGTTGTGTTCTTTTGAATAGAGTACATGAAGTTACTTTAATTAGGCAGAATAGTATACTATAAGGAAAACATAATGGGAAAAATAGGTTGTTTCTACTTTAATCCATTTACTATGCTTAAGAAATACAAAATAAATAATATTTGTAAAACTATCGCAGACCAAATGATGGTACAATGTTTTTTCTGAAATGTCAATTTTGGATGACTCTTCATCACCCACTTTACTGATGGTTTCTGCGATTTGTAATTATTGGACACATTGAATGTTGTGCACATCCTTTTTCTGCAATTTGAACATGAGTTTCTCTGTGATGGACTGACTACTAATGTCAAGAAATTATATCCCTTGATGTATTTAATGTCACACTAATCACCTATTTAATAATACAAGTGAAATGTCCTTTGCTTTTAATTAGTCTTACCTGATTTTTAGCAGGCAATGATTTGGATTTGGTAGGTTTACACAATTTTAGCAAAGAAAAGATTGATGGTCTTTAGTATTGCACATTAAATGTTGCATATAAAAATATTACTTAAATTTGTATATGTTCTCGCACAGTTGTGTTCTTTTGAATAGAGTACATGAAGTTGCTTTAATTAGGCAGAATAGTATACTATAAGGAAAACATAATGGGAAAAATAGGTTGTTTCTACTTTAATCCATTTACTATGCTTAAGAAATACAAAATAAATAATATTTGTAAAACTATCGCAGACCAAATGATGGCACAATGTATTTCTGAAATGTCAATTTTGGATGACTCTTCATCACCCACTTTACTGATGGTTTCTGCGATTTGTATGTTGCTACACATTCTTCTACTGCAATTTGAACTGAATTTCTCTGTGGACTAACCAATCTCATGCACTTCCATCCCTAGATGTCTTTTATGACACACTTAACAGATATTATTTTTTTTTATTTGATCATCTTTTTGATTATACAAGTGAGATATCCTTAGAATATAATAATTCTGAGCTGGTTGTTAGCGGGGAATATGTTTGAATTTGGTAGTTTTACACACTTTTAGCAAAGAATAGATTTATGGCCTTTAGTATTTCACAGTAAATATTGCATATAAAATATAAATAAAATTGTTTATGATCTTGCACAGTCGGAATCAATTGAAAAGAGTACATGCATATGTTTTAGTTAGGCAGAATATTTTGTTGTAAGAAAAAAATAATTGGAGAATAGGTTGTGTGTTGCTACCTGTTTTATTTACATATGCATAAGAACTGATAAAACATGAAATAACTTTCACAAACCAAATGATGGCACAATGTATTTCTGAAATGTCAATTTTGGATGACTCTTCATCACCCACTTTACTGATGGTTTCTGAGACTTATAATGTTGGACACATTGAATGTTGTGCACATCCTTTTTCTGCAATTTGGACATGAGTTTCTCTTTGGTGGGCTAACTGATTTCAAGCAATTCAATCACCAGTAAATGCACGTAATGCTATTTTGTGTTTGTCTGATCATATTTTTAGTAATACAAGTGGGATGTCCTTTGAATATAGTCTTACCTAGTTTTAGCAGGAAATGGATGTAGTTGGTTGGTTGGTGGTCCATGGGCTCTAGCCCTTTGACCCAATGCAGATTTGGTAGTTTTACACAATGTTAGTAAAGAAAAGATTGATGGTCTTTAGTATTTCACATTAAATGTTGCGTTTAAAAATATTAATGAAAATTGTGTATGTTCTCACACAGTTGCCATCATTTGAATAGAGTACATGAAGTAGTTTTAATAAGGCAGAATATTATACTGTAAGGGGAAAATAGGTTGTTTCTACTTTAATTCATTTACTATGCTTAAGAAATTTAAAATAAAATTAAATTTGTAAAACTATCGCAGACCAAATGATGGTACAATGTTTTTTCTGAAATGTCAATTTTGGATGACTCTTCATCACCCACTTTACTGATGGCTTCTGCGATTTGTAATTATTGGACACATTGAATGTTGTGCACATCCTTTTTCTGCAATTTGAACATGAGTTTCTCTGTGATGGACTGACTACTAATGTCAAGAAATTATATCCCTTGATGTATTTAATGTCACACTAATCACCTATTTAATAATACAAGTGAAATGTCCTTTACTTATAATTAGTCTTACCTGATGCTAAAGTCTTAGCAGGCAATGATTTGGATTTGGTAGTTTTACACAATGTTAGTAAAGAAAAGATTGATGGTCTTTAGTATTTCACATTAAATGTTGCGTTTAAAAATATTAATGAAAATTGTGTATGTTCTCACACAGTTGCCATCATTTGAATAGAGTACATGAAGTAGTTTTAATAAGGCAGAATATTATACTGTAAGGGGAAAATAGGTTGTTTCTACTTTAATTCATTTACTATGCTTAAGAAATTTAAAATAAAATTAAATTTGTAAAACTATCGCAGACCAAATGATGGTACAATGTTTTTTCTGAAATGTCAATTTTGGATGACTCTTCATCACCCACTTTACTGATGGTTTCTGCGATTTGTAATTATTGGACACATTGAATGTTGTGCACATCCTTTTTCTGCAATTTGAACATGAGTTTCTCTGTGATGGACTGACTACTAATGTCAAGAAATTATATCCCTTGATGTATTTAATGTCACACTAATCACCTATTTAATAATACAAGTGAAATGTCCTTTGCTTTTAATTAGTCTTACCTGATTTTTAGCAGGCAATGATTTGGATTTGGTAGGTTTACACAATTTTAGCAAAGAAAAGATTGATGGTCTTTAGTATTGCACATTAAATGTTGCATATAAAAATATTACTTAAATTTGTATATGTTCTCGCACAGTTGTGTTCTTTTGAATAGAGTACATGAAGTTACTTTAATTAGGCAGAATAGTATACTATAAGGAAAACATAATGGGAAAAATAGGTTGTTTCTACTTTAATCCATTTACTATGCTTAAGAAATACAAAATAAATAATATTTGTAAAACTATCGCAGACCAAATGATGGTACAATGTTTTTTCTGAAATGTCAATTTTGGATGACTCTTCATCACCCACTTTACTGATGGTTTCTGCGATTTGTAATTATTGGACACATTGAATGTTGTGCACATCCTTTTTCTGCAATTTGAACATGAGTTTCTCTGTGATGGACTGACTACTAATGTCAAGAAATTATATCCCTTGATGTATTTAATGTCACACTAATCACCTATTTAATAATACAAGTGAAATGTCCTTTGCTTTTAATTAGTCTTACCTGATTTTTAGCAGGCAATGATTTGGATTTGGTAGGTTTACACAATTTTAGCAAAGAAAAGATTGATGGTCTTTAGTATTGCACATTAAATGTTGCATATAAAAATATTACTTAAATTTGTATATGTTCTCGCACAGTTGTGTTCTTTTGAATAGAGTACATGAAGTTGCTTTAATTAGGCAGAATAGTATACTATAAGGAAAACATAATGGGAAAAATAGGTTGTTTCTACTTTAATCCATTTACTATGCTTAAGAAATACAAAATAAATAATATTTGTAAAACTATCGCAGACCAAATGATGGCACAATGTATTTCTGAAATGTCAATTTTGGATGACTCTTCATCACCCACTTTACTGATGGTTTCTGCGATTTGTATGTTGCTACACATTCTTCTACTGCAATTTGAACTGAATTTCTCTGTGGACTAACCAATCTCATGCACTTCCATCCCTAGATGTCTTTTATGACACACTTAACAGATATTATTTTTTTTTATTTGATCATCTTTTTGATTATGCAAGTGAGATATCCTTAGAATATAATAATTCTGAGCTGGTTGTTAGCGGGGAATATGTTTGAATTTGGTAGTTTTACACACTTTTAGCAAAGAATAGATTTATGGCCTTTAGTATTTCACAGTAAATATTGCATATAAAATATAAATAAAATTGTTTATGATCTTGCACAGTCGGAATCAATTGAAAAGAGTACATGCATATGTTTTAGTTAGGCAGAATATTTTGTTGTAAGAAAAAAATAATTGGAGAATAGGTTGTGTGTTGCTACCTGTTTTATTTACATATGCATAAGAACTGATAAAACATGAAATAACTTTCACAAACCAAATGATGGCACAATGTATTTCTGAAATGTCAATTTTGGATGACTCTTCATCACCCACTTTACTGATGGTTTCTGAGACTTATAATGTTGGACACATTGAATGTTGTGCACATCCTTTTTCTGCAATTTGGACATGAGTTTCTCTTTGGTGGGCTAACTGATTTCAAGCAATTCAATCACCAGTAAATGCACGTAATGCTATTTTGTGTTTGTCTGATCATATTTTTAGTAATACAAGTGGGATGTCCTTTGAATATAGTCTTACCTAGTTTTAGCAGGAAATGGATGTAGTTGGTTGGTTGGTGGTCCATGGGCTCTAGCCCTTTGACCCAATGCGGATTTGGTAGTTTTACACAATGTTAGTAAAGAAAAGATTGATGGTCTTTAGTATTTCACATTAAATGTTGCGTTTAAAAATATTAATGAAAATTGTGTATGTTCTCACACAGTTGCCATCATTTGAATAGAGTACATGAAGTAGTTTTAATAAGGCAGAATATTATACTGTAAGGGGAAAATAGGTTGTTTCTACTTTAATTCATTTACTATGCTTAAGAAATTTAAAATAAAATTAAATTTGTAAAACTATCGCAGACCAAATGATGGTACAATGTTTTTTCTGAAATGTCAATTTTGGATGACTCTTCATCACCCACTTTACTGATGGCTTCTGCGATTTGTAATTATTGGACACATTGAATGTTGTGCACATCCTTTTTCTGCAATTTGAACATGAGTTTCTCTGTGATGGACTGACTACTAATGTCAAGAAATTATATCCCTTGATGTATTTAATGTCACACTAATCACCTATTTAATAATACAAGTGAAATGTCCTTTACTTATAATTAGTCTTACCTGATGCTAAAGTCTTAGCAGGCAATGATTTGGATTTGGTAGTTTTACACAATGTTAGTAAAGAAAAGATTGATGGTCTTTAGTATTTCACATTAAATGTTGCGTTTAAAAATATTAATGAAAATTGTGTATGTTCTCACACAGTTGCCATCATTTGAATAGAGTACATGAAGTAGTTTTAATAAGGCAGAATATTATACTGTAAGGGGAAAATAGGTTGTTTCTACTTTAATTCATTTACTATGCTTAAGAAATTTAAAATAAAATTAAATTTGTAAAACTATCGCAGACCAAATGATGGTACAATGTTTTTTCTGAAATGTCAATTTTGGATGACTCTTCATCACCCACTTTACTGATGGTTTCTGCGATTTGTAATTATTGGACACATTGAATGTTGTGCACATCCTTTTTCTGCAATTTGAACATGAGTTTCTCTGTGATGGACTGACTACTAATGTCAAGAAATTATATCCCTTGATGTATTTAATGTCACACTAATCACCTATTTAATAATACAAGTGAAATGTCCTTTACTTATAATTAGTCTTACCTGATGCTAAAGTCTTAGCAGGCAATGATTTGGATTTGGTAGGTTTACACAACTTTAGCAAAGAAAAGATTGATGGTCTTTAGTATTGCACATTAAATGTTGCATATAAAAATATTACTTAAATTTGTATATGTTCTCGCACAGTTGTGTTCTTTTGAATAGAGTACATGAAGTTACTTTAATTAGGCAGAATAGTATACTATAAGGAAAACATAATGGGAAAAATAGGTTGTTTCTACTTTAATCCATTTACTATGCTTAAGAAATACAAAATAAATAATATTTGTAAAACTATCGCAGACCAAATGATGGTACAATGTTTTTTCTGAAATGTCAATTTTGGATGACTCTTCATCACCCACTTTACTGATGGTTTCTGCGATTTGTAATTATTGGACACATTGAATGTTGTGCACATCCTTTTTCTGCAATTTGAACATGAGTTTCTCTGTGATGGACTGACTACTAATGTCAAGAAATTATATCCCTTGATGTATTTAATGTCACACTAATCACCTATTTAATAATACAAGTGAAATGTCCTTTGCTTTTAATTAGTCTTACCTGATTTTTAGCAGGCAATGATTTGGATTTGGTAGGTTTACACAATTTTAGCAAAGAAAAGATTGATGGTCTTTAGTATTGCACATTAAATGTTGCATATAAAAATATTACTTAAATTTGTATATGTTCTCGCACAGTTGTGTTCTTTTGAATAGAGTACATGAAGTTGCTTTAATTAGGCAGAATAGTATACTATAAGGAAAACATAATGGGAAAAATAGGTTGTTTCTACTTTAATCCATTTACTATGCTTAAGAAATACAAAATAAATAATATTTGTAAAACTATCGCAGACCAAATGATGGCACAATGTATTTCTGAAATGTCAATTTTGGATGACTCTTCATCACCCACTTTACTGATGGTTTCTGCGATTTGTATGTTGCTACACATTCTTCTACTGCAATTTGAACTGAATTTCTCTGTGGACTAACCAATCTCATGCACTTCCATCCCTAGATGTCTTTTATGACACACTTAACAGATATTATTTTTTTTTATTTGATCATCTTTTTGATTATACAAGTGAGATATCCTTAGAATATAATAATTCTGAGCTGGTTGTTAGCGGGGAATATGTTTGAATTTGGTAGTTTTACACACTTTTAGCAAAGAATAGATTTATGGCCTTTAGTATTTCACAGTAAATATTGCATATAAAATATAAATAAAATTGTTTATGATCTTGCACAGTCGGAATCAATTGAAAAGAGTACATGCATATGTTTTAGTTAGGCAGAATATTTTGTTGTAAGAAAAAAATAATTGGAGAATAGGTTGTGTGTTGCTACCTGTTTTATTTACATATGCATAAGAACTGATAAAACATGAAATAACTTTCACAAACCAAATGATGGCACAATGTATTTCTGAAATGTCAATTTTGGATGACTCTTCATCACCCACTTTACTGATGGTTTCTGAGACTTATAATGTTGGACACATTGAATGTTGTGCACATCCTTTTTCTGCAATTTGGACATGAGTTTCTCTTTGGTGGGCTAACTGATTTCAAGCAATTCAATCACCAGTAAATGCACGTAATGCTATTTTGTGTTTGTCTGATCATATTTTTAGTAATACAAGTGGGATGTCCTTTGAATATAGTCTTACCTAGTTTTAGCAGGAAATGGATGTAGTTGGTTGGTTGGTGGTCCATGGGCTCTAGCCCTTTGACCCAATGCGGATTTGGTAGTTTTACACAATGTTAGTAAAGAAAAGATTGATGGTCTTTAGTATTTCACATTAAATGTTGCGTTTAAAAATATTAATGAAAATTGTGTATGTTCTCACACAGTTGCCATCATTTGAATAGAGTACATGAAGTAGTTTTAATAAGGCAGAATATTATACTGTAAGGGGAAAATAGGTTGTTTCTACTTTAATTCATTTACTATGCTTAAGAAATTTAAAATAAAATTAAATTTGTAAAACTATCGCAGACCAAATGATGGTACAATGTTTTTTCTGAAATGTCAATTTTGGATGACTCTTCATCACCCACTTTACTGATGGTTTCTGCGATTTGTAATTATTGGACACATTGAATGTTGTGCACATCCTTTTTCTGCAATTTGAACATGAGTTTCTCTGTGATGGACTGACTACTAATGTCAAGAAATTATATCCCTTGATGTATTTAATGTCACACTAATCACCTATTTAATAATACAAGTGAAATGTCCTTTACTTATAATTAGTCTTACCTGATGCTAAAGTCTTAGCAGGCAATGATTTGGATTTGGTAGGTTTACACAATTTTAGCAAAGAAAAGATTGATGGTCTTTAGTATTGCACATTAAATGTTGCATATAAAAATATTACTTAAATTTGTATATGTTCTCGCACAGTTGTGTTCTTTTGAATAGAGTACATGAAGTTGCTTTAATTAGGCAGAATAGTATACTGTAAGGAAAAATAGGTTGTTTCTACTTTAATCCATTTACTATGCTTAAGAAATACAAAATAAATAATATTTGTAAAACTATCGCAGACCAAATGATGGTACAATGTTTTTTCTGACATGTCAATTTTGGATGACTCTTCATCACCCACTTTACTGATGGTTTCTGCGATTTGTAATTATTGGACACATTGAATGTTGTGCACATCCTTTTTCTGCAATTTGAACATGAGTTTCTCTGTGATGGACTGACTACTAATGTCAAGAAATTATATCCCTTGATGTATTTAATGTCACACTAATCACCTATTTAATAATACAAGTGAAATGTCCTTTACTTATAATTAGTCTTACCTGATGCTAAAGTCTTAGCAGGCAATGATTTGGATTTGGTAGGTTTACACAATTTTAGCAAAGAAAAGATTGATGGTCTTTAGTATTGCACATTAAATGTTGCATATAAAAATATTACTTAAATTTGTATATGTTCTCGCACAGTTGTGTTCTTTTGAATAGAGTACATGAAGTTACTTTAATTAGGCAGAATAGTATACTATAAGGAAAACATAATGGGAAAAATAGGTTGTTTCTACTTTAATCCATTTACTATGCTTAAGAAATACAAAATAAATAATATTTGTAAAACTATCGCAGACCAAATGATGGTACAATGTTTTTTCTGAAATGTCAATTTTGGATGACTCTTCATCACCCACTTTACTGATGGTTTCTGCGATTTGTAATTATTGGACACATTGAATGTTGTGCACATCCTTTTTCTGCAATTTGAACATGAGTTTCTCTGTGATGGACTGACTACTAATGTCAAGAAATTATATCCCTTGATGTATTTAATGTCACACTAATCACCTATTTAATAATACAAGTGAAATGTCCTTTGCTTTTAATTAGTCTTACCTGATTTTTAGCAGGCAATGATTTGGATTTGGTAGGTTTACACAATTTTAGCAAAGAAAAGATTGATGGTCTTTAGTATTGCACATTAAATGTTGCATATAAAAATATTACTTAAATTTGTATATGTTCTCGCACAGTTGTGTTCTTTTGAATAGAGTACATGAAGTTGCTTTAATTAGGCAGAATAGTATACTATAAGGAAAACATAATGGGAAAAATAGGTTGTTTCTACTTTAATCCATTTACTATGCTTAAGAAATACAAAATAAATAATATTTGTAAAACTATCGCAGACCAAATGATGGCACAATGTATTTCTGAAATGTCAATTTTGGATGACTCTTCATCACCCACTTTACTGATGGTTTCTGCGATTTGTATGTTGCTACACATTCTTCTACTGCAATTTGAACTGAATTTCTCTGTGGACTAACCAATCTCATGCACTTCCATCCCTAGATGTCTTTTATGACACACTTAACAGATATTATTTTTTTTTATTTGATCATCTTTTTGATTATACAAGTGAGATATCCTTAGAATATAATAATTCTGAGCTGGTTGTTAGCGGGGAATATGTTTGAATTTGGTAGTTTTACACACTTTTAGCAAAGAATAGATTTATGGCCTTTAGTATTTCACAGTAAATATTGCATATAAAATATAAATAAAATTGTTTATGATCTTGCACAGTCGGAATCAATTGAAAAGAGTACATGCATATGTTTTAGTTAGGCAGAATATTTTGTTGTAAGAAAAAAATAATTGGAGAATAGGTTGTGTGTTGCTACCTGTTTTATTTACATATGCATAAGAACTGATAAAACATGAAATAACTTTCACAAACCAAATGATGGCACAATGTATTTCTGAAATGTCAATTTTGGATGACTCTTCATCACCCACTTTACTGATGGTTTCTGAGACTTATAATGTTGGACACATTGAATGTTGTGCACATCCTTTTTCTGCAATTTGGACATGAGTTTCTCTTTGGTGGGCTAACTGATTTCAAGCAATTCAATCACCAGTAAATGCACGTAATGCTATTTTGTGTTTGTCTGATCATATTTTTAGTAATACAAGTGGGATGTCCTTTGAATATAGTCTTACCTAGTTTTAGCAGGAAATGGATGTAGTTGGTTGGTTGGTGGTCCATGGGCTCTAGCCCTTTGACCCAATGCAGATTTGGTAGTTTTACACAATGTTAGTAAAGAAAAGATTGATGGTCTTTAGTATTTCACATTAAATGTTGCGTTTAAAAATATTAATGAAAATTGTGTATGTTCTCACACAGTTGCCATCATTTGAATAGAGTACATGAAGTAGTTTTAATAAGGCAGAATATTATACTGTAAGGGGAAAATAGGTTGTTTCTACTTTAATTCATTTACTATGCTTAAGAAATTTAAAATAAAATTAAATTTGTAAAACTATCGCAGACCAAATGATGGTACAATGTTTTTTCTGAAATGTCAATTTTGGATGACTCTTCATCACCCACTTTACTGATGGTTTCTGCGATTTGTAATTATTGGACACATTGAATGTTGTGCACATCCTTTTTCTGCAATTTGAACATGAGTTTCTCTGTGATGGACTGACTACTAATGTCAAGAAATTATATCCCTTGATGTATTTAATGTCACACTAATCACCTATTTAATAATACAAGTGAAATGTCCTTTACTTATAATTAGTCTTACCTGATGCTAAAGTCTTAGCAGGCAATGATTTGGATTTGGTAGGTTTACACAATTTTAGCAAAGAAAAGATTGATGGTCTTTAGTATTGCACATTAAATGTTGCATATAAAAATATTACTTAAATTTGTATATGTTCTCGCACAGTTGTGTTCTTTTGAATAGAGTACATGAAGTTACTTTAATTAGGCAGAATAGTATACTATAAGGAAAACATAATGGGAAAAATAGGTTGTTTCTACTTTAATCCATTTACTATGCTTAAGAAATACAAAATAAATAATATTTGTAAAACTATCGCAGACCAAATGATGGTACAATGTTTTTTCTGAAATGTCAATTTTGGATGACTCTTCATCACCCACTTTACTGATGGTTTCTGCGATTTGTAATTATTGGACACATTGAATGTTGTGCACATCCTTTTTCTGCAATTTGAACATGAGTTTCTCTGTGATGGACTGACTACTAATGTCAAGAAATTATATCCCTTGATGTATTTAATGTCACACTAATCACCTATTTAATAATACAAGTGAAATGTCCTTTGCTTTTAATTAGTCTTACCTGATTTTTAGCAGGCAATGATTTGGATTTGGTAGGTTTACACAATTTTAGCAAAGAAAAGATTGATGGTCTTTAGTATTGCACATTAAATGTTGCATATAAAAATATTACTTAAATTTGTATATGTTCTCGCACAGTTGTGTTCTTTTGAATAGAGTACATGAAGTTGCTTTAATTAGGCAGAATAGTATACTATAAGGAAAACATAATGGGAAAAATAGGTTGTTTCTACTTTAATCCATTTACTATGCTTAAGAAATACAAAATAAATAATATTTGTAAAACTATCGCAGACCAAATGATGGCACAATGTATTTCTGAAATGTCAATTTTGGATGACTCTTCATCACCCACTTTACTGATGGTTTCTGCGATTTGTATGTTGCTACACATTCTTCTACTGCAATTTGAACTGAATTTCTCTGTGGACTAACCAATCTCATGCACTTCCATCCCTAGATGTCTTTTATGACACACTTAACAGATATTATTTTTTTTTATTTGATCATCTTTTTGATTATGCAAGTGAGATATCCTTAGAATATAATAATTCTGAGCTGGTTGTTAGCGGGGAATATGTTTGAATTTGGTAGTTTTACACACTTTTAGCAAAGAATAGATTTATGGCCTTTAGTATTTCACAGTAAATATTGCATATAAAATATAAATAAAATTGTTTATGATCTTGCACAGTCGGAATCAATTGAAAAGAGTACATGCATATGTTTTAGTTAGGCAGAATATTTTGTTGTAAGAAAAAAATAATTGGAGAATAGGTTGTGTGTTGCTACCTGTTTTATTTACATATGCATAAGAACTGATAAAACATGAAATAACTTTCACAAACCAAATGATGGCACAATGTATTTCTGAAATGTCAATTTTGGATGACTCTTCATCACCCACTTTACTGATGGTTTCTGAGACTTATAATGTTGGACACATTGAATGTTGTGCACATCCTTTTTCTGCAATTTGGACATGAGTTTCTCTTTGGTGGGCTAACTGATTTCAAGCAATTCAATCACCAGTAAATGCACGTAATGCTATTTTGTGTTTGTCTGATCATATTTTTAGTAATACAAGTGGGATGTCCTTTGAATATAGTCTTACCTAGTTTTAGCAGGAAATGGATGTAGTTGGTTGGTTGGTGGTCCATGGGCTCTAGCCCTTTGACCCAATGCGGATTTGGTAGTTTTACACAATGTTAGTAAAGAAAAGATTGATGGTCTTTAGTATTTCACATTAAATGTTGCGTTTAAAAATATTAATGAAAATTGTGTATGTTCTCACACAGTTGCCATCATTTGAATAGAGTACATGAAGTAGTTTTAATAAGGCAGAATATTATACTGTAAGGGGAAAATAGGTTGTTTCTACTTTAATTCATTTACTATGCTTAAGAAATTTAAAATAAAATTAAATTTGTAAAACTATCGCAGACCAAATGATGGTACAATGTTTTTTCTGAAATGTCAATTTTGGATGACTCTTCATCACCCACTTTACTGATGGTTTCTGCGATTTGTAATTATTGGACACATTGAATGTTGTGCACATCCTTTTTCTGCAATTTGAACATGAGTTTCTCTGTGATGGACTGACTACTAATGTCAAGAAATTATATCCCTTGATGTATTTAATGTCACACTAATCACCTATTTAATAATACAAGTGAAATGTCCTTTACTTATAATTAGTCTTACCTGATGCTAAAGTCTTAGCAGGCAATGATTTGGATTTGGTAGGTTTACACAATTTTAGCAAAGAAAAGATTGATGGTCTTTAGTATTGCACATTAAATGTTGCATATAAAAATATTACTTAAATTTGTATATGTTCTCGCACAGTTGTGTTCTTTTGAATAGAGTACATGAAGTTGCTTTAATTAGGCAGAATAGTATACTGTAAGGAAAAATAGGTTGTTTCTACTTTAATCCATTTACTATGCTTAAGAAATACAAAATAAATAATATTTGTAAAACTATCGCAGACCAAATGATGGTACAATGTTTTTTCTGAAATGTCAATTTTGGATGACTCTTCATCACCCACTTTACTGATGGTTTCTGCGATTTGTAATTATTGGACACATTGAATGTTGTGCACATCCTTTTTCTGCAATTTGAACATGAGTTTCTCTGTGATGGACTGACTACTAATGTCAAGAAATTATATTCCTTGATGTATTTAATGTCACACTAATCACCTATTTAATAATACAAGTGAAATGTCCTTTACTTATAATTAGTCTTACCTGATGCTAAAGTCTTAGCAGGCAATGATTTGGATTTGGTAGGTTTACACAATTTTAGCAAAGAAAAGATTGATGGTCTTTAGTATTGCACATTAAATGTTGCATATAAAAATATTACTTAAATTTGTATATGTTCTCGCACAGTTGTGTTCTTTTGAATAGAGTACATGAAGTTGCTTTAATTAGGCAGAATAGTATACTATAAGGAAAACATAATGGGAAAAATAGGTTGTTTCTACTTTAATCCATTTACTATGCTTAAGAAATACAAAATAAATAATATTTGTAAAACTATCGCAGACCAAATGATGGCACAATGTATTTCTGAAATGTCAATTTTGGATGACTCTTCATCACCCACTTTACTGATGGTTTCTGCGATTTGTATGTTGCTACACATTCTTCTACTGCAATTTGAACTGAATTTCTCTGTGGACTAACCAATCTCATGCACTTCCATCCCTAGATGTCTTTTATGACACACTTAACAGATATTATTTTTTTTTATTTGATCATCTTTTTGATTATGCAAGTGAGATATCCTTAGAATATAATAATTCTGAGCTGGTTGTTAGCGGGGAATATGTTTGAATTTGGTAGTTTTACACACTTTTAGCAAAGAATAGATTTATGGCCTTTAGTATTTCACAGTAAATATTGCATATAAAATATAAATAAAATTGTTTATGATCTTGCACAGTCGGAATCAATTGAAAAGAGTACATGCATATGTTTTAGTTAGGCAGAATATTTTGTTGTAAGAAAAAAATAATTGGAGAATAGGTTGTGTGTTGCTACCTGTTTTATTTACATATGCATAAGAACTGATAAAACATGAAATAACTTTCACAAACCAAATGATGGCACAATGTATTTCTGAAATGTCAATTTTGGATGACTCTTCATCACCCACTTTACTGATGGTTTCTGAGACTTATAATGTTGGACACATTGAATGTTGTGCACATCCTTTTTCTGCAATTTGGACATGAGTTTCTCTTTGGTGGGCTAACTGATTTCAAGCAATTCAATCACCAGTAAATGCACGTAATGCTATTTTGTGTTTGTCTGATCATATTTTTAGTAATACAAGTGGGATGTCCTTTGAATATAGTCTTACCTAGTTTTAGCAGGAAATGGATGTAGTTGGTTGGTTGGTGGTCCATGGGCTCTAGCCCTTTGACCCAATGCGGATTTGGTAGTTTTACACAATGTTAGTAAAGAAAAGATTGATGGTCTTTAGTATTTCACATTAAATGTTGCGTTTAAAAATATTAATGAAAATTGTGTATGTTCTCACACAGTTGCCATCATTTGAATAGAGTACATGAAGTAGTTTTAATAAGGCAGAATATTATACTGTAAGGGGAAAATAGGTTGTTTCTACTTTAATTCATTTACTATGCTTAAGAAATTTAAAATAAAATTAAATTTGTAAAACTATCGCAGACCAAATGATGGTACAATGTTTTTTCTGAAATGTCAATTTTGGATGACTCTTCATCACCCACTTTACTGATGGTTTCTGCGATTTGTAATTATTGGACACATTGAATGTTGTGCACATCCTTTTTCTGCAATTTGAACATGAGTTTCTCTGTGATGGACTGACTACTAATGTCAAGAAATTATATCCCTTGATGTATTTAATGTCACACTAATCACCTATTTAATAATACAAGTGAAATGTCCTTTACTTATAATTAGTCTTACCTGATGCTAAAGTCTTAGCAGGCAATGATTTGGATTTGGTAGGTTTACACAATTTTAGCAAAGAAAAGATTGATGGTCTTTAGTATTGCACATTAAATGTTGCATATAAAAATATTACTTAAATTTGTATATGTTCTCGCACAGTTGTGTTCTTTTGAATAGAGTACATGAAGTTGCTTTAATTAGGCAGAATAGTATACTGTAAGGAAAAATAGGTTGTTTCTACTTTAATCCATTTACTATGCTTAAGAAATACAAAATAAATAATATTTGTAAAACTATCGCAGACCAAATGATGGTACAATGTTTTTTCTGAAATGTCAATTTTGGATGACTCTTCATCACCCACTTTACTGATGGTTTCTGCGATTTGTAATTATTGGACACATTGAATGTTGTGCACATCCTTTTTCTGCAATTTGAACATGAGTTTCTCTGTGATGGACTGACTACTAATGTCAAGAAATTATATTCCTTGATGTATTTAATGTCACACTAATCACCTATTTAATAATACAAGTGAAATGTCCTTTACTTATAATTAGTCTTACCTGATGCTAAAGTCTTAGCAGGCAATGATTTGGATTTGGTAGGTTTACACAATTTTAGCAAAGAAAAGATTGATGGTCTTTAGTATTGCACATTAAATGTTGCATATAAAAATATTACTTAAATTTGTATATGTTCTCGCACAGTTGTGTTCTTTTGAATAGAGTACATGAAGTTGCTTTAATTAGGCAGAATAGTATACTGTAAGGAAAACATAATGGGGAAAAAATGGTTGTTTCTACTTTAATCCATTTACTATGCTTAAGAAATACAAAATAAATAATATTTGTAAAACTATCGCAGACCAAATGATGGCACAATGTATTTCTGAAATGTCAATTTTGGATGACTCTTCATCACCCACTTTACTGATGGTTGATGCGACTTTGTATGTTGCTACACATTCTTCTACTGCAATTTGAACTGAATTTCTATGTGGACTAACCAATCTCATGCACTTCCATCCCTAGATGTCTTTTATGACACACTTAACAGATATTTTTTTTTTTATTTGATCATCTTTTTGATTATACAAGTGAGATATCCTTAGAATATTATAATTCTAGCTGGTTGTTAGCGGGGAATATGTTTGAATTTGGTAGTTTTACACACTTTTAGCAAAGAATAGATTTATGGCCTTTAGTATTTCACAGTAAATATTGCACATAAAATATAAATAAAATTGTTTATGATCTCGCACAGTCGGAATCAATTGAAAAGAGTACATGCATATGTTTTAGTTAGGCAGAATATTCTGTTGTAAGAAAAAAATAATTGGAGAATAGGTTGTGTGTTGCTACCTGTTTCATTTACAATGCATAAGAACTGATAAAACATGAAATAACTTTCACAAACCAAATGATGGCACAATGTATTTCTGAAATGTCAATTTTGGATGACTCTTCATCACCCACTTTACTGATGGTTTCTGAGACTTGTAATGTTGGACACATTGAATGTTGTGCACATCCTTTTTCTGCAATTTGAACATGATGTTCTCTGTTATGGACTGACTAACTAATGTCAAGAAATTCCACCCCTTGATGTCTTTAATGACACACTAATCACCTATTTAATAATACAAGTGAAATGTCCTTTGCTTATAATTAGTCTTACCTGATTTTTAGCAGGCAATGATTTGGATTTGGTAGGTTTACACAATTTTAGCAAAGAAAAGATTGATGGTCTTTAGTATTGCACATTAAATATTGCATATAAAAATATTACTTAAATTTGTGTATGTTCTCGCACAGTTGTGTTCTTTTGAATAAGAGTACATGAAGTTGCTTTAATTAGGCAGAATAGTATACTGTAACACACCTTGCAAGATCATAGTGAATGATATAGTATTAAAACAGGTCCACCAATTCAAATATCTAGGTACAATTATAACAGCAGATGGAAGAAGTTCAACAGAAATAAGATGCAGAATAGGACAGGCAAAAACAACATTCAGAAAAATGAAAAATATACTGTGTAATATGACCTTGTCATTAGAGGTGAGAAAGAGAGTTCTGCAGTGCTATATAACCCCTATACTAACATATGGGTGCGAGTCTTGGACAATAAACAAACTGGAAAGTGGGAGATTGGAGGCAACGGAGATGTGGTTCTACAGAAGAATGCTGAGAATACCATGGACTGCCAGAAAAACTAATGTAGAGGTGTTAAAAGAGTTAAATGCGAAACGGACCTTAATCAACAATATAAGAAAAAGGCAATCTTCTTTTTTTGGCCACTTCATGAGACAGGCAGGTTTAGAGAACATAATCACAACAGGCAAGATTGAAGGCACCAGAGACAGAGGGCGACAACGTGAGAAAATATTAGACAGTTTGACAACCTGGCACGGCAAAGAAACAACAACGACTTTGATACATAATACTGTGGACAGAGAGCTGTGGAGAGCCATGACCGCCTACGCCACCCGGCATGGCACCTGATGATGATGATGAGTATACTGTAAGGAAAACATAATGGGGAAAAATAGGTTGTTTCTACTTTAATCCATTTACTATGCTTAAGAAATGCAAAATAAATAAAATGTGTAATACTATCGCAGACCAAATGATGGCACAATGTATTTCTGAAAAGTTAATATGAAGAGAATATTGTAGCTGTTCTATGGGACCCTGATGTAAATATTAATATAAGGATAATATAGCAAAAAGTGGAGATGGGATTGCCCAAAAAGAGATAATTGTTTCTAAGCAAAGTGGTGTTTTGATGTTTCCCTTCAAAATTCCATGTGGTAAGAAGGGCAGTGGCTGCTAGATTTAATGTTCTCTAATTAATGCTCGTCTTATACATAAATACTGTATAATTTTAAAACTGTTTACATTAACTTTAATGTTGCATGTCTTTCAGGAGGATCAAGGACAACATGTCCTGCATGATGCATGGCCACATGGACCACCACCGCTACACTACCGAGGAGGTCCTATGCCACCACACCCAGGAATGGATGCTGTAAGACTTTACTATAACCCTTTCAACCACATCCCTCTCACCCTTAAAAACTTCATTCATTTAGCCTCCTAAGAAAATATGAGATACATAAATAAAACCAGTATTTAAAATTAAATTTGAACTCCATATCATAGATTTGATAATGTACTGTACAATGTTTCTGCCTATTGGCATCAAACCCGTACATCAAGTAAACTATTCCTATAGGCATAGAAATGGCACGTTAGTTGGTTTGTTCCTTTCGTGTTTGACAAAGTTTGGAAGCAATGCATCAAGATCAAGTTCCTTTGACTAAAAAAATGAGATGACACTTATACAACAGGATATGCCACTACATGGAAAATAAAACAGCCAGGGTGCAGGTACAGGGACAATGTAGCATTAAGACAGTACTAGAACAAGGTGTCCCAGGAGTTGTACTGTCCCATGCACTTCTTAATTTATATAAATTATATTATGGAGGACATCCCTACTGGGGTACATTCTGCAATGTACAAAGATCTAGCCAGTGGAAGGTCATGCTGAGCCTTGACTGATCTAGATGTGCTGCAATATCACAGTCAATTGGAGATTTTCCTGTAGGAGGCTTTCAGTAACTACACAGTGTGAGTGACCCGGTTATAGTCTGTCACATAACTCAAACTGTTGCAAAAACCAGGATGCAAGGTGTACTAAACAAATTTAAAAACTGAACAAAGAAATAGTTGATGACTATTAATAAGATGAAGAACATTCTGCGGATGTGGATGCTTACATATGGACTGAAATTTTGGTATTCCAGGTTAACAAAGTTAACTCAAAGTTTTAAATGTCACTTTCACATATAAATTCTTAAATACTAGACCCAAGCATGAATTATGCATGTAATTTTTAAAACATTTCACTGCTGTTGTATAATTTGTTGCTGCAACCCATATAATTGTAAGATTTTCTGAAATGATATCACTACATGATGTTTTCTTAGACATGTTTGATGTACATATTGAGAACACTTTTTGTCTGATAGTGATAGTTATTTGCTTTCACTAGGCACTACTTGATTGCTTTTAAATAGTTGAGGCTAACTACATTGTATGTTTGTTCTCAGCGAGGCTGGACCCAACACATGCGCACATATGAGTTTATGGGCCCAAGGGGAACTCCATTTGCATTTAGGTTGCGACCACCTAATTTGGTATGATTTGATATGGTAATGTGAATTGTCTGTAAATTTAGTGCTAGATGAGGAACTTAAATTTTGATTGCTGATTGAGATCATATTGCAAATAATTTTACATACACACTAGCACCAGATAAATCCTTGTTTTTTTTCTCTTCTCATTGATGACTTAAACCTAATCACCAATAAAGACTATCTATTAGCAAATTTGTTCAATTCACGACCAAGTACATGATTTTTGTCTTCCTCTAATTTCTGTTGAACATTCCTGTATTGATTATATTGGCATATTTTTAGTGTTCATCTGTAGACTACATAAAAGGCATTAATTTGTTAATTATCTACGTTTGCAGCATTCAACATATGGTCCGCCACCACCTCCATCAGTGCCCTGCCCTGTTGCGATGCCAGCACGTAAACCAGAGGATGATGATGAAGTTTGGCGGTTGAGGCGTAGGACCAATGAAGGTGAAATTAACATAGCAGTGGAGAGGGCACGACTCAGACGTGAAGAAAATGAAAAGAGAAAGGAAACTGAGCAGAAGGCAGCTGCTGCAGAGAAACTAAGACAGTTGGATGAGCGTACCAAGAGAAAAGATGATGTAAGGCAGTGTTGTTATCTCTTTATAAGAAAACTATTCTACACCTATTCTAACCTAAAATTATTCCTTGTAAATGTTGCTTACATGTTTTATCTAGATTAGTAATTTTTGTTAGGCAATAATGTCAGTAACATTTTGATCTTTTCTATGTTCTATAATGTTCATTCATTCCTTTTGCGCTGAAGTTAGCGCATATGGCAGAGATCAGATTCTGTCCAAATCTGTCTGTTCAAAGCTATTCTGTGCAGTTCGTGAATAGTATGAATATTGGTTGTTTTACTTTCTCTTAAGTATTGTTCTTCTGAGTGTTTCTTTTGGTCTACCCCTTGCTCTTTTGCCGTGTTCTATAATGTGCCACACCTAAATTCACATCATTAGTAGTAATCATTAATTCAATTGTTGACTGTTCCCAATCCTTTGAGACAATTCTGTACATTTTATTTCTGACTTTTTGGTGAAGCAAATAAGGGAGGTTATTTATAAAGATTAAGAACTGGGTACAGCTGAGGAGTGAGACTTGGGATAGCCCTCATTCAAGATAACAGGACGAACAAGAAAGTGGAATGAAAGAGTTACCAACATTCTGAGACATCACAATATTACTGCACATTAAGCGACCAAACGTGCCAGGAGTCCGAAAAACGATCGCCATTCAATTAGAAAAAAAGACTGTAGATAAAATTACTTCATCATATCACAGATGCCATGAAGACCTCTCCTATAAATTAAATGGACAAAATTACAGGTGTTACATCCCCTTACGACCATACAGGCAAACATTAATAAGACATGATCTAAGCAGAAAAGTGGTGCAAGAGCTTGCCAGGACACACAATAAAGACCAAATTCTGAGATCTAGCCAGTGGAAGGTCATACTGAGCTTTGACTGATCTAGATGTGCTGCAATATCACAGTCAATTGGAGATTTTCCTGTAGGAGGCTTTCAGTAACTACACAGTGTGAGTGACCCGGTTATAGTCTGTCACATAACTCACACTGTTTAAGCTTCCTATTCCACTTAAACACTTGCTGAACTAATATTCATCATGATATTGCATCTTCATTCTCTGGTGAATTTCTATTGATTTCTTCCCATCACTGATAGAATAACTAATAATAGAGCGCTGCTCCATGTGCATGCATATCATTGGGGCTGCTATCTTTAAACTGTTATTATGATGTGACACTGTTTGTACCGAGATAATGCATGCAGGACACCCGTAACAATTGTGCTATTTCTATCATATCTTTAAGGTTTTCCATTTGAAGCACTGTAGACTTGATCCTACAGTTATTAATCATTTTTATTCTTTATTTATAAAACATTCCACAGAATATTAAAACTTGTTACCAAACTTGTTTGCTGAATAAACGTTTCACTTAATTGTTATAGAGTAAGGATGGTGATACTGAAGGAAGAGACAGCAGAACTGCAAGTGAATCCAGTGATAAAGAACCTAGAGAATCCCGTTACAGAGATAGACAGTCTAATCATACCCCACCTGCACAGGTATTTACACTTTGAAAACATAGCTGGTTTTTTATAGTAGAAATAGTAATAATGTATTGCTTGTAATAATAGACCACAAAAAATGTATTGGGAGGGGTGGTGGCACCAACTTATATAATCAATATGAAAGATTATGTTCATCTGTAAAGTGATGATGACTATTACATTCATTTCTGGAAATTCCATTTGAGGTATGTTTTTTGTGAGTTCATAGTTTGATAAGCTAGCTCTATGGTGGTATAGTAAAAAGCTAACCCATAGCATTTATTGTGATAGGAGTGTGAGATGTTAGAGATCTCACATTTCAGTGGTTCTGCTATATGATGGAGGTATCCATCTTCTTTGCCTCACAGTCTTTACTTCCCGGATTAATCCGGTACCCAATTAAGTCCAGGTTGACTCAGGAGCCATTGTGATCTGAAAAAGATTTCCGCCTCAACTGTGGAATGAACACAGGTTCACACATTTGCGAGGCTGCGTACGCTAACCACTGGCTATCTATGCAGCCTCCAACATGGTGGTGGTGTAGTACAAACATCTGGGTCTTTGGGCTGGTTCATTATTTAGTTAAAAATAGATATTTACTAACTACAGCAAAATGAAATCCAACTTGGTACAGGGTAATTTTCATCTTCAGTGTTCATTCTCAAACTCTGCTGGATATCTCTTGTAGCAGGACAGTGGTCTTACTAGATTTCCAACAGATGCAGACTAGAGAAAGGAAATGCGTTGTCTCTGTTTTATTTGTGCCAATGGTCCGACTCATCTGTCTTTGGCGGAGTACAGGTAATGAAATTTTGCCAATTACTGTGAACACAAATTGACATTTTTACCAAAACGCCCTTTTTGAAGAACATGTCACGACGAGTAAGAATGGCACTTCATGTTCACACAGCAGAACTAAATATAAATATTCCCAGAAGTTATGACTGTATAAGACATATCTTCCTACAGGCACTGAACCAATCACATTTTTCCATAATCTTCCACAGCCACTCTCTACTTGCTGTGCCAACTAACTACCTCTGTGATGTCTGAATACTGTACAGGTCACTAGTGTTCTTGGTACTTTTCTTCTTGAAGTTTTCTTTCAGTAAAAACCATAATTATGGTTTCTCGTAGAATCCACATCTTTGATTGCAAATAGACTTTTGGTAATAATCCTGTATTAAGATTTGATGTAAGATGATTCAAATGAATTCTGGCATATATCTTCTCTGCCTGTAATAGAAAGTTGAGAAATATCTAAATGATTAGTACTGGATTGCAATTATTTTTGTTTTTTATACAGGTAAATAGTTGTTGCATCCCTAAATTCTAGGGAAGCAGCTTTGTTTCTCCATGTCTTTTTAAAAATCATTGTACTTTCTTCATCAGGGCTGCTTGATCATATTTGTATATTTCAGCTAGTATTGAAACAGCCAGGTTCTTTTCACCTAGAAGGCTGGTAGTTATTTTGTGAGTTCCTCTAATGTGGAATACTTCAGAGGAACGTTTTGTCATTCAAGGGGCCTGAAATTGGAGCAAAGATTAGCAACAATTTACCTTCGATACAAAATGTTATGTAGCGTAGTTGTTTGGTCCCTTCTCATTTATGGCCAAAGTAACCCAGAAGACATGCTGAAGTCAGATGTGTCAGGATGAAAGGTGCAGATACTACAGTAAAGCTATAAACCATGACAGTGCACTACATTCTCTGGACAAATTCTGTCTGCCTCTCAGTGCATAGCTCGCAGATTTATAACACGCACATTGCATTTTAATCGGTCAATAGACATTTTGTAACTAGGGATGAACCGAATCGACTGATAGACATTTTGTAACTAGGGATGAACGTGCATATATTGACATCACAAAATAATAGACAATTAAGATCGACGCAGATTTCTTAAAAAACTGAACAGGAATTGCATGGCAGACCCTAAATTTGTGATCTTACCCATTTACGTAATTTCTAAGCAGCTGTTCTACAGTACAAACATACTCTGTGCCATTGATAAAATGCATAAATCAATTTATTAATAATTAATATAAGGTAGTTTTGTAATATAAGGTACAAATCATGAAGTCTTCCATTCTCATTTCCATTCTCTGGACTACATCCTGCTGGAAATCTAATAGGGCCAAAAGAGATCCAATGGGAGTTTGAGAATGAACGCAGAAGATTCTCTTGTGATCTTTACACATCTGAAAACAATGTGTATATAAACCAGTTACGTAGTTAGCAAGTTTAGAATAATGACACATCAAATATCCACAGAATGACCAGGCAAACACCAAAAGCTATCCACGGAATATTCCTCCACGGTTTCAGAAGCAGCAAGAGTCTACGCAGGGACAGGTTCAGCGCCAGCGTCCACCTAGCCCAGGAGGTTGTGTCCCTTCAGTACATCCAACAGGGCCCCAAATAACACAAGGTTTTCGACCAGGTCAAGGGCCACCTCCTCCTCACTGGGCATCCTATGATCCAAGAGGATGGCCAGGAATGCCTGCCCACTTTCATATGGATCCACGATATGGACCTCGGCCTAACCTTGACATGCAGGGTTTGTAAAGTAGCATGTTTAACCTGATATCTTTATTAGACATGTGGTGTATATATATCTCCTAATAATAAACTATAGTTATTTGTTTTTAAATTTATACTACTTTCGTAATTTTGTTTGTTATGAAGTATGATTTCATCAGCAATTTAAGAATCAACTTTTTGTTTATTTGATTAGTAGTTCCTCCAGAATTTCAAGCAACTTGTTCTGACTCCCTATGTGCAGTAGGATGGTTATTTTTTAGAGCTTTCTTTCATACCCATGATGTCTAGCTTTTGGCGTAATATAATGCATATTTAAGAAGTCCTACTCAGAAGAGGTCTGTTATCAGACGATTTTGTATTTTTCATAGGTCTCCCAATGTGCATCTATCTTCAGACGAGGTACTTTGCTGTCGAACCATTCAAGTCCTAATTTTGTCTGCATAAGCCATGTTATACTTTTTCACACACCCGTCTTGTTTACATATTATGGCCTTCTAATCCATCACTAAGCATGGCCTGTGTTTCTACTCTTAACCATGACGTTTTCCATCCAAAGAAATGCATTGATTATAAATCATGTGTAAGAAAGACAATATCATTCCCACTATGCCCTTGAGTACCAAACCCAATTTTCTATAATGACCTCGTTGCTGGCCCCAACTCTGCTTTTGCATCTTTTATTTTGGGCTTCCACTTGATTTAATATATTACTAATTTATCACCCATGACAATTGTCCATTGATCGATGTCTATTTCTGTCTTTTAATAGAGTGCAAATTTATGCTCACATATTTAACTCACGCAATGTCGTAACTTCACTTGGCCTCATTTTTTTTGGTAAGAGAAACAGGTCCAGGTCCAAGTCATTTAGGTGTCAATATTTTTTATGGATTTGTGTTTTTAATTGTTATTTGTTTCTTGAAAAAAGTCCCGGTTGGACTGCAATGTACAAAATTGTTATTTTTTTCTGTTTTAATGTTAGTTATTTATGTTTTATTATTAATAATTAGGTATTTTACAGTAACCTTTCTACCTTATTTAGTATTTCCAATTTTCTCTGTAGAGCAATGTTGGACAACAAGTCAAGTTAGACTTCTGCTTGCTTCACCCAAATTCTTCTGCATTCATGATTAAGTTAGACTTCCGCTTGTTTCACCATTATTCTTCTAGATTCAGGATTCTTTTGGTCTTGCTTCATGCTCAAAGATGACTTGCTCCCTTCTACATTGCGCATAATGTCAAGATTGACCTCAACATGGACAGTGAATATGAATAGAATGTACTCCTAGACATTTATCCGATGTTTTACCCTTGCAGCCATGGGGAGCTGCATTCAAAGCTTTCTTTCATACCCAAGATCACCTGAGTCTAGTCAAGTTTCAATGGGGTCTGTTGTGGTGAGACGTTTTTCTTTTCAGACGTTTCATTTTGGTGGTTGTATTTTGTCAATGAACAACACGCAGACTGGTTTCATGCTAGACATTTGAGATGCTGCCAAAGTAGACACAGAGCTCCCTCTAACATGTGTTGCCATCCCCAAAGGCATATATTGTGTATTCTTGGCACTACTGTTGTGGCAACAGTGAGGTGTAGAGGTGTTGGAGGTAATGCTATTCTTATTGTAATCTTCTTCTTCAGCGTTCATTCTCAAATTCCCGCTGGATTTCTCTTGTAACAGGACAATGGTCCTACAAGATTTCCAGTTGAATATAGTCCAGAGAATGGAAATGCGTTGTGTTGCCATTTTATTTGCACCAATGGCCCAACACATCCGTCTTCGGCGGTTATTGTAATCAATTCTCAGTTCACCTAAAGCCTCCACAGCCCTCATTGTGATCGCTAATATGTTATGTCAGGAATATCATGTATCGTGGTATGTGCACCACTAGGAGGTACTTTAGGTCCTGGTTGTTGTAGAACCTAGTGCAATGTGAACCTCTTGCACCCAAATGATATACTTTACAAAATATATTTACATTTGAGGAGACAGAAAAGAATTCACGAGTTACCAGTCTTGAGGACGTTTATAGTTTGTACCCAGTATGATTAGGTTATACGCCAATACATTCTAAGTCTGCATACTATATTGCAATAGCATGAGTAAGTGATCTTTATTTATGCCTAGAAATCACATTATAAATAATAGGGATGATCACATAATAATAAATTGGATATTATTCTCTTGCAGGCATACCAATATATGCACCACCAATGACTAGGAGACGTAATGACAGTCATGGTTCTGCTAGTGAAGGCCAGGATTCAGATTCAAGACTTACAGAGTCTTATGACAGACCAGACCCACGTTCTGATCCTCGTGCTGTGTGGCTAGAGAGGGGCTATGCACCGCCTCATCCACCACATCCCAGTAAATAGCTAATATTTTCTGTTGAACAATAAATGTGTTTTTTAAACTCTAGACATAGTCAACATCATTTTTTACATATCTTCAGCCAGAGATTTGACAACTTGCTGTTATTCTACTAATTATGATTTCTGAAGCAGTCCTTACCTTTTTCTTTGTTTTTCTTCAAACAACAGATACATCTATTTTGTTTGCTTTCTTTCAAAGTCACAGGAGAAATAGATTTATATGCCACTTTAGGACATTTCTACATTAGTATTGCATTCAATAGGTTGTTTAATGTTGTCTTCTGTGTACATTTAATCTGTAGGTTTTATGTGGTGTGTCATTTAGTTTTATAAATATATTTTTGAACAGGTATTATATATTTGAAGCAGCTGTTGAAATATCCAACTGAAATTGTCAGGCAACTAGTGAGTATCAGCTCCATGACATGATGTTCATAACCCACTCAAACTTTTGGACTTCACAGGATAAAACATGTCCCTGGGTGGCAGTTTCCAAATAGATAGTATGCAGGGATTTGGATTGACTATGTTTATCTTGTACAAGGTGTTCAGCTGTTAGTGAACTTGCCTCTTAATTGTCGACTATCCTTTGCAGTGTCCTTTGGTACTGACCCTTATCTTGACTGTGAGCAATATTCCAGTATACTAAATTTCCAGTAAAGTTGACTTAAGAGTTAGTATGCCCTCTTAACCAAGGTTTTTTTCACAGGTACCTCATCTAAGTTTGAGCTACTCACATGTTCTTCATACTAGTTTGGTATATCCTGCATATATCTTTCCACACAGCATGCTTCCTGAAGACAGCTGAAATCTTGTTCTCGAGCATGAACATTGCTCTTGTTATGGTTTTGATTTTTTCACATATTCTTGCACATGGTACTACCCTTCTAGCACTGTTTTAGCTGCTCATGTACTCAATAGATATGCTATTTACGATCTATATGCGTTAGCCAAATTCCTTCGCATGAGCTTCAAAGTAATCTTTCCAGGGAGCACCACGAGGAGGTGCTTTTAGGAACGTGGCTATCTGCAAACCCTTGGATTACATGATCCCCATGCATATCCCCATGGGCCCCATTCCTTTCACTTAAAATTGAATTGTATAGTTTTTGAGAACAGATTGTTTAATAATATATATATCCAGGATGTGGAATGAGTTTATGAAGTTTAGAATTCCATTTTTCTCATTAGGTCATTTTGAGGACATGAGGAGGATTCAGTACTATGATCAGAGAACATATCAAGGATTTGAATTCGAGAGAAGGTAAGCTGCTGTTTGTTACACATGATAATTCAAATAGAAAAAAATTTAATGCACACCATAAAATCATCTTTAACCCTTTCACCACTATGAGATTTCCCTATTGTCAATCCCCTATCACTAAGACAAGGAGCCAGACTCCTCCAAATTATTGATATTATGTTGTTAAAAATTCATTTCTTTCAAACTATTCATCATACCTCAGACTTAGCAGATCAACAGAAAAATGAATAATCTTGCATGAACCTATATCAAAGATAGTGTTATAATATTTAAAAAAATTAACTATCAAACTCAACATAATGTGGGTGCTAAGTAGATCTCCTGTTCCCCCGAACAGGTTGATGGATACGAAACGTTGAGCCAGTGAAAGTTTGAAATCTGTACTCAGTAAATACACTAGTAGAATTCACTGTCCCATTATAATATAAATATAAAATAGATGTTTTATTTCAATAGCAGTTACAGATGTCCAGCAATGTTTTATTTCCTTCCTTTTTTGTGTGTTATGTTACATCTGAATCACTCTTTGAATTCTAAAATAATTCACAAATTTCATCATCGGTCATGGTAACATCAAGGTGGATATCGTCTCCGGTACATTGTCGTTGTTGGCATTGTCCTCAAAGATATTGTCCTCCTCAATTCCATCCATTGCATTACTAATGAAGCACTTTTTGAAGGATCGAACGATCATTTCAGGTGAAATATCCTACCATGATCCTTTGACCCACCTGACGATTGTGGTGATGTCAACTTTTTAGACCTTGCCACCATTTGCCACAGCTAAATCGGATAATGCCATCCATTAATTCCAATTTGCTCAGAGTATATTCTGAAATGGCCTGTTAAGGAGACAGCAGCTGTAAGAGGACGATAAGGCACAGAGGAATTACAGATAAGACAACCCCCATCTCATGGCATCATTTTTTCACTTTCTCAGTGAGATGTGCCCAAAACAAGTCCCAGACAATCATGGATGGTTTTTTAACCTTTACGACTCTGCGGTCGCAATATTGTGTCTATGAGCTCAGCTCCATTGTGCCTGCAGGCGCAATCCCGCTACATAGGACATCGCCCGATTCCCAAGTACGGAACTTCACAAAGTAATGATCCCGTGACGTATAAAACACGCCAAATGAAACTAGGAATACGTAGCAGTTTAACCTTTAGCAAGCCAGATTTTTGATATCTTTTAAAACAAAAATGTTATCACGTTTTCAAAACACCCTCCATCAATAACGCAAATTTTCCAAAAAAGAATTCAGGATCAAGGGGATGTTTCTTAATTTTTAATTCAGGGCCGTAAAGGATAAAAATATAAAAAAACCCTTCGTCTCCTCACACACTTTATCCAACCATTCTCTCAGCAACTTTTGTCCATCCATCCTTTCATGTGGAAAACACAAATCTCCCCTTAGGAAAAACACCTTGTGTTTACAAATAATTACGAGGGGACAAACGTACTGCCATGCAACCTAAAACAACAGTGAAACAAGTTTTCTCATGCCTGGTCGTCATTACAAAAACTCTTCACACTTTTATGTTCCGCCGTATGATTTTATTCAAGCAGATGGGTATATCGGATCGCATCCATATATCCTATTTGTGACAAGTTGAAGGTTAATAGGGAAAAAATGAAAATAACTCAATCTGCAACTTTTGTGCAAGTTTAGTGAAAGTTTGTGGACACATGAGTGCACGTTACAATTAATCTGTTCTGTCTCAACTTCATTACGCACCCGGACAATATTTACTCCAGTGCAGGCAATGAGGATATACGGCCACATGATGCTTTCTATGCCCTTTGCATTGGAGACAATTCCTCTTCTCTACCTCCCCTCTCCCCTACGTGCTTTTCATTATCAATGGAGTGGTGCACAGCCATTTAATTGTTGAATTTCACAGCAAAAATGAACATACAATGTAAACTGATAGATTAAATGATTACAGGAAATATTTTTATGACTGGAGAATGTTGAAATCAATACCAAAAACATTACAAATTATCACTTTTTATCACTATCAGTTATAATTTGTATGGAATTGACCTTTCACTGTAAGGTGCTTTGAATGAGAAAGGTTTCATGAAGTGGACCTATGACCTATAACCATATGTGTAAAGATATTGGATTGACAATAGGTCATAACATAAATAATGCACTACAAAGCGATATCATGACTAGCGTGTTATTTTCAGAGAATTTGAACGCCGCGAACGAGAAGATAAACATCCTGTTGAGGGAGAAAAAGCACCAAAAGAGATAGAGCAGAGATCAACGTCAGTGCCACAGAGAGATCTTTTTGAAGATGACAGTAAAACCTCAGATAAAGAGGATCACAAATCTGACAACAGCAGTAGCAAGGCTTCTGCTGATTGGGAGATTATGTAAGTCAACATGATTTTTTTTTAAAGCAGTTTTCATGTTATTCATTATCTTAATGACCAGAAAGTGGCAGGTGGTAATAATTCATATCATCCTGTGCATGATAATGCATGCATATTTTATACAGACTAGGAATTTCATTTAACATTTGGCCAGGTAGAGCTGCTGTTAATTTCAAGCCCAGTCATTTACGGCCAACATGGACACTGATTTAAATTTATTTCCTCACCGTTTGCATGTGGGCAAAATAAATTGAACTGCTATCTGTCTGCTAAACCCGTTGTTGCCTTTCAGCGTCAGGGATAGAAGAGTTTTCTGGAGATGGCCCTTGTGTGTATATTGTGGAATTTGTCACCTCTTTTATTTCAGTCCATCATTTTTGCGGTCAACCTCTAAGTCTGCCTTCTCTGTATTGGTGTAGCACAGCTTGCTGTGGTATGCTATCTGATGGTAGTCTGCTGTTGTGTGCAAACCATTTTTTGTTATCTCTTAATATATTCCAAGATTAGAGTGGTCCCGATTCTTTGTCTGTCTTCATTTCTCACTCTGTCTTATAGCGATATTCCTAAGATTCTGTGTAAGCACGCCATTTCACCTGTCACAAGCTTACGTTTGTCTTGTACTGTCGTTGTCCATGTTTGGCATTGGTAATACAGTGTTGGTATAATAATCGTTTTGAATAGTGTTATTTTATTGTTTAAACCTACATATTTGTTTCCGAAGATTGGTGTCATTTGCCCTAGTTGGTATGCTTTATTACATCTATTGTGTATTTCTTTGCTGCTCTTGCCGTCAGTTGTTATTACTTCCTATGTGAATTTTGTCACTTGTTTATGTCTGTTTCCAATATATATATTGGTGTTTATTTCCGTTCTTCCTATCTTCATTACTTGTCTTTTCTATATTTATCTTCATGATGTGACTACTCAGTTAATGAATGCATAATTTCTTGTGATGAGCTTTTTCTCCCTTTAAAATTATTTTATGAAGAAAATTGTTTCTGTTTTGTATCTGTTTTTACCAGTCTTGTCAGTTTCCTCGTCCTGCAATTGCACAGTGTGCAGGGACTACTACAGTACCACTTTGTTGTTAGTGGACAATTGATTTAAGAGTTCTACAGTTGTTTTTATTAGATCTTTTAGGTTCATTTTGAAATGTCTGGAGAACTGATGTTTGTCTATTCTTCTAGTATCCTTGATGCTTCGAGGATTTCTTGTAGCTCTGTCCTGTAGTTTTTGTATAATTTATGTAGTGACTGGGTTTTCTATATTTTGGGTTGTTTAGTGTAAGTATTTGTATTGTTCCTCCATTCATCATCATGACACTACTCACTTTCTAAAAGTATTTTGCAGTGAATGGTTGAGGGTGGAAGAAGAAAAAGCAGATAAAGAAAAAAATCATGTATTGACATAAAGGAATGATTTGAGCATAATATTAATATTATATTAGTAGTTCATAATGGCTGGGATTGTAAGATTTGCATTATATGGGGGTGAAGTATGTAGTGTTGTAGTATGCTTCTAGCTGTTAACATTTCTCTTGGTTGTAGGTAGTTCTTTCTCATGGGATTTCATTTTTTTTGTATAGCTGATTGAAACTTGGTTGTTTAGGTAGTTAAAATGTTTTTCTTTCTTATGCATAGGATGATGTTGCAGGTGGCATTGTCATTATGTTGATAGTGCAGTCTGTTCGATTTTGTGATCCTGTTATTTCCATTGTCGTTATATGTGTGCTCCGTAGTTATGTAGATTCAAAGACCTGCAAACCATATTTTGTCCAATTTCTGAATCATATTTGCTAAATCCACATTCCAGGGATGGGCAGATATTATCTACTATGACAAGTCTTACGGTTTATAAGTTTTGTATGTCAGATCCCAATCTACCCCAGAATGCATCTAACATGGAAACTACAGATAATGGGGATAAAACCTCTTTAAAACCACACATTCCATTCTCTAGATTACCTCTTGCTAACTGACAATGTTAAGCTGATAAATAATATAATAGATACATACACAACTTTTTTGGGAAAAAGTGTTTTGAAATGTGCAGAAGCTAGTAGATGTGTACACATTATTTTGTTGTTGAGATAGCCTATTGTGTAATTTGGTTAGAATGATAAAAATAGAATGAATTTCAAACTTTTGTCAGACGCATCTCATTATAATCTGTTCTGCCTCAACTTCATTACCCACCCGGACAATATTTACTCCAGTGCAGGCAATGAGGCTATACGGCAACATGATGGCTTTCTATGCTCTTCGCATTGGAGACAATTCCTCTTCTCTCCCTCCCCTCTCCCCCACGTGCTTTTCATTATCAATGGAGTTCATTATCAATATATTATCAATATATATATATATATATATATATATAATGTAAGTACAATGCCTAATATATTATGCATCTCATAGTAGGTCTTACTCAAAAGAGTCAAACAAAGATGACACAGGAGACCATTACGAAGATGAAGATGAATTCAATACAAAGCTAAATAAAGATTCATCTGATCGAGAAGAACCACAAGAACAGTTCACCAAAGGCTATAGACGTGATGGACGTCAAGGTCCAACTCCAAAGTTTAGAGCTTATACATCGGAGGAAGTGAAAAAAAGAGAGGCATCACAAAGTATGTATATCTTGACTTTGCATGTGTCATTGCTGCTTGAAATAAGAGAATTTCTCATGGCATTTTACTCTCAGCAGTAGTTATATGAGTATGCTAAATTTAACCACGTTAATTTAATTCACTTAGTATTAAAGTTCTAAGCAAATTAAGAAGTGTATATTTTCAACACACTTAAAGATGTCCATGAAACAAAGGAAAAAATGTGACTTCACCGAAATACTTTGTCAAAGGAAATTAAATATAAATACATTTCTAAGACATGGACACACACACACACATATATATATATACACACACACACACATATATACACACACACACACACATACACACTATCAATGGCAGTCTCCTCATCGAAGATACCTCTAAAAGGTATTTTTGCTCTATATTTGGTTTTTACAGTGCTGATGTGTTTCAATTTGGATCTTTTATGCTTTCTTCTATGGTCCTGTCTTTAAGTTTTCCGTGTATTTTACACAACTTAAAATTGTGATCAGAGTTGATATGGTTGGTTGGTTGGTTGCAGATTCAGCAATCCATGATCCAATGCCATTGTGTGATACATGTGCTTGTGAGATGTTGCCCCAAAAATGAAAATATTGTTGATACTGTGAATAATACGGATTATTGGTACTCTAAAATTTCAACCACTTGACCTGAATTCACAGTGCAGTGAGGGCTATTATTTTATCACAGTGCAATGCCATGATTTTGTGCATATTTTAATGAACTCTAAACACTTACCGTTGGACTCTAGCTGTCACAGAGACTGACCATAAGTTTATTTGTGACTTCTAAATTTATCTAAACTGTCCATTTTCAGGGCCTGGGTGGATACAATTGATCATGAAATGCAGGTTTCATTGGTATAATTTTAGTTCCTGGAATTATGAAAAAAATTAGATGTACACATTGCTGGTTTATGCACAGTTCTCACACGTTTCCAGTTGTAATGACTAGTTGTTTCCTATTAATTGCTTTTGTATTTTTCCAGTACAATAATTATTATAATGAACTTCCTCACACTGCTGAAGAAAGTGACATGTTTATAAAATCAGATCTCTGCTTGCCCTTTGCTCTGGTATTCTCAATTCTGCTTTGAGAGAGATAATTGTATTGACGAGTCCCTGCCATTATGGAAAGACTAGTATTTGCAAACAGCATATACCATTGAATCTGCTTTGTTGCGAAGTGCTTCTAATTTATCAAGGGTGTTCTATGCGAAAAAAGAAATTTGACTTGATATAAATACTACTGTTACATGTGACACAGATAGCTTGATTTGTGTATTGGTGAATGTTTTGAAGTGTATTTACCAAGCATGATTTCTATGAAACAATACAGCCTGCATTATGTATTACTTGTACAAATTAATTTCTCTTTGATTAAATATGGAAATTATGCAAAAATAGAGAATTTTTTGTTAAAGCATTTTGTCATGAGCTTGATCTGACTGGATTCAGTTTCATAAACTGATTTCCTCTTCTTCTGTGTTCGTTCTCAAACTCCTGCAGATTAACAGGATGTAGTCCGGAAAAAAGAAAGGTGTCATGGTTAACAGCATTGTTGTGATATCTTAGCCTTTTGATCTGGCACTTCCGACTTCAGCATGGTTTTGGGTGGGCCACTTTGACTATATGGAATGAACAGCCAGCTCCTTCCCAAAACCTCTTTAGTCCCCCATTATGACATGCATGGAAGGCAAAGAGTGTTGCTCCCCTTGGGCCCTGGCAACACACAGGTGTCATAAACATAATTAATAATAGTCACTTTATATATGTGTGTGTGTGTGTGTATATATATATATATATATATAATATATATATATATATATATATAATATATATATATATATATATATATATATATATTATATATATAATATATATATATATATATATATAATAAAATGATAGGACTAAACCACCAACATTGAAGTATTTCGCCCCGCTCAACTACCATCTGCAATGGAAAAATTAAAATAGATTGCGTTGGCTGGGTAAAAGTCCCAGCCAAATTGCTGCATCCCAAAACAAGAACTATTTGTAAAACTGGTGGAAGTCCAGCAAGCGTACGGTAGACCAATGCTGAGGCATAAAGACATCTGTAAATTCTCAATGCAAGATTCTTGATAGACCTGCAAATCTGGGAAAACACAGCCGAAACTCTGGATGTCTGGAGGTATCTGCGTGCAAGAGCAATGTTTTTCAGGAACAATATCTTTAAAGATATGGGAGAAAGAGAACCATAATTCTTCTGTTGCTGTGAATGATCACGTGAAAAGTGCATATTCCTGAGAAAATGCTCAATTGATTGCATATTTTTTGCGAAATGACCATCTGCAAGACACAAAAGGCCATACAATTTATGTTGTGAGAACTAGTGATTTAGCTATGCCATGGAATAAACATGATTTTATTAAAGAAGTTTTAAATTAGTAAGACCAATATGTGTACGTAAGAAATAAAGTAGAGATGTGTGCAGGTGTTCAGGAGCCATTGCTTTCAATAGTGAAACGACGAAAACTAGCATTGTGGCAGGCACGATTCCTTGTCAAAAACAATACTGCAGGGAACTGTTGAGGGTGGAAGAAGCAGAGGACAAATAAAGACATGGACAGACAACATCAAGGAATGGACAGGGCAAGATATTTCCACACTCATCTGCATCTCTGAGGATAGAATTCGCTGGAGGACTGTGTGCTGAAGCATCCAATGTGGTACCCCTACAACCCTGAAGGGTTATGGGTTTATTGATTGATTGAAATTAGTAATTTTGTATTAATGTTTTACACAGAGTCTGAGCTTACTGCAACAGTAAGCTGTACATTGCCAGTGCAACCAGATCAGAGTAAACAAGCAGCCACATCCAAGAGCAGCTTGACATCACTGAAGCGCAGTGCCTCCAACATGTCTAGCAGCTCAGCTGCATCCTCTGAAAAAGAGAAAGAGAGAAACAGTGACTCACCCAAGGAGTCACTAATCTTTGAAAGGACGCAGGGGCCTAAGAGGGATGTGAACAAAGTAAGCAATTGAATATTGGGTCATATAAGAATACTTTCCTAAAAATAAGTTAAGCAGAGTAACTAAGCAGCTGGAGCCTCAGTGCTACAGTTACATGAATGTTAAGAATAATAGGTTTATATATAATTTTTTACTGTATTATTATCCCAGAGTCCATTGTTGGAATTGAAAACATTGTTGGAAGACCTCATTGGTGACGGACTGCAGTTGGGCTGTTAATGTTCTGCATAATGTTATCTTGACTCAGTATCTGACATTAAGCTTCCAAATTTTTAGTTCTCACAGATCTGGCTGCTCCTGTCTCGGAGCAGAACAGCGACTGCAAATGACATCCAGGCAGAATTCCGCCATAATATTCTGGCATTACTATGTACTTATGATGCACCACCTTATAGGAGTAAAAAAAAAAAAGTGTCTGCTGCTTTGCTATATACAGTTGGGGAAAAATTTATACATGCGCATTGTTGTTCCCATCAGAGGATTATACCTCACAAGATTTGTGCGCTTAGAAAAATATATTGGATGCTTTTTGAACAGCTCTAACATATACTCAAATTGCAGTGATGTACATAGTTATGTTGGAGCAAATGCAAACAAATTGTAACCAGTAAAATCTCCTCAGTGTCCATTTAAATATATCATTTTTGGGATTATTTTGTGAATGTCATGTGCAAATTCAGACCATGTGATAATGTTTGACACTATCAATTGATTATTTGATCTCTAATTGTTGATAGGCATATAATAGGTTAACGCTCCATGATTCTCAGGATACATTTCATGCACGATAAACGGTTTTGATTATTGATCTAATTCTCTTGCCGAAGATGGATGTGCTGGGCCATTGGTGCAAATGAAATGGCAACAGCACTTTTTCATTCTCTGGACTAAATTCTGCTTGGAATCTAGGAGACCATGGCTGCAAGAGATATCCAGTGGGAGTTTGAGAATGAATGCTGAATCCCAAAAAGAATATATAATTGTTAGGTTTATTTGAGTATCTCTTTCAAAATTCAACATAGAAGTATATTCCACAAAAATGGAAAAAAGTATTCTCCCTTCATATAACATACTTGGTAGGATGCTTTTTTTTAATGGTTGTGCATAGATATTCGTCAGATTTTTTTTGTCTATTCTGTTGTGGTTTGTGACATCCCTGCTAAAAAAAATGCATGCTGAAATGTTTTGTGCAGTTAGTTTTTAAATATTAATGAATGTGATATATTATTGACCAACTATATTTTGTCAGGAACAACAAAAAGAGGTAAAGTCATCATCACAAAGTAAAGAGAATAAACCGCCAGAACAATCACGACCTAATGCTTGGGAAATCAAAGAATTAGACAGGTGACATTTATTTTAATGAGCTGTTTTTGTGTGTTGTATTCCTTTGTTACACTTAAGATGTCCATATACATTAGTGAGTCTAATGTTCCAGGAGCATCCTACTTATATTCAAAGATTCATGTACTTGTGTGTGCTTTATACATGTGTTAAGTTTCAGCAAAATTATACAGGAAGTTGCACATAAGGTAATGTTTCTACTGCACTAGTTGAAATTATTTTGTATTCAAATGATTGAAATCCAATTGGAACATTAAGCCACTAGAAGAGAAAAGGACCATGGAAGCTGCAGAAAGATACAAGTGCTTCCCACAAAACCATCATAACAACAAAGAAATAGTAAACAAAACAAGACTGAAAGAAAAACCACCAGTACACCTACAAGAAGATAGGAATCTGAGAGTAACAAATTTACCATCAAATATATCCATTATGCTGTCCCGAATATACACTAAACTAATTGAAGGCAGTAAAAAATTAACAAATCATTTTAAATATCTTAAGTTCAGCGCAGATGAGACTATCATACCGTACATAAATAGGTACAGGGATTGGATATGCGTCGAAAACCTATTTTCAAGCATATACAGATGGCCCAGCCGTCAAATCTACCGTCACTTCAAGATATGGCTCTCTCATAGTCCTCCCCAACAAAATATCAATAGAGTTTTCTGCACTTTGTGTAGAGTTCTGCAGCAAGTAAGATGCATAGATGAAGGCAATATCATTCTTGTACATTACTAAATGCAAACAAAAAATAACATACCAAAACAAAAGTTAGTCATATTCACAGACTCCCTGTACGATCTAAGCTTACATGCTCATGAAAACTGAAATCCAACAGCAGAGAAAATCAAACCAACATACTCCAAGCTATAAACATACTTGCATCATATGTCATCAATACTATTCTGTAGTAGATACCAGACCACAAAGATCTCTGCAGAAATAAAGTGTATAAAGAAATAAACTGGCAAAAAAGGGAGCAATTATGCCACCAATCTTAGAAAGCAAAATACATGATCAACTAAACAACAATGCATGAATTTGTGGCCCACTGGTCAAAAAGAGTATTATGTAGATATGTCCACAACCAAATCCACCTGATGGCACAAATGCCAAGTCATAGTATTTAGGCAGCGAATAACAAATGTGCCACTTAACATATACATATAAGGAATAAATTCAAGGAAAAACAATCTTCTTCAGCACTTTCACTGCCACTGTTCATTTCTGATTCTTATCTCTTATCAAGAACTCTCCATGTTTCCTGTGAACGATTTACTTCTACGCTTTCGGTTTGCTCGACCAGTCACAATGTGGATCCAGTCTTCAAATGGTTAAACTGTGTTCGAATCTATTACATTCAGAAAGAAATCACATATTTCATTTAGAAAGCACTAAAAGTTTTGCAAGCACTGAAAGTTTTGCGAGTTATCATTTAAATCAATTTAAAAATGCAACCAGTAACATTAGGGGTTGAAACTTTCGGACATGACACGAATAAGCATGGTAAAAATAGGTCCCATGGCAGCAACTTGCCATCGCTGATGAAGATAAATCTTCATGTACTAAGCCACAACAACTATTAGGTGAGGTGGCCAGTTCCCTTCCCTGCAGTGTTTACCTTCCCTAACATGCATCTACTGATACTAATTTACAGCTGGGTTGACTGGAGGAGTGGTCATGTCACACTGTAACTCGGTGACAGTGAACTTGCTTACTGTCAACTAGGCTAGCGGGCGCACTTCAAGAATAAGCTTTCCATAAATGTTTATCCCACAGAATGATGATCTTGTATCAAACTATGACTGTCATTACTTGAACCATAGTTCAATTCTGTATCTAATTAAAGTACATTTTATCATTATTACTCATCAAAAATTCAATATATGAGTTACAGTGAACCAGATATCGTCAGTTAGATCCTCTATTTTGAAGTGTTCCTTAACACAAAAAAACACCCCACAATAAAATCATTAAATCCCCAATTATCAGCTCTAGATAAACCTTATAACCAACTATGACATTTTGGATGATATTTGTAATAAACAGGAAGATCCACCTTGACCTTGAATAATACCAGTGCAGAGTCTGCAAAATTCACTATGAAAAAAGTCATTCACTGATGAAAAAAGTCGGCCACTGCAGTAAAAGTGGCTTTGTACCCAAATGGGAAAAGTCTGCCATGGCAGCGAGTGTTAAAAGTTTTTATAAATTCTATAATTTAGACAGCATATACCTGTGTTGCCAGAGTCTGAAAGAACTAGGAGTAGCAACACTTTGACTTTTCATGGAATATCATATTAGTGACTAAGGATGTTTTGGTGATTCCAGTGCCACAAAAGCCATACTGAAGTCAGATGTATTGGGCAGAAAAGTATTGATAATATAGCTAAGCTGTAAACCATGTCAGTACTCCTGACTACATTCTGCTAATCTGCAAGATTGAGAATGGATACAAGAAGAAAAGTCAATGCATTTTATGTTTCTTTTTTATATGTAGGTGAGAAAGATCTCTGTTCGCCTTTATTCAACTGTTGCTTTTGTCTATTAACAGACAAAAAGCTACCAAAGAAGTGGAGAAAACAGATGATACAGCATTTCCTAAGGAGGAAAATAAGAGGGAGCAACAATATGAAGAGAGAGTTGATAGTCCACAGAGCATTCTGCCACCTATGAAAAAGAAACGAGAAGATGATCAAGGCAGGGATAGAAGGGACAGGCATCCTGATAGAGATCGACATGATAGGGATCAGGACAGATACAGTGATAGAGGAGATAGACCAAGAAGCACACCAGGTAGAGGTGGCAGAGAATTTGTCAGAGGGAGAGGTATGTCTCGAGGGCGAGGAAGAGGTTCACTGAGAGGAGGATATGGTTCTCATGGTGGCAGAGGTAGAGATTACTACTCATCTTCAGGTTATGATAGAGGTGGTCATGGATCACGAAGATCTGGATCTGACAGGCAACCAATGAGACCATTCCAGAGATCTGATGATGCTGAAGAAAATGAGAGAGATTATGATGGTAAAGTGTTACCGCGACGGAGACATAGCCCCGTTGATAACCGAAGTGATATCTCCGCAGATGATTCAGCGGGTGTCTTCAATGAAGGTGCTGTTAATGATAGAGTTCGTGATAAGGAAAGTGAAACAGAGAAAGGCCAAGATCGCAGAGAATCTAAAGACATTAGGCACCATGGACTAAGAGTCACTGATTCAGACATCCGTAGCCAGGGAGAAAGAACGGCTGACCAGAGCAAAGATATCAAACCTAATCGAGAACATAAAAGTGCTTGGAGTCAAGACCAGAGAACCCAACAATCCACACCTCCTCCAGCACCTCAAAATCCATGGACGAAAAATCACCCCTTGCTTCCAGATCCACCAAAAACAGAATGGACATCAGAAGATTCTGCTCATAAAGATGACAAAACAGCTAAAGTTGATGTATGGCAGCATCAAGATGCACGAGAGGCAGGTATTGAAAAAACATCTAGTGACAACCATACATCAGAACAATTTGAGAAACGACATGATGGAAATCGAAGGAATAACAGGGATAATTTTAGACGGCATGATAGAGATATGGGTGGTCGCAGAGGCGATAGAGATCGTACTCACAATGATAATCTTGACGGAGATCATAAAGAGAGGAGAGACAGATACAGAGATCAAAAGGGTGACAACGACCAACATGATAACCGCCAAGATGATCATAATAGTGTCTTTTATCCAAGAGGAGAACCATCGCGAAGGGGCAGAGGTATGTATTTGAGAACTGATTGTTTCTAATGTGATTGTTTTCATTGTTTGCCTAACATTAACTTGCCATACTTAGATTTAATTCTAGTATATTTAAGAATTATCGTGAAAACTAGACACTAACATCAAAGAACATAAAGAAATTAAAAGGTCGCTATGAAAAGCAGATGAAGATTGATAACTCAAAAGACTATGAATTTGTCACTCTTAACTCTCACACGCCATTTAATGGATTTTTCACATCCAATCGGTCTTTCTCCATTTTTCAATGGGCAGGTTCTCCAGATTTCTTTTACAAGTCCCAGATGAATGTTTAACTCTTTAATTTATATATTTACTTTGAAACAACCAAATGTAATTCCCAAGAATTCCTCATCAGAATCACAATCCATAATGTTTTTATGTCAATTATCATATTGACGGCCATTATAACCTGATTCCATTCAATCTGGACAGATGTCTAGACATTTAAAACCTCTTCTCAGATATTCTCCTCTTTTCCAAACCCAATGCCGGAATAGAAAATAGAATAATATTTCTATAATTAACTGATTCTGGTCACATGATGTTAACAATCATGTCATTCAACGTCGCTGAATTAGTACATGCCAACGGCAGAGTGCATCACAACCAGCTGTTCGCAAATCTAAAACCCATTGTCAGATGCACTCTACGTGGTAACGGTTAAAAGGTAGAGAGAAAAAACTTATCTGATGTGTAAGTGTGTTTGTGTTGCATAAAAATGATATTTGGATACATGACCAAGGTCACATAGCATATAATGGACCATGATAGAAAACAAGCAGGGAAAATTACAAGTAGGCAGTATGTTGCTGGGGCACAAAAGGGGAGCAAACAGTATCAGCACTTTATTTCCCATACATGTCATAAGAGGTGTCCAAGGAAGTTATGGGTTGGTATTGGCTGTCTCATCCCATAGAGAGAGGGTATAGATATAGGCTCATCAAAGTGACCCAGAAGTCATGATAAAGTCAGATGTGTTAGGCTGAAATATGCAGATGTCACAGCAAGCTGTAAATCATGACAAAATGTATTCCATTCTTGAACTAGATGCTGCTAATCTGCAGAAGTATGAGAACAACTGCAGAAGAATGTGATTTGTCCGTCAAGTTGATGAAAACCATTTGAGTTAAACTGGGGCGAAGATATTTTAGACATTAAAACTTTCTTGCAGAAGATCATCTGTGTAAGTCGGTTGAGCACTGCATGAGCTAATATTTATTCAGCTATGGATAGCACAGGTGACATAGAGATTAGGTACGTGCATAATAAAGTCTGTGCTTAAAGCCTATTCATAATTCAATAGTCTGCAGCAATCTACAACAATAATACCGAAAGGAAACTGATCTTCTCCTTTTTTTCACTTGAAACATGTCTATATCTGTAATTCTGTCTCCTGAATAAAACTCACTGTCTTTAGTAGTTCATGCAGTGGCCCATGAAGTTTTGATTAGGAAACTGATGAAGTCTAAGGGTAGTGAAACAAGATAGTGTATGTTAGTAGTTTTGGTATTTGGTTTAACACATTGAGACAGTTTTATACGTTTTATTGTCAGGTGCGCCTCGCAGGGGTGGCAATCGCTACATGTCTGCGCCTTCAAATCGTGGAAGTGGTGGACATGACTATGTTAGCAATGGTGACCCCAATGGACAAGGACCTGGTGGACGGCAAGTTGGTCGTCAGCAAAATATAGAAAGAGGTGGTGACAATAGAGATGGCCGGATGGATGGAGGAAATTACAGGTATAAAATACTTCGTCAATTTTTAATCATAAACATATTTGTGCAAGCAGTTGATTTTTGTTGACATATATACAGTATACGTTTTCATTTTCCATAGCAATTTGAATTTTCTTTATAATGTTTTGGCATTCATTGAAATATCAATCTGTATATAAGTATATATATGTTTGTATATCATTGGTAAAACATGATTAAAAAAAAAATCATAACATTATGATAACATAAAACAAGTAAGAAACGGCACTGTTTCATTACCATGTTCCAAGTTTTACCTGTTAGATTACAATTTTGCAGCAGCTATTACCTCTATTTCCTTTGTATAAATTGAACTTTGCTTTGATTGTATGATTAAAAAGTCAATTGATACCTAATATAATATAAATGTATTTCAGAAGGGATGGGCGCAGACAAGATAACAGAAACCCTCCACCACCTCGTTTCAGGAGAGGTGGAGCAATGTCTGACAGCAGAGGTAGAGGAGTTGATGGTGGGCGTGGGAGATCATCAAGAGGACGAGGCAACAGCACTTCTTTAAATTTAACTGCAAAAAAGCCTGTTCTTACTAAACAGACTTCAAATGAAGGAGAAGAGTGGGAAACTGCCTCGGAAAGCAGTGAGCCAAAAAACGATTTGCGAGAGTCCCGGGAAAACAAGAAAGAGAGCTCAACTATGAAAAAGGGTATCTCTAATCAGCGGCCGTTCAGCGATCGACAGAACAACCGTCGTATGAACAACCAGGACTCTCGCAACAGTGTAGAGCGCCGCAACCCGTCAAACAAAGATAATAAGCAGAACCAAAAAAACGGGGCAGTGCCGCCGATTAAATCGGCGGCAAATGGGACAACCCCTAAAACCAGGACATCAGCAGGCAACACAGCCAATCACAAAGAAAATTTAATCTTCAGGGTAGATGGTGTGATACCCACAGACCCAAATGCCATCAACAATGCCATTAACAGTATGCATAACAAGTAAGTGTGCACTCTTGTGATAATTACATTTTAAAATTTGTGTTTATTGATGCACTTCTAGAAATATAATTGTACACCACATATTAGTCTCAGGATATGCATTCAAAAGGCACTTTGCAGGTGATCTTTATTTCTATAGCTCGATTAATAGACATTCAGTTATATATTCATTTATATATAATTAACACGCAACTCATAGCTTTGTTAAAAGTACATGGGTGCAAATCTGAGTGCAATGAAAGTCAGTCATCTATGCTGTTTGTTTCGAGCGCACCATTCGATAGATATAGTTTTGGAAACCCATGCATAGATGAATCAACATATTTTCACTAGCGAAATCTTAGTGAATTACACACATGTGCCGATCTTTACATTTGCACACTGGCAGTGTCGAATTTGATTGTATTTTCACTGGATGTTATAGTAATATAAAAGGTCATTGGGTGATCATGGCACATTTCTTTCTCAATGAAGTAGTCCTCAAGTCTGTAACAAATGTATAGCATCTTTCTCAGTAGCTAGCGAGTAGTAAACAGAAATCTGCTATTGCATTCGCCATGTTGGTTTAGCGTTGTCATATGCTAATGATGTGAAATTCTGTGATGATACGAAAGATGCTCAGACTATAACAGAAATTGCATGGTTGTGCTCATAATATTACAAGTTTCAAATGTTGGACTGTTATCACGTGATGAGGCCACATTTGCCTAACATGTACCAAAAAATCATTAATTGCATATGTATTGTGTAATGACCAAGGAATTTCGTATTAAAATAAAAGATGCCACTTGGAGCAAATAGTTATGGTAAAAAAATGTCACAACCTGTTTTTGGAGCTATCTCTATTATTTCTTGTTCAATTTCATTGCCCTTCAGCACTTTTCAAATTTTCCATGTGCTATTTTGCTTGTTAATTTCACATACTATTTTGTATGAAGAGGAAGTTTCTTAAACTGCAGTGCATTATTTGTTTTTGCTTTTAACTCTTTTTAGATCTTGCTGTAGTTTGATAATGGAGTGAGAATTTAGATGAAACATGGTAATCACACAATGATATTGTATTTGATATGAGAATAGAATTGTAATGCTGCCATTCCTGCAGTAGGTTTTGATGAATGAGTATAGAATATTTTCTTTCCAGGAGACATGTTGGCAAGAGGTCAGAAACAAGTGATATCTCAAAGATTGTCAAGGTAGAAAAGGAGAAAAAGGATGCACTGGCAAACATTGACATTAACAACATTGCTGGTATTTTGTTTTACTTTCTATTAGCTCATCATTAAGTCCAAATGTAGTGATTGTTGATTCTTGATTAGAAACCCGCACCATAGTACACAGAACATTCCCATAAGTGCTCTGTTCCAGCAGCCAAGAGTATGCAGAGTCCCAGTCAGATGTTGATTATTTGATCTTCGGATCTTTTCAGAAAAGAAACTTTCATCCCTCTGGTCATCCCCATTTGTCATTCTTTGCACATTATCACAGCATCTTCATACTGTAGTAAATCGATGACCTCATTAGCTCAGCCTTGATCCAAACAGAAAAGTACAAGAGTGTCAGCACACCAATGATCAGACTAAGTGACCTAGTCAGTGGAAGACTGAAGAAAAACACCTTTATTCAGCGATTAAAAAAACCCCAACAAAATACAAGATGAACTATCAGACATACAAGAAATAAGCAGACCACCCAAGAAACTCCCTCTCTATCTTGACAGAACTGAGCAAGTTAATTCAGCACCAGGATAGGACAAAACACACTAACAACCACTGTGTACATGTGGGCAGGGCAGTGCAGACTGCGGAACATATCCTGCAGGACCGACCATATTACACAACACCAGTTGAGGGTATCTATCCCACAGAGACAGATATCCACAGAAAGCTGTATGGAACCCTTGAGGAGCTTTCAAATACAGCAGCATTTATTAAACCGGATTTGCTGTTAAAAAATGTTAAGCATTGCAATCATCAACATAATCATCACGTTTGTTGTGTTTACTTTAGGTCATTGATAAAGATAGGAATAGAGTTTGGTATAAAATTAATGGGACTCCATTCATCACAACAGACTATGTGCTAGAAATCATTGGCACATTGCAGAACCACAGGGTGTTATACAAGATAAGTAATCTGCTTATACACAGATTGGCTTGTATATGTTAATATAATTGTTTCTTTATTTGTTTTAATAGGGGTTGTTGTGGTGGATGACCTGCAGGAAGTTACAATTGATGATCCAAACTTTCTTTTTGAGAGCAATGAAGGATTTCAAGAAGTTACATCAAAAAGAACACAAAAAATAAAACAAAAGCTGATGGAAGCTGAGCAGAAGAAAACTGAGAAAGAAGCCCTTAAGAAAAAAGAGCATCAAAATAAGGTATGATGGTAAATTCCTTAACCTTCAGCATGCTATCAGATGTTGCTTTAACTCTGGTCGTAACATTTTGCCCTATTGCTTTGCAGTCTTGTAACTACAAACAATAGTATTAGACTTAGTTTTTAATCTGAGAAAACTTCAGAAGCAAGGCTAGCAAATAAAATAACTTTCTTTTCCAATAGACTGATGTGGAAAACAGCCGGCATATCAGATCAGTATTTACATTTTTAGTCATCTGTTCCAATCAGAGTTGAAGTGGATGCCATTTTCAATGAAATCATATGGATTGTGATTATGATGAATTCTTGAAAATTACGTTAGTTTTCGAAGAAGATATGAACGTATTAGTTTTATTATGAAATGACGCCGGAATGGGTCTAGGCATTTTAGCCACAATATATACTACACAGAGTATGTTGACTACATGTCTACTAAGCCTAGGCCTTCATAAAATGGATCGATAAGGGTAATGATATTTATGTGTTTTATTTGTTTGCACAGATATGAGTGCATTTTGTTATAAAATATTAGCAATATAATAGGCCTATGAATTTAGCAGCATTTTAGCATGAAATCCATACATAGGACATAAATAGGTGAAGCGGTTATATATAAATTTTTGTGTGGACATTATTAAGCTTGTGGGTGCGCTGAGTAGTGGAGTCATATTGTGATGAAAATATTGAGATATATTCTTAAATCTCCTTTTCCCCAAACAGGTTGATATGCCTGAATCGTTGAACTTGTCATCTGTACTCCAATACATGCTATACTGAAGCAGAATACCCAAGTACATCATAATATAAATATAATACAAAATATTTTATTTCAATGGCAGTAACAGTTGTCTGGCACTTGTCTTCTTTCCTTGCTCCTAACTGTTCCATTCCTAACTTATAGAATGTAATGATTCCATTCCTTTATTTCCACACAAAAAATAATACACAAAAGCTTTAAAAACTAATGAGTTATTGCATTTTCCAAATAGTATCCATAAATAGTGTGTACGGGCAAAAAATAATGGAGTGGCAGGTGAAAATTATTCAATTTTAGTGAAGGGTGCTGAAGGTTAAAATATCTGTATAATTAGGGACATTATTTACAAGCTAAGAGTAAAAGATTTTGGATTGAATTCAGACCAGAAACAAGATTACCACACTTCTGTACTTGTGTGTCAATAAAGAAACTTTCTTTTAATGTTCAATCTTTAGGTTGTAGTGCGACCGAAGGGTTTGAGCCCTAAAACTGGCCGCATTAATATGAAAGGAAGCAAACTTCCACCTCGCTTGGTCAAGCAACAGAAAGAGCAGAGAGATAAGAAGAAAGAAATGACTAAAGACGTCATGCCAAAGATTGAACTCTGGGATAATGAATTGGCTAACAGTATACCATCTCTACTTGCTGGTCTGGATGAAGTTGGGCCACCAAATGCTGTTGTTACTTCAAACATTGCAGAGTTGGAAGATATTGGAGGTAGGAATGCAACTATATGTTCAGAAGAGGTTGTTCAACTTGTGGTATAATTATTTCATTTTGAGCATTTGTAATTTTCCCATTATTGCTCAATAAAATTTATTCTAGGTGTTTTTAACAAATTTACTTTTCTATGACTATGTTATTGCTGGGAGGGATAGTAACTCTGATGCTGAGGCTGTCATACTTCTTTGGTGTAGATTGTCACCAGAACTCATAAATGCGTTTCATTCAACAACCGTTGTCTTACTAATCTGTAGTTCACGAACGCACTGCATCAGTTGGCAGATGTCATCTTGAAAGCCCACCCATAAATGAAACTGCATATTTTTGCAAGTTAAATATTTGTGCGTTGCAAGCTCATGCTGACAGTTACAGTTATGCGCTGGTGGTGTCGCCGTACATTGCATTCCCATTGAATCCATTCATCATTGTTGTACAATATGATAATTGGATGACCTAACATCTTGTCCTGTTGTAGCACTCCTCGAGTTTGTAACAAACGTACAGCATCTTTATCAGTAGCTGGCAAGCTCAGTAGACAGACATTGATTGCAGTAGCCATTTTCTTTTGTTGACGAGTTGACGACAGCGAAAGATCCACACATAGTTTCTGTACATAACAAACATTAAAAAGTTGGATGAAATCTGCAAATGGTGTCTGTGCATAAAAAGTGTAACCATGGCCACGGATTCTTGTGTGCACCAAATTGTCTGCTTATCTCCATCTGATACAGGCTTTCTTCAGAACATTTGTCAAGATGAATAAGACCATATATAATTATTTAATTTCAAGGATGTGATTCTTTGAACATTTTTGACATCTAGGGAATGATTCTTCTTGAGACGTACCTGAAAGGTAACAATTTCCTTCTTGTCAAAATGGTGGCTAGTAATGTGTGTTTTTGTTGTTTTTAACCAACTTCACTAGATATAATATTAATTAGTTTCATCTGGGAGACTCTGCTATTTTGTTTGATTAGGAGGTCACTCATTGAGATATTAGCTGGTTCTTACGGTGTCTGAATTGGAAATGAAGCAAGCAGTTGCACAGTGAAAGAAATCAATGAAAAAAGTCTATATTGACCTATTCTTATATTGCAATTAAAGCAGATCATAAGAAAGTGTTCACATGTTCAAAGAATATGTTTAAAGGGATTGCTACATCTGTGAAGGAGGCAAGTCGGAATAATTTTTCTCAGCAGATTGCAAATGTCAATAAAAACATGAATGTCCCATGAATAAATTTATTATTGTTATTGCTTGTTTCCAAGCGTTGCCTTGCCGTTGGAATGAATTAACAGAGCAGAGAGGGGATTAATACAAATAGGCAATGCACCTTTTCCATAAAACCTGCCCGTGCAAGCAGTCCTGGGAAACGTAGGGGCTATGTGTCTGCAATTTAACCAATTTGAGAAGCCCATAGTCTATTTGAAATTTTACACTGACCTACTTTCTGTCTGTGAAGATGCAAACGGCCATGGTCCTTTAAAACACAAGGGTATTCCTAACTTCTGAGAACATAGTCCTGATGCGGCAGAAGATTGATGAAACTAAGAGAGCAACCCCACTTACACATACTGCACAAATGTGACAGGAATATCGGGAACAAAAGTTTTGTGTGCTGCTGTACCAGTTCTTGTATAATTAATTCCCTCTGGTCTCAGGGCAGACAAATTGCAACATTCTCTGACAAGCTGAATGGCAATTTGTCAAGGGCTTGTTTTCTAGTTCCTGCTCCTACATGTTCACTTCTTTCTACTTGTAGTTTGCAGAGGGTGTCTTCTTATTCTGCCATTCAAGACCTTTCATTCAAGACACATCCCTAGCAGCACACATATAACCCTAACAATTTCTGGGATATACAACTGACCAACTAAAGTAGTTAAAAAAATATGTGTTCATTTAGTATATATTTTATATACTTTCATATTAAAATTTTCTGCAGCGTTCTACATATTGACGTACATCCTCAGATTCAGATGTGCCTGTTAGCAGCCCAGGGACCAACAAACCAAGCCTGACTGCAATGATGGTACAACTTGTAACAGCACCAGCCCCAGTACCACCAGTGAATGCATGGGTTAAACCTATCAACTTTGTTTCTACGGTTGGGCTCGTGGGCTCCCTGTTGCAGCACACATCTCCATCGCAGTCTGTCACATCACAGCATATACAACAGCAGTCTGACAACTTGGTCAGAGTTGTAACTGTGGATGTTAAAATCGATAAAGGAGACCAACACGACAGTGGTATAGATGTCAGTGACCAACAAAACTCTGGAGCATCGTCCACTCGTAGTTCTCCAAGTGCAGATAACAAGCTTATGACTTCCAGCACGCTCCCTCAGTGTCCAGTTGCTGATATCACCACAGTCCCAATGCTCAAGGTATTAAACCAGAAATGTTTCTCTTTTGGCTGATATTATCTTTTTCATAAGAAATGTATAATGTTGCATTGTCCAGCTCTAAGACTTTGTTTTTATTTCCCCTTTCAACTGTTACAAACCATTTTCTTCATGCTACCTTTGATAGGGAACTTTATGGATACATCATTTTAATTCATTTCTTGAGGTGTAAATGGTCAGCATTACACTTTGGTGATTTTCAGAATTAGCATAAATTCAAGATTCTAAAAGTTCCTTCTGATGGTACAACATGAAGGCATATAATATAGCTTGTGTATATCCGGATGAAACTTTTTGAAATTGTGTCCAGGGTTTTAGAGGCTACAGACAGAATAAGATTGGAATACAATGAGACAAAATATTGCTAACACCTAAGCCAAGCCAAGTCATGATGCAATGCGTTTTAAGCTTGGACAGCTGGAATCTAAGGCCATTGAAGGAGTGGTACATGTCAACGTACAGTCTTAGTGGATGACGCTTAGGAATAGTAGGGGCTTGAGGACACATTGATTGTCCCTGGAGAAGGCAACACATGCTGTGATACAGTGTTGTACGAGGGAAATCTGGGACAGCAACAAGACTCAATTGCCCAGCTGGCTTTTGATAGACCAGCTGGTTGAAATGTTTTTCACGGTCGAAAATACAACAGTCAAACATATCCTATAACAAACGTCCCACCACTGGCCCTATTCAAAGTAGGAGCATGCTTCAGGTATTGGATACGCCAACCTAGAACAGGTACTACTGGGCACGATAGAAAGCTTTCAATACAGCTTCCCATTGCACAAGGAAAAAGTGCATATATTGTTGAAACTCCCTGACCAGACATTGTGGGCAATGTAGGCAGGTTCCCGTCTCTGATGAGTGCTTAACTCGACTGTCATTGTTGCCCAACACTGCATATATTAAAGACTGGGTTGGAAAGACGGAGATGATTGACTCCACCGTACTTGGGTTACCCCATATGTATTCCCGTCCTCTCAACGAAGCGGAACGCTGTCTGCTGAGAGCATCAATAATAGCACGCATGTAACCCCAACAGCTGCATATAATAACCCCCAGGGATCTCCCAAAAATATCCACTTTATAAACAAGACATCGAGAGCGGGATTCAATTTTACGACCCCTTGAGCACAACTGAATGGCGTAACCACTACGCCAGGGAGACTTTCGTTGAAAATTTGGTTCAATAGACCCAAGTGCACACTGTTTAGTTAGTGCACATTGTCTTACATGAGATTTTTTTCACCAGCTGCGAAGCTACGCATCAGAAGAAGATCAAATTGACCTAGTTCTTTGGGAGATACATGCCTTGGATACGGGTCAAAACATAGAATGGCGATCGATTGGAAAGCCTTTACTGCGGATGTCTTGGGGAAATACACAGGTTAAGTCCCAGACCCTGTATGTGTTTGGCGATGCTGCAAGTGAAAAGGGACCTTGGTTATGAAGATGAAGCAAGTCCAATTCCACTCTCACTGTTGCCCAACATAGCTCATACAGAGAAAATTGGGTTTGATTCCTAAGGACACTGTGGAGATGTCTTTTTTCTATACAGGGAATGATTCGCCTGCTGTGAAACTCTGTCTGAAGATGCATAGTGGGTGACCCAAGAAAAATATCAGTTTTTTGTGATATGGACTACCTTCCAATAGAAGGCTTCTTCACTAGACTTTGCATTATGCCGAAATCTGAAGTCTTTTTGGTATTATAGAAAGCTCTTGAGAAAGCACTCCACTGCACAATACCCTTCAATATCTGCTAAGAGAGACTACGCATGTATGGATCACAACTAAAAAAATTTATTAAACACGTCACACTTCGTAAGTTCATATCTTTTGTAAATAAAAGGCAATGTAATTTTTAGGTATTTTTGTCCAAATTAATCCCGACTTAACAACCAACATGTTAATATTTTTATCTGGTCACAAAAGGTTAATCTCGATACAGTATTTTATTTAACAGATTGTTTTGTCTAACCACATGCCATGACTCATGTTATTGATTATTGTGTAAAAACTGCATTCGTTGTTTGATACCTTCTCAGGGTGACAATATATCTATGGATGCTCCTCGATCGATTGATATGCCAAAGCAACAGCGACCACCAAAAGTGAGTTTATGTGGTCCCTTTTTTTTATTTACTTTATAGTAAATTTCTGCTGAATGAATATACACAGATGAGGTAGACCAGATGGATATTTGTGATCACTACAACTGAAAGATTGCCTCTTGGTTAATATAAAAATATAAATATTAGGATAAAATCATGTTTTCAACATTATCACTTTTCCATTAATATTTCTGTAACATTCTCATGCTAGTGAATAATATTCTCAGTAAAACACCAAACAAATATTTGGTATACTGTGCATTGTATGTGTAATGTAACATTTTAAATATCGTTTTCAGATTAGTAAGAGTGAGAAGACAGTGGCCGCAGCTGAAACTAGTGCTAAAATATTGAAAAAGATGGAAATAACTGTCAGTAAAGATACCTCTAGCATTAAGCCGGAACCTATTCAGATGCCCCCGAGCTATAAAGACACCATTTTTGGGAAAGTATGTTTTTTCTGTTACTGTGATAATATAAATTATTGCAATATTATAAAGGGCATTAGCAAAGTTTATATTATTAGTGAAAATGTGTGAAAAGGTAAATTAAAGCTATGCATGAACAAGCAGGTATACTTTGGATAAAAGTAACATAGCATCATACATTTGTTCCATGTGGTAGCACACCAGCAAGATTTTTCTATAAACTAGAAAAGGTGGAGGTGATTTTGTAGAATTTAATTGTTTTTGCAACCATCTACGAGTTGTAGTTCTTTTCTAGTTCTGTTATGCATGTATGCTGTTTTCTTTAGAACTTCTTCTTTCTAAACTTTGTCAAAAGCTTTTCTCAGACTATCCATGCTGCTAGGACTAGTGACCTATCTTGAAGTGCATCCTCTATTTCAAAAGGAGAGGTGGCTGATCTTCAATAAAGTTGCATTGCATTGCCTGAAGCATTTCTACCGTGATACAAGATGTTTTTGCATTCAAGGTACAACTGTAGCCACTACAAATAAAAGAAATAAAATAAATGACGAAAACTTAACGTTACAATCAAAACATCTTCTAAATAAAATGCAGCGGCCTTGCGAGGGACAAATGGAAAATCAATAATTTGTGCAGTACACCTGCAATATCTCCATAGCTCGCACGATGGCTCAGTGAGTTATTGCAGTGTTGGGCCAAGAGGCACAGATATCTTAGCCAAGCTAGGGCGCAATACATTCCTTTTTCTTCTTTCTGCTTCCTGTTTTACTTCCTGCTAACTGGCAGAAATTTGAACATGAATACAAGAGATCCATTGCTCACATTGTTATATAGTAGAAATAGTAGAAATTGTCTTCACATCAGTATTGTCAATAAATCAACTATATATGTAATGTTTCTAGTTTAAGACCATTATATTCCCAGGGTGATGATACAGGCTTGCAGCTAGATTTCCGATATGATGAAAGTCTAGTAAGTTCTCCAACACAAATGTCTGAAAAGCCCAACACTTCTGAAAATATGGAAACCTCAACAGTTCTAAAAGAGAATATTAATCTCACAGTACCATTAGTTACCCCACAGGCAGTGGTGTCACCAACCTCACCTGCTACTGAAGATTTGAGCTCTAAGATCGCATCTGTTAAGAACTTCTGGGACCTACCTACATATGGACACAAGTAAGTATTTATCAGTTATATAGTTGTATCCACATTGTGTCAAGTTCGCAACTTAAAATCGTTCTTTTAAAACCAGGAACCAGCATCATGACACTAGGGTATTCCCACAAATGCTCTGTTTACCATTCCATCTGCCATCTATAGAATATAAACCCAGTGTCCCACTTGTTGATTGTAAGCTCTTCTAATTTTGCAAGTCCAGAGAGGATACACTTTCTTCCATGGTCACGCCAATTTTTATCATGCTATGAACATGTACTTTGTGTCTTTAACATCTTCATTTTTAGTACATTGATGATTGCTCTAATTAACACAGCTGTCTCTTCTCATTACTGTGACATTACTATAGCTATGAACGCCATTGCATCAGTTCTTTTGTTACCCAATGACTTGGACAGTTGTTCCATGTGATGCTTTAGGTACTGCTAAGAATATTCCACTCTGTTCTTATCAAGCACTTTTTTACTTTGTGTAGCAGCATAGTCATTGATTGTTGGCTGTTGCATCATCAAGCAAGTCTTCCTGAGTCTATATCCATTTTAATACATGATATTGTTGTGTGATATAAGCAGTAGATTTCTTGAAATTTTGATAGGTTATGAAACCACATCCATTTCTATTATTACTGAGCCATCTGTTTAAATTATTATATTTTGTAACTTTGACCACTGCATCATGATTTTTATGTGTCGTGATTTTTACAGATGATGGAAGAATGGACAGAAAGCTAGAGACAAGAATTCAAAAAAGCCAATATGAAATTATGAAACCAATTTTAAAATGCATACCTATCCCGATGAAAACTGCAAGACAAATCATAATTTAAATCTTCATACCAACATTGTGTTGTCAATGTCAGACATGGACACTAAATAAAGAACAAGAGAGAAAGCTTTCTATGTGTGAAATAGATGTCTTAAGAAAAGTAGCAAACAGAACAAGAAGAGATAATGTGAGAAATGAGAGAGATTACAAGAACTGATGGAGCAACATCAGTGGTCAAATATATTAAGAGACATAAATGGTTCAGCCACCTAATGAGAATGAACCCATATTGGCCAGTGGTATTGCAACAGAGCAACATGAAAACATGAAAATTGCAACATGAAAACATGCAACATGAAAACATGCAACATGAAAATTGCAACATGAAAACATGCAACATGAAAATTGCAACATGAAAATGGAAATAGCATGATACCGAGGAATACCAAGAAGGTGGATTGAAAGAATTACCAACATTCTGATACTGCACAGTATTATTGCAATCAAGCGACCAAATGTGCCATAGCCCAAAAACCAATTGTCATTCAGTCCTATGTTGCTTCACAATAAAAGCAGAGAAGAGACAATAGATATATAGACTACTGCTGGATGAATTCTTGTAACAATCCTTCTGCCCCCGTGGAAGCCCAATCGCGACACTCTTACTAGCTTTCTCACCTTTGATAAGGACTTTCTCTCTCTGCTTACTTCAACCCATTCACAGCCTCTCCCTTCTTCCATTTTGCAGACTGAATAGAGTATCAAAGTATAGAGTATTGAAAAAAATCAATATAAAACATTGATTTTATAATTTGCTGATACAGCACATTTCCGACATGTTCACTATTGACACAAATAAAATGGTGACACAACAAATCTAGATTCCCTACTATATCCTGCTGAACATCTAATTGGATCCTGTTCTACTACTTAAACAGTTGGAGTTGATGATTAACACTTTAAAAAATATTTTGGTCCTGACGGTGTGTTTATAGAATCAGAACATCATTGAATATTAATAATGTTTTTAGTTCTCTGCGATACATAACACGCTTTGTTGTTGAAGTACAAAACAAGAATATTGCTAAACTTTAGCCGTAATTCCTTACACAATTAGATTCTGTAGATGCCAACTAATCAGGTCTAATCTATTTAAAAAAATATTTAAACATTCCAGAAATTCTGAACATTTTGTTGGTCTCAGACTCTAGAAATTCACTTAGCCAGTTTCTGACACCCACTCTATAAAAATGATTGCAGAAAACATCACCATACCTAAAAATGTTAAAGCTTACCTTCTGCACCATTGAATGCCATGGGATTATCTTAATTGTACAAAAGTATGCATCTGCTATGGGAAGCAAAAATAATAAAAAGTTATCGCTCACACATATTTTTGTTGCTGAAAAATTGATGTCATAAATTTTCTTTCATTGGTAGGATGAGTTTAAGCACAAATGCAACTCCATCGATAGACAACTCGCAGTCTAACATAGTTGGCAGCAACACCAATACAAATAATGCCTGCAACACATCTGTTAGTAGCAACACTGTGTTCACCAGCTTCAATCATGATGTTGTCAGTGACAGTGGAATCAATGTTGGAATAGGAATTGCCAGTGAACCTCACTCTCCGTCACTGGAAGAAAACCCGATATCAGTCAGTGCCCCACCAAATACGGTAGTTCCTGTGGCACCAGTGCCTCGACATTCACCTGTAGTCCATCGTCACCACTCTCCACATACAGCAGAAGCTGTGATGATGATGAATGGCCTGGAATTATCACATCCGGGCCTGATGGCTCACGATGAGAATATAATACTGGAACCTACCAACGTTTGTAAGGTAGGTCAATAATTTGAGTGAACACATAACATATGATTGTTTGAAGGTAATAATTATGCTCAATAAGTAAAATTCTTTTTAGACTTCTTGTTCAGATATATGACAAATACAATGAAAGACCCATCCATATTTTTCTTTGACCAATGCACATTAGGGGAATAATGGCTAGGAAACACATTTGCCCACTTTATTTTTCCAGATTGATCTGGTATCCATTTCCAGATGCTGTTCAGAAATGGAATCCATCAAAATTTTCAAGATTAACTGGAAGTTTAATCTAGACAATCTCGCTAGGAAGCAATAACCATTGAACTAAAGCTGCTCCCAAAATTTATGTTCATTAACATAAAAGTTCACATTATCATTTATTTTTAATCATTTCATCAACCTTAAGCATGCTTCAGCTTTGTGCGTTCAACAACTTTTTACAAGTTTCTGACAGCAGTGGTCGAGTGTACAAGCCCCGTTGCTAGGCACCCTGTAATCAATAAAAAAAAAGTCAAATTTTTAATATTTTGGTTACCAGATTACACAAATCTGGATAGCTATTCCGTTTGACTTCCTTATCCTTAAGTTTAGGGAACGGGTAAGACAGTATGTCGTTGTAATATCGAAATCCACATCTTCAAACTGGCACAGAGCCATGAATGTGAATCAGGTTTTTATAGACTTTATTGTATTTGCAGTAAAATCATTATGGGTTGTGATTCGGATTTACACCTGATAACTGAGATGCACAGTGTTACCAATTGCCAGAAACACAGTCTGACTTCAGCTAGGAGAAAGTATTTAATACTTTATTTCATCTATACACATGAATTAAGGTGAAACAGAAAACTTGTATATAAAATTATATACCCCATGACATTCATCAGGTACGTCCACAACAGCTTCAGATGGGACTTGGTGGTGAGACTATCGCAATGTCTGTGCTGTCTTCAGGCTTAGCAGGGTCCATGCCTACAGTTGCCAGCCCTCCCATGATGATAGCCGGACAGCATGGATTCCCTACTTTTCAGTTTGGATCTCAGTTTGTCCCACAGGAACAGAGAGTGAGTTTAAAGAAAGTTATTTAAAAAGTTATTACAACCAACACTTTATAGATTATTCCGTTTGGGGGGAGGGGTACTAGTGGAAGGAATACTTTAGGCCAGAGGAAAAAAGTATTATTCTTTAATCTATGTGCCATCTATTCCTTGCATGTTGGCTAAGGTAGTGAACATGTTCATATCAACATACTAGGTCTGAAATAAGCAGCTTAGCTGTCAGATCATTCATAAAACAATAGCAACCTGCAGAATGTAAGTATTGTATAGGAAATTACTACGGCAAAAAAAATTCTTAGTACATTGTTGTGTCCCGAATTTAATGTGCTATTAATACAAAGAAAATAGTGGTTTATTTTATTTTATAGCAATTTCCACAAGCTTTGCACTCAATACAGATGTAATTATCTTATTAAACGTCCACCATAATAATGCAATTTTTTGCAGTTATTTTTGGTTATACCCAACAAATGCATACTTTATATTTGAGCATCATTTCCAGTTTTATGCACAATGAAATCCTTTGATCTTTGTTGGCATACTAATTAAAAGCATAACGAATCCGGACTCTAACCCTAAGAAAATTATTATTTAAATTAATAAAAGACAAACATAAATTGACAATGTCAAGGAAAATAATTAAATAGAGGAGGGCATGTGCTCCAAACAAGACCCACATCTTTATTTCATCATATGAGGTCCTAAATTCATTTGTTTCTGCTCTCTTTGTCCAGTTTATCTGCTTCCTTATTTCTGTGTATGTTACAGTGGGCTGAAGTCCTGTAGTTATAACCTTGCTGAAGCTATTACTTGCATCATTTCTCTGACAATTTCTCTGATGTTTATGAGATGTTTTAGTGCTATTGAGCAACACTGTTTCTGTTGTTATATCCTTTGTTCTCAAAGATGATTTCAGCAGCAATTTTTTTTGTAGTGTTTCTACCTTGAAGTTGTATGAAAATTTATCTGTAGCAAATGATGTGTGTATTTCTTCGCTATTATTTACTTTTGTGTACCATCTCGCAGGCTTCATTTTTAACTTTTAGCACACATCATTAAAATTGCATTATTTTCCCACCTGAACTGCATTATTTTTTTTACTTTACATGTTATTCATGGAGGGGATTTTAAAACCATATGCTGTTTTTTTGTGTAATTGGTTTTTATGTAAACAAAGATTACTGAATGTAATGATGTAAGTTTTGTTGGTGTATGTATATCTGATATGTGAGGATGAAAAATGCAACAAAAACAAATACAACAAACATTTGATAGGCTCACCTATTCTTGTCCAATACAATGCACAATATAAAAAATGTCCAGGTTTATTCTATTTCTGATGTAATTTCTAACGAAACTAATAGTACATAATATGATCTGAAATACAAATGAAACATGTCATCCGCACTATCATCAGCTAGGCCTAATGGTCCTACAATTTCAGGGAAGTTGCGAGACCAAAGATAATTATAACTTTATGATTGATGCATCACTTTCTTCTCTAGACACTCAGCAAAGAAGTGCTGTCACAATCCCCAGCTATCTTGGAAACAATATTTTCATACATAAAATCCAGAAATTCTTCGCCATCGGAATCAAATCAATATTCCTAAAAAATGGGTACCATTGCGAACCATATGCACCAGCTCTCGCTTTTAAAAACCAGCAGAAAAGGAAGATAAATTGTGTCTACTTCCAATTCCTCGATTACCCGGATAAATAATGTTAGTTTACAATCATGATTTCCTTATTGAAAGATGTTCATAGCAATGGGTGCAACATGGCGCAGAGAGTGACTCAAAATAAATTGAGTAGTGTGGCGCAGTATTGCACCAGCATTGTGCTAGTTAATTTCAGCTTGAAGGATAGAATCTAAGATGGAAGAAAAAGCTAATAAAAAAAGTCAGTTTGAAATCTCACGTGTATACTATTTAATGTGAAATTATGAAAGAAACCTTTAATTTTGGATATTTAAAAAAAGGACACTTATTGATTTGGGACAACAATAGAGGAAAAATGTGTATATATCACGCATGATAGAAATTGTGAATTTAAGTAGATTTATCCAAATTAATGACAACTGGATCACATATTTCCTGGTGTGAGTTCTAGAACTTGAAACAATACAGTTATGTTGTTGGTTCACTCACAAATATGAGTTGAGACTATAATGATTTCTTTTCAACAAGCTTATGACAAGCAAAGTTGCTGCTACTGAGAAATTGAAAGGAAGATTTTGTTTGTTGGTCTCCTTAATCCTCCCACAAAGCTGTCAATTTGTTACTTCCCCTTTTTGCAACCCTTTTTGCAAAACCCAAATAGGTTTCAATTTATCACTTTTACACAATGTACCCTAACCCAACAAAAATTGAAGTAACAAGTACATTTTCTTTAATGTGGTAGTATTGCAGTACTTGCCCAAAAGGATTTCTAAAACAGGAAATAAATATTTATCCTGAAGTTTTTGAAATATATACTTATTGTTAACCTTCACCAGGACTATATCAAGTCCAGCCGGCGAAAAAAAATATGGCGGCTAACGCCGTTGGCGACATACCCCATCCAATGAGATATCGTTATAATAGACGCCCCACAGCCTGATTGGTTACTCGGGAACATGCGCTATTGAAGCCGGTTCATTCCTACGTCCGACATGATCGTTGTAACAATGGCTAGCCAGAAGATACAAATTTTATAGCAATTAATCTGACCACATCGGCACACCGGTACGATGCCATGATGGTCGACCGATTTTTATAGACCTTTCTTTCATCGTATTTTGAATAAAATAACATTGAATCATGGCTTGAATCATGAATTATTTAGTTTCACAGCAGTGAATATACAGAATGCCGAGTTGGTTTGGAGACTTGTAGACGTTTGATATCGAATATGTGGAAATAGCACAAAAAATGGCTCTAGACCTAATCTCAAAGAACGATTTTACCGCAAATCTACATGTTTTATACAGTTCTCCCGGCTATATTTAGATAATTTTGCAGTGAAAGAACATAAATACAACAGATTTGTGTGATTTAGTTTACAGTGTTGCCAAGGAATTCGATAACTAAGGTAAGTTATTTTTTTATTAATTTTTTTCCTCTTTATTTGTTATAAAATATATGTTTTTTGTGAAAAACGTCTTTACCACTTTCTCATACGTCTGGTATCACACACATACACGTACATAAATTACACCAATATATGCATAATTCAATTCTTTATTTATATGTGCAAATATTATTTAAATATCTCTAACAACCAAAAAATTATCACATTTTCAAAACAGTCACCATCAATAACGCAAATTTTCAAAAAAGAATCCGGTGGCAGGGAGACGTTTCGTATTTTTTAATCTGGCTTGCTAAAGGTTAAGTAGATAATTTTATAATTTTCTTTTTACAGTATGCACAGCCGAGTTTTGGCTTCAGTCTGTCCCAGCCTCAAACACCAGCTGCAGTAGGTCCTCAGCACCAGAACTCAGGTCCTCTAGGGCCTCAACAGACATTCAGTCAACCCAGTCTGTTTATGCCATCAACACCAACTCAGCAGGAGTTCTTGTCAGCCTCCCAACTGGGCTTTCCTCAACATGGTCACGGCTTTGGTCAACCAGCTGCTGTTGCTCCTCAACCGCCTTCCCAACAGAGCACAATTATGGTTTCATCATCAGCAACAGCTCTCATGTCTACAAATATCAAGGCGCCAGGTCCTTCTCACTCTGCAGGGTCAAATTCTGCATATGGTGTTGGTAAGTAGTGATATCTAATAACCAAAATGTCAGAGAATATTCAACAGAAGATAAGGTTGCTCTAACACCTGTTTAGTGATAGCAAAAAAAAAAAGTAATTAAATGTTAACTATTCGATCCACATTTGTTTACGTTAAGCCACTTTAATCGCATCCATTTTGAGCATCAACTCTGGATGCCCACTATCAAATAGAAAATTTATTTCTATTTCAATATTGTAATATTGTGTGTCTCATTTGATATTTTCCTTGGCTATGTTTATTAGTTTATGTTTATCATTTATTAATTTAAATATAAATTTATTTACGATTAGGATTTGGGTAAAACATAACCGTAACCTAAAAAAATTAATATTGACAAGATACAAAAAAATATTGACCATAATTATTAAATTTTAGTATCCTTAAAATCAGATCTAAATTTTAGGGGGAAATTTCTGGTGTTTTCAGCAGAAAGACAGTGATGATATATAAACAGTTTGATGACATTGCCTTTGATTATTCTTACAAATTGACTGCAAAAACATCATTGAAGCTAACAAATGTGTAACATTTATGTAGGCATACAATTGAGCAAAAATTATTTCAATAATTGTTTAGGATGATATAAATTACACATTTTGATGTAAAATGTAATAAATGTGAGTTGTATACATGTCACTGTGAGGAGACATGAGTCTATTTTATTGTGTATCTGATAAACACATTTTATGTTTTCTGTTTGGGACCACTTTACTGCCTCATGGAAGACTTTAGAAACAATATAAAGACTCTGCCAAAATGGTATACGAAAATGAATGTGTTTTCTTTATGGCTTCAAATTAATGGATTTTCCTCATAAAACGGCAACCTATGGTAGTCACGTGCCAAAGTTCAGAATGGATACATTAAACATAATTATTTAATTGGAAATGAGAAGCGCTACAGAAATATCACACAAATATCAGACAAAAAAAAAGAACATTGGAATTATGAAATTAAATAAAAGGTGGCTTCTAAATACCATCATAAGAAGGAAGTACAGTATTTGTGGCACTTAAGCAGCATGATGGTATTGAAAGGCTGATTCTGGAGGATATAAAACCATGCGAGAGAGGAAGACCAAGAAGATGATGGACCAGCTACATTGAGGAGTGTATGCATGTCTCTGGCAAATGCATGCTTGCTTGCCCGGTACAACAGCATTCAGAGTATCCACAATGAAGACGTTATTGAAAGAACGTCACTTGATATATAATGTAAAGAGCTTTTATGAATATTATTACATGCCTTTTTAGCTAAAAAGGTTTAAAAAAGCTTTAATGTTTTTCTTAAATTTTGTTTTCTTTATATTTTAGAATCAATGGGAAAACCCATTGGGACAAATCAGATTTCTTTTAGTAGTGGTCTTGGAAGTGCTTCAATACCAGGGGCTCCTTCACAACAGCTGTTCTTCTATGATCCAAATCCAACACTTGGTCAACTTTTCCAAACCCATAGCCAGATCTTGGGTGGCAGCCAACCAACTCAGAATATTGGTAGTTCTCAGATAATTGGCTCTCAACTTGTGCAAACTAGGTAAAAATTTATTAAACATTCAAATATTAATGCTGTCTACTGAATAAAGACTGTTTAATTATTATTACAAATGAACTTGGTAGAGTTCCAGCACATCTAGTTCTAAAAAGAGAGTGCCATAAGCAGAGTGCCAACAGAGTTGCATAATTAAAAAGTCTTTGATGTTTTGATGGGTTAATGAATAATATAAATAGAAAGCATTGAGGTGTTATCAAAAACATCAGAAGGCACTAGTCTGGATTTGAACCAGGTCCGTTTGGCTGGAACACCGTACAACTTGAGTCAACTTTCAGAACAAAAGCCTACTAATGACTAATAAAGTGATGGCAATATACATGTTACACCAGCATGCAATGCATGGCTTAATCCGTGCTAAATGTAATGTTAGATAATGTATTTGTGATGAGTGCAGTGCAATTTTCTTTCCATATAATTTAAAATTTGAATTGCACAAATTTTCATGTTTCTATCTCAATCATTAGTTAAGAAAAAAAACATGGTGCATTACACTCTGATGGTCCTTGTACAGCAATAATAAAATCACTGTTGCATTCATGTATTGTTGGGGATCGAAAGGGGAGCAAAGAATAGGTACTATTATCTGTCATGCAAGTCTTGCGACTGAGGAGGTTTTGCGAGTGAAGTTGGCTGTCGCATTTCATAAAAGGTCAAAGCAACCCAGCATTAATTCTGAATCGGGTGTGGCAGGCTGAAGGCGCATATATTGCACCCAAGTTGTAAACCCCATGACACACTTCATTTCATTTTAGGACTACATCTTTTGAATCTGCAGAAAATCATAAGAACAAAGGCAAAAGAATAAATCATTAGCAAAAAAAAAAAACGAGTGATTCCATTGAATTAATCTTATTGTAAAATATTTGAATGTAAAATGTTTGAATCAGTAATGCAGCACACATTATTAACCTGCACCATGCCAAATATGAATTATTCCACATATCCCTGCACACCAAATTTTATGAAAATTTCATAATTGTGAAAACGACTGACTCTTGAATTCGTGTCTGATCTCTTAGTCTAATTTAATTTATTGTCTCTTAAAATTAAATAAAGTATATATTAAGTATATAATATACAAAATAAACTTATATGTCACTTATCTTCTAGATTAGATCTAGATTTTTCATCCACTTGGTATATTTTCAATGCACAATGTTTACTGCACTCTAGGCCTAATCTTGTAGATATCATGTCATAACAAAACTAACATGTGTTCATATCTTGTGTGAAAACATATTTACTTCCCAATTCCCCATGATTAAAAACACAATCCATTAGAATTTCACTAAAAGTGGCTTCCATTACAACTCAATGTGCATTGACTGCAACAGGATGATCGTAAACTCAAACTTTGAAGTTGTCATACATCTTTCCGGTTTTTTACCATGACTGGGAAAAGACTTGACCATGTGGCTAGGTAATTACTAACAGAGTTCCACCCTTCCCGAAAATAGTATAATTCAAACTTATCGTTGTTACTAAATTATTTAGTGATGCTTGCAATTCTGCGAGCAAATCGTTGAGTGGATTACACCTGGACGTGAATGTTTATTTGCGCAGATAGCATAGTGCAGGTTAAAAGGGGGACCTATTACAGAGCAACATTGTCAAATGATCAATTAATCTTTTTCTGGACAGATTTTATCATTTATATTTATCTTCATTGGAGAACTACTAATAGCTCATTTTGTTTTCTTTAGGACTGCAGTTCAGCCGAATTCACCATTCTTTCAGCAAACCCCAGCTGCGAGTTTCTTTCCCACACAGCAGAGTTCTACCATTCAAGTTGGGGTATGTATTATTACCAAATTGTTCTGGAAATATTGATTTGCCCTTTCATCAGTAGTGGTTGAAAACGGGGCCACAGATTGAAAATAACTCATTTCATATACTATCATATATTTCAGAATATAAGCAGGTTCATTTATAAGTAGAGGATGTAACTTTAATGTCCAAAATTTGACTAAAATCGGAAACCCATGTATAGACTGAAGTATAAAAAAATAATCTGGGTAATAATACTGTGAAATCCTATTATAAGAATAACAGGACAAATGAAATGTTAGGGAAAAGAAAATAACACAAACTTCATCATCGGTAAGACGTAAGGTAATTTCGTTCATTTTTGCTCAACCCTACCAGTACTCACATAAATTCAACACCAAGAATGATACAGTGCGACCTTTGCCTGGAGGCTTTGCCAGCCTCATAAAACCTGTGACCACCAGGTACCAGTGTTCCCACATATCGGATTTATTCATTTAGTGCAACAGAGGTTAGCTGGAACGATAGCATTAGCCATTACTGTAAATTCAAAGCCTGGTTTTTAGTCCATGTATGGATCTGGTCAACCTTTTGTTTAGCAAATATCAGATTTCATCCCCAAATTGACTGGTGAAGAGACATTATAATGGATTTATGTTTATATAATTTCTTACCTGCTCTAGTTATGTGGATCTGGTATGGTGTAGCCAAAATAGAATATTGCTGTATAAAATGGAGGAGACCATTGTATGTTGTAATTTGTCTTCAAATCTCAGGGTGGAAAGAAAAGACGATGACATGAGAAGGTGTTTACTGTTTAGGATGCAAGGCAAATGGGGTACGTTTGTGTGCAGAGCGCTGCCTAAGGGGGGCATACTTCCCAAGTGTATGTGCCCACATGGAATGTTGGATGGACAAAAATCACACCCTGGGATGTCTTAATAGGAGGGGGGGGGGAAAGGATGAGGAAGGGTACCATTATTTAAATAAAAACCGTATCAATGATATAAAATGGGACTCGTTTTGGGCACATCTCACTGAGAAAGTGGAAAAACTGTGAGATGGGTGCCTAACTCCTGTTGCCGCTGATGTCTCCCTTTGAGCAGAATGGAATGAATGGATGGCATCCGATTTAGCTGTGTCGATGGGTGACAATGTAAAAAAGGCTGACATAGCACTCACTCCAAAGAATCATGATCAGAGGTTCAGTCCACAATGGTCATCTGATCGTTCAATAATGCAATTGATGAAAGTGAGGGTGGTCCTATCTTTGAGGATGACGTCATTGTGCTAGATAGTGAGATAGAGACTGCTGATATCCACTTTGATGTTACTATGACAGAGGATGAAATTCATAAATTTTGCCAGAACCCAGTGATTTGCAACTTAGTAGGATTTGAATGACTGTGTACTGGTGTTTTTTCATGTTACTAGTATTTGGCAATATTCTTTATCATTTTTGTGTTTCTATCGCTAATTAAATTTTTTAATTGTTTGCCTATGTAATCTGAAATCTCTACATCAATAGAAAACATATTCACAAATTCTAGCTTTATATTCGGAAATATACAGTAGTTGTATGTGACTTAATGTAGCACTATAATGTATTTACTGATATGAGACACATTTTCAAATAGCAGATGTCATCTTTTGTCATATTGTCAAACTTAAAAATAAACAGCGACTGCCTGTTTCATGCAGCGGTGGTTTGGACTGAATTTTTGAATAATGAAACTACTAGTGTATATGCTATGTTCCATCAATAAAAAAAACTAGCTCCAGGAAATATTTCCTATTTTACCTGTATTTTACATGGAAGAACCCTCAATCTCACGAGGGCCGTGGACTGCATATGTACACTTGTAAATGTCTCAGTTAAAGAAGATGAATGTACTGGTAATAGTAACAGCATATAGTTTCATACTTTATTATATTTAATTATGCTATGATTAATCATCATGTGGTTATCTGAAAACTGTGCAAAGAATAGTCATTATTTTATTTCCAGGCATGAAATAAAATGAGAGGCTAAAGAAGTTAGGGGGATAGGTTTTATATGTCACTGGTAAAAAAAATCACCATAGTTTACGGAAACACAAACAATGGATAACACTCTTTACAGTAGTACAGAAAATAATTCTGACAGCTCAGAATATGACATTCAACATCCAAAGCTGACAGGATCTATCTTTGCTTCCACCCTTTCTGTCTTCCTCAGATTTATTACTTCTTCTCACCCTTTCCTTTCACTATTCCACTTTCTTGCTCCCTTGCTTCTTTTGTTTCCTTCCTCTATCTCCCTTTGTTTCAAACTACTTGCTCTGTATTCATATTTCTCTTCTCTCCCTCACTCAGAGTAATAATGTAAAGAAATGTATTTCTCAGGGTTCTATTCAGCAGCAAACAAATGCACACCAGTTCTCAATGCAGACCTTTGGCAGCCAACCTGTTAATTTAGGCTTGACATTGCAGCCTGCTCTGGAGGCAGGTGCTGCAGGCCCAGTTGCTGTCTCTCTCCACCAGTCACATGCCCATGGCATAGCCCAACAACAAGCTCAGACACTGTCAATAACAGCCAGCAACAAGGTAACTGCATTTGGGAATATTGTGACTGCCCATCAGCAACAACCACAACATCATCATTTGGCATACAGCCAGCCAGCACACCCCCATGGTCAACTAATTGGCCACAGTCAACAGTCTCAACTTCTTTTGTCAAGTCAGGTATGGAATAATTTTATTTCTGTTTTAATTCTAAATTATGTTTTTGTCAAATAATTTTACCGTATTGGTGTATTTGAACTGGCAGGGGTGTCACAGTTATCGCTGACACTCAACTTTGTCAGATATCAAAACAACACCTCTCCATTCCCATCACTAAGGTTCAAAATATGTTTCAAAATATGTAGCATATTTCACCAATAACCACAGTGAAGTTCAAAGAATAACTGTCTAGGAAACAAAAACTTCCAGCAATTAAGTGCCATGCTGAGAGGCATAAGTGATAATATTTCTCCACAATGTCTCTTCTGTTGTTAACAACTTCAGTTAGTGACATCCTGCAACTTCTGTCTTCCCCTGTCTCTTCCCCACATGATCTTATTGAGCTAATGCTCAAGTTTTGCTCTTAACATCATATGCCCAAAACAAAAACTGACTGAAAGAAAGACAATTTACTTTCTTCTGGTTGAGATTACTAAGGCCAATAGTGCGCGCCGCACGCACACACACACACACACACACACACACAAAGTGTAGTGGTTCACCTTGTGTTCAAGAGGTCATGGATTCCAATCTTGTTCGTGTTGTCTTGTGTACAAGGTGGATTTATTTGGACATCCCTGTGGATTATTGCCAATAAGTTATGGAGTTACATGTTGACGTCAGCAGGCTGTGTGTTGCTTCGTTTAGAGTAACAGTACATATGAGAAATCAAGCACAGTGAAGTCAATCTGTTACGTCTTTTGAACCCTATTAAAAAAAACACAGGCACTGTCGGCATGGTACAGAGCATGCCTGCGGCAGCCAAGGTATAGAGTTATAGAGAAGGTATATCCCCGCTATACCTTTTCAAGTTCTCAAGAGTTCTCATTTCTCAAGGTATAGAGAAGGTATATCCCCGCCACACGCAATATATATATATATAATCTTATGCGTTTGTCACTCGTTTCCTTTTCATACAGTCATGTTTTACTTTAGCTACTGATTTAAAAAAAATGTAACAATGGCATTTCAGTACATATATACTGTTAAAAAAAAAAGAAACGCAACATTGCACATTATTGCAGTGCTAATGTATTTTTTTAAAGGAATTATACATTCTATATATGTTATATATGCTTATATATATTTATATATGCTTATTTATGATATACAAGTCAGTAATGAATTTTTATGTTAACTCAATTCTCAGATGAATTCACAGAGCTCTCAACAAAATACTTTTTTGGGAAGTTGTGGATCAAACTCCATGATTGGCCAGATGCCTGTAAAGCAATTTGGAAGTGTTAGTGCAAATAGTAACATCCCTAGCAACATTTCTCATAACAATACTACCATGAGCACTCAAAATAATGTAGTACCTGTTGGAAGCTGTACTATCAGTTTAGCTGCAAATACAAACTACAATGTCAGCAACAGAAGTACCATCACTAGTACTGGAAGTACATCTGTTAATTCCTTGGATGCTCCCACTAGTATTAGTGGGCCTCGGCGTGCTATTGGCAACAACCAAAACATGACAGTTGCTGCACCACCACCATCTCAGCCTCCTACTACCAGCCAATCAACGTCTCAGGGTGCCAGAGTTACCAGCACATCATCCAGATTTCTGAACCCCAATGCACCAAACTTCCCACCAAGTAACAAATATGGAGGCAGTAGTGTAGTTTCTGGATCCAACACTGGCATGAGCAATGTTATACCTGCTTCAGCATTTGTACCACCTCAGCAAACTCAGTCATCCACTGCAGGTCAGGTGTTATTTAGAAGCTATTGTTGTTTTCTGTTTGTATGTCAATAACCCCAGGAATTGTGAGCAATAAGCTCTTACTTCCTATGTGTAGCAGGGTGGTTTTTCTGAGCTTTCTTTCATACCCAGGAGACTTCAGCTTTTGGCTAAATGCAATACCTATTGAAGGAGCCCTCTACCCAGAGGGGATAAATGTTATTAGATGAGTTTGCTTGGGTTACCTATTGTCTGTCTTTCCTTTGATGAAGCGATTCGCAGCCAGTGAGCTGTTCCTTATGTAGGAATACCATTCCATTATCACCCTAGGTCCCAGACATTATTTCTTGTGTATGAGCAGTGTTGAGTAACAGTGACAGTCGAATTAGATTCAGGGTTGATACACCTTCCTAGACGAGGTGCTGCTTTGCCAAACACTTTGGGGGTTAGGATTTAACCTGTGCATTTCGAACGCAATTGCCTCGGTTCGCTTATGATAGCCTTCCAATCCATCGGAGCGCGCTGCCTCTGTATTTTTACTCTTTGTCATTGTGTATATTGCCCAAAGAAGTGGGTAGATTACAACTATCTTCGATAAGGAGCTTTGCTGTGGGCCCATTGGTACTGAACCAAATTCTTTCTGTGTGAGCTGTGTTAGGCAATGGCTGACAGTCAATTTGGGCTAGGTTTGTAGTGTAATTAGTGACTTGCTTGCGCCCCATTCTATGTTGCCCAGAGTCCAAGTCTCAAACACTATTACGGTCAGAATTTTGAACAATGCTCTCACCGACATTTGTTCAAAGCTTGTCCTGTGTGCAATAGGGAGCTGTATTCAGAGCTTTCTTTCACACCCAAAGATACATGTTTCAGTTGGCGTATCCAATACCCAAGACATAACTCCTACTTTAAATAGGGCCTATTGTGGTGTGACGTGTGGCTTCTGTGTTCTCGAGCATGAGCAGCACTTCCGCCATTTGGACTTGTGCTGGAAATTTGAGACTCTGTTGCTACTATATCGATTCACATACACAGCGCTGCCCTCTAGCACGTTTTGCAGTTTCCAGGTTTAATGTGTACTCATAGGGTCACCATGTCTAGCAGGATCTCAGTGACGAGCTAGCACATTCTAGTAGACTTTCAACAAGCTGAAAAGTCATTAACCCTTTCAATCCTAGCCATTCAGGAAAAACTCCAGCCTTAATTCCCAGAGCAAGGGGGAATAATTCAGCACAAATCATTAGTGATTGTGCAAGAAAATGAATATAACAAAGGCAATTTGCGATAATTTTTTATGATTCAGTCCAATTAACAGATAAATGGAAAGAGGTACTGATCTGTGAACATATCTTTGTATCATGTAAGATAAGTTGTCTTGTCATGTAACATGCAAATGAAAAAAAAAATGAGCACCAGTTTCATGTCGGCTACATTTAATTGTGTCAATTTGTTTGCTGATAGATGTTCAAATAAAAAACTAGAAAGTAGTCTTCCGTGCACAGCATGACAACAACAGTGTGTAACTGTTAACTACTCCAAACATATAGGCCTAGTTCACATAAAAAAAGCCCTAAGTCTCTGGTGAAACGGTTCCAAAATGGATCTTGTTTTCCCTGAAAATTTAGATACCGGCATACACATTTGTTCTGTGCAAAGAATGGCGCAAACAGAAATAGTGAAAACTAGGTCTAGTCTCAAAAGCAGAGTAATCTTGATCAATGTCATTTGCAGGACCTGATTCTTGGGAAATTGATCATTATTGGTCGCCCATGGACAGCTGGATCAGCAACCATAAATATTGACATAGATCAGCTGTGTTGACTATTCTCAATCTTTACTAGGTCTATGGTGTAAATAATTCTTACAGATGACGGGAATTGAACCAGGTCCGATCTTACAGCACCGAATCGCTTTGCAACATAAGTAAATAGGTTTTCCATACTTGACCAACCACACCCCCATTAAAAGATGTGACCTAGTCAAGAAATTCAACCTGTGTACTCAAGTTATTTGTACAAATTATTTCCATTTATCCTCATGCTTCCTACTTGAATTTACTTGTATAGGTCTATGATATGCGGGAGGGACATCATTAATTAAGCCTACATTACAAATCACCTAATTTCAACTAGGCTTACTAAATACTGAACTACTACCCCATCAACATCTTATTATTTCATATTCTCTAGAATTCCATTTAAAAATTGCGCATCAACATCATCTGAATCATAAGTAGTCCCATCTTTACCAAGTTTTGATGAAAATTGAAAACAAATAAAGAGGTGCTAAAGACACTTAATATGAAGAAAGAACTACTAAGAGAAATAAATATCAGGCAAATAAAATACTTTGGACACATTAAAAGACATGACACTATATTGAAGACCTTACTTGAGGGTAAAGTCAAAGGGAAGCGAGCAAGAGGTAGGCAGAGATACAAGTGGGAGAGTAACATTACACGGTGGACAGGTTACAGTCTAGCAGAGTGCACCACCAAGACAAGAGACATGTTGGAGATACGTTGCAGCCAACCTTCGTTGCGGAGACAACACTTAATGATGATGATGATGATGATGAAGATCATAATAAACTTTATGCAGTTCGGAAGCGAGAGCATTTCGAAACAATTGGAAAACAACACTAAACGCAGCCATTACCTGTAATCACGTCCGCTAAATTTAGCATGTCTATTTGCATGGAACCGGTAGCAGACATCAATCGCAATAACAGTGTGTTAATCCAATGAAAACGGCCGCTACGATAATGTGTATATATAGCCAATGATTTTGGCTGCTAAGGGATTGAATGGGTTAACCAAATTCTGACGTGGAAACAATTGTGCAGTCATCACAGTAGAAATATTCACCATCCCCAAGACAAAAAAAGGAAAGGCTAACAGAATGGAATATATATATTTTTGTTGCCATAGTTAACCTTTAGAAATGCACCGGGCGAAACATTTAGCCCAAATTGCCATTTCTTGAATCCTGAAGGTGAAATCCTTCAGGTAGCATAAGCCATGTATATATATTTTCATTCATTCAAAAATTGAATAATTACCTAAAATTGTTTTTGAAATTGCCATTGGCAGCCCAGCCCCCCAATCCACTTGAACAATCAAATTGTTCCCAAAAAATGCCAAATGTTGGGAAACATTGCCATAGGTCAAAGATAGAGACCAAAAAAACCATGCTGAAATCAGATGTGTTGGGCAAAAGGCACAGATATTGTAGCTAAACTGCAAACTATGGCAATGCATTCTGTTCTCTGGACTATATCCTACTGATCTGCAGGAGTTTGGAACGAACTGGATGTCAGCCCATTTGCACAAATAAAACAACAACATGCAGCACTTTTGTTCTCTGGAAATCAAGGAAGGTCATTGCCCTTTTGGAGAGATTCATTTTCAGTTTGAGAACAAACACCTGCACACCCAAAAAAAGAAGAGCTTTATATTTCCGAGTTTTTTTTAATAATTTGCTATATTACACAGCTTGATATTGACCTGATGTCTCAATTTTTTATTTTTAAATATTTCATGCAGCAATGAATTTATTCTAAACAGGCAATAACCAAGTTCAACTGCCAATGATGATGGGGAATATAATAAGAGGAAACACACCAAAGGGGTCAAGTAGTGGTGTCAGACCTTTGTTTCCTACTCCTATCCAGCGACCTGGTGGTCCTTCAGCGCCATTGAGACCCATTGACATGCAGCAGTTCAGCTCTAGCTCAAATAGTAGCAACAGTGGAATGTCAGCAAATAAGGAAGGTGGAAATTCTAGCATTGTCAGCGACTCAGGTGGAAGTGGCCATGGCGGACCATCATCAGTTCCCCTGAACCTTAATACTATGAATAGCAATGCTGCCTTACTTAACCTCATAAATGTTGCTAAAAATGTCATCAACCAGACTATCATGTCAGGTGGAGGTGCAAATGCTGGTGGCCCGAATATGTTTGCTATGAAAGGACCAGGTCATGCACCTGGCACATATATGGGCCCACCTAACAGAGATCTCCCACCAAGACAAGTTTCTCACAGCATTGGTTCCCAGGCAAACGTGAAAGTCACAAGTAACCAGTCTCCTCAAAGTGGGAATCAGAAGATTACAAATGATGTTCCTCAGACAGCAGGAGTTCGCACTAGTACAGGACCATCCAACAATACACAGAAAGCACCAGGTTCCTACCCAGGCCCTGTAAATAGCTTCAAGGCTCAGCAGGCCCAGCAGCGCCAAGAGCTGCTTACACATGCTGCCAATTTTCTCAGCAACACTAAAACTACAGTAGCCACCTCTAAAACGGCGATTGTGACGGTGAGCTCTGTGACAACCAGTCAGCCAGATGACAAGAAACCAGCTCTAGCCATGGTGTCAAATCCTAGTCTTGTTGGCACGAGTGTGAAGATCAACTTAATAGCTAGTAACAACACAAGGGCTCCAGCTATACCTGTTACTGAAACAATTTCACAATCTTCATCCAGTCTCACCAATGGCAAGCAGGTTGCAAGCAGCAGTAATCCTACCACTGTTGTTGCTACAAAAGCTTTAGCCAGTGTAGGAAAGTCTGCTGGAGAAAAAGAGTAGCTGTGAACAATAATAATGGACTGTTCAAGCATTTGGTTTTTTTTTAAAAAAAAAACAGTTCTAAATTACTTGTTCTCATGCTTGAAGCATAACTTGGTCATAGTGATCAAAATTTGGATCAATTGTAAGAGGTTAAATATTGAGCACTCTTATTTACCACATTGTGAAAAGTATGGAATTTATTTTCAACAATAATGACATTGAGAGCCCAGATGTACGTACAATCTGCAGTTATTTCTGTAGTAAAAATATATCAAAGTTCAAAAGATGAGTACCATATTCAAAGTTTTGATAATACAATTATCACAGCAGCAAATCTGATAACCATCAATGAAAGTAAAACTCCTTTATCACAGGGTACAATTATGATGAAATTAGGAAATATTGTCATTGCTGCAATTCTGTAGCATGAATATGAAGTATTGAGATATCTACTAACACTATAGAACTGAACACATAGATACACTCACATTCATTGCATATAAATGAATACAGTATTTGGTGGCTGCGAGCCCACAGCACAGGACATGTCACACTCCATAATAAATTTAAGGTACAGAGTGATGTGATTCCCAAGATTGGAATGTTTCTAAATACAGACAAAGTAATTTACCAAGGGATATTTCCTCTTGATCATATGAAGACAAATGAATATTGTCATATTTGTGTTTAGAACAATAGCTAAAAGTTATCTGCCTACCACACTCACATCAGACCAGTAGCTAATGTGAATTATTCAATGAACTTTGTGTTCTCACAGTCAGTGCACACTGGATAGATAAGAATCTTGAGTAAATATAATACAGGGTTGAACAAGTATCTAAACAGCTGAACATTATATGTCATGCACAGCACAACAGTAAGGATTAGTCGGACATCTTCAATAGAATTGACTTGATATGTGTGACAGGTCAACACCAGAAAAGAAGTACTGGAAAAAAACCCACAATCAACAAAATAATCATCATTGAACATTTCATCTTGTTTCTTCAACAACTTGTCACATGTCATTCGACCGGTATTATTTTTCTAAGCTGTAATTTTGAACTGCAACAAAGTGTATCATTCTCCTCAAACAATTTTTACTTATAGGCGTTAGAAAATAAATCTTGTAATAAGTCTGTGCACATTTCTAGTCTTTTGCTTCTCCACATTGGTAGCTGGTATCACCGCAAATCAAATGTAAGATATACTTTAATTGTATATTTAATTGTTTGTAATAATCTCTTTCAAGTACATATCAGTACTTATTTAAAATACGATGTCACTATAACTGTAGTTTGACACCTTCATTGATATAAACGTGGTAATAGAAATCTCATGTTTTGTCTAAGCATGTGACAGCTAAGCAGATACGCGTTTGTCTTGTCAGATTTGTATTGTAGAAAGGGCATCTCTGATATGATTGTTCTGAGATAACTTAATTTTGTTCACAATGAAGATGCTCACATTGCAAGTCTGAAGTCCATGTTTAGTGAAAGCTTGATATTATGTATCATGTTAGTAATGTGCTATGAAAATGATACTACAGGGAACAGTTGCAGGTAGAAGAAGCAGAGGAGGAGAGTCATGGACAGACATAAAAACTGGGTATCAAGATTTTTACTCAATCGCATTGCCAAAGATAGTAATCCCTGTAGGAATGTGTGTTGATGCATCCACTGTGGTACCCCTATGATGGGTTATATATGGGCTTTATGGATTTGGAATGTGTTTTAGAAAATACTACACAGGATGGTGGGTTGGTGTGTGAAAGATCATACCAAACTAAATGTACCACCTGTAATTTCAACCCAGCTAGTAAGTGCATATAAATAATGCATAGGCAATAATCCCAAGATTTCAGTAATGGAAACACACCAAACTTTGCACGATACATTATCAGAGTCTGCTGTGGAGTCCACACAGACTTAACCAAACTTGATTGCGAGATACCTACATCATATTGTAAAAGCATTTCCTAAATTGAAAAAAGGATGCAAGTAATTTGACTTAATCTTGTTTGTCATAGCTGACAAAATAGGAGACACGGATATCAACTTTGATTGATATTGTGGAAACATTACACATAAAAATTAAGAGAAACAGTAATATTTATATGTTGTGAGAAATTCCTCTTGAATATTTGTGGATAGTTGATGACAATCCACTGGGTCTGCAGGGTAAGGTTACTCCCCCCACTTACCTAACCCTGTGCCCGTAATCATGACTGCTCCCATTAGGGTGGCGGTCGTACCATGGCTGAAGAGCTGTCTTGCATGCACATCTGGTGTCCCCCCACACAGAAGTGCTGCAGATAGTTCCATTCTGCATGACCTTTCTTCCCCTTTCCCCAAACCACCTTTTTAATTTCCAATTTTTGTACTTCAATGTGTGTATGTGTGTAACAGTATATTGTTTCATTTGTATACATGTAGCATAAGTCCTGTTGTACAACAGATACATTACTCACAAGCCTTTAGGTAACACTTGGAGGGAAAATCAAGTTTTTTTTCTCCCCAGTTTACAAGATTGTATCATTTCAGGGGCTAAGGTTGAGAGAAAAGTAAAGTAACCAATACTTCTACATCACTCACACCACAAAATATATATATCAGGGATTCTTGTGTCTTAGGGACTGTTGACATCTATGTTTTTATCATTAATATGAGTGAGCCACTTAACGATAGTTCTATGTGTCATCTAGAAGTATATTTGCAACTTTTTCTGGTGTATTTTCAGAACCACTTGAAACATGGTGGTTTTGAAGAAATTGTGTATAAATAATTGGTTCAGAAATAGAAACAATATAAAAGATGCTAACTTGATGTGAACCAGTTTAAAAGTGAAAATATTCCAAATTTGTTTCTTTACCTGAGAACTCTTTCACAATTTACTTGGGACTATTTTAAAGAACAGATCATATAATTTAACAGATTAGTAAACAGACATGTAATCATATTTTCTTAATAATTTCATTTTAGGGTTAGCTGCATCACATACACTGATAACTTTTATAATCAATAATCTTCATCCTTGTGGCATGTATATTTTGAACATATTAAACGACATGACTACTTGTTGAAGACCTTACTTGAGTTGAGGGGAGGTGATCAAGTGGGAGGGAAATATCACGAGATGGACAGGTTATATAGTCTCATAGCATTCTGATTCTGTTGATGCCTTTTTCAGTATGATTGAGCAGTCCAGTAGGCTTCTCCTGATATCCTCTGAGACACTCTATGAAACTTTAGCTTTTATCCTCTGGTTTCTCTTTACAAACACATGGAGAAATAATCTGTATCTGGAAGTTGTGGCGGTATGACAGCCTGAATCATGAGCTCTGCCATTTTATTTTTGAGTCCCCGCCCTGATACAACCAATTTGGAGTAACATTGATGGTTGAAAAGTCTCTTAGAATTTACAGCAATGACATTAACCAATCTTCATTTATTTTCGTCAATTATGGTAACTAGAGATGTATTTTCTACAAAGTTTTCTACAAAACATGATTTTAGTCTGTATACACCAGTGTTTCTCACACTGTTACTGACCGCCACCTTTCACGTAAATTATGTAGACCCAACCCTACATTTGCGAGGGTGCTTCAAATGAAACCCTTAAATTTTGAGTTTAGTGAGCATGATCTGAAAAGTAAAACTCAGAGCTGTATCATTTTTCAAGTCACCAAGGTGTTTTATACAAGTGCTTAAATGTTTGTTTCGATACCTTCAGAGAATAATTGGTTCTATTCTAATCACTCATAAACCACATGCTGTACCTCTTCATCTGACCCTTGGAAGTCTCTCCTGCTAATGAGTCATCTAAACAGGTTAGAAATTACTTTGTGTGTTAGGTCTAGCGAGCACGATAGATGTAGTAAACACTGAAAGTGGTGAAGAATAATTTTCTCTCTCATGGTGTTGGAAATTATGTATGAATATCTGTAACCAAAATTCTCACTAAGAATCTTTTTTGAAGATTGTCTTCATTTCAGAGTCATTTTTCAATGTGAGTTCTCACAACTTTCTTCCACTGTATTCACATATCTTGAAACAAATTTATAATTCAGTCACTTGTAGATTATTTAAATCATGGAAGATTTGGAGGACAATAGCTGAGATGGAAATTGGGGCACTAATCTTTATGTCCAAGTTACAGATAAAATAACCCGCCGAAGATGAATGTGTCGGGCCATTGGCGCAAATAAAACGGCGACACAACGCATTTCTATTCTCTGGAATACATCCTGCCGAAAATCTAGTAGGACTGTGATCCTGCTGTGAGGGAGATCCAGCGGGAGTTTGAGAATGAATGCTGAAGAAGATAAAATAAAAAGTATTTCCCTTACCACATTCAGCAAGCCAGACCACATTTTTGATAAATAAAAAGTATTTCCCTTATGAACTGTGTCACCTTCAGTAAACTGGACCACATTTCTGATAAAATAAAAAGTATTTTCCTTATGTACCAACTTCAGCATCAGCTAAGAAGCAAAGGTTCATTTCTCTAAGTGGGATGTACTTGTTCAGAGTTATAAGCTGATTTATATGTTTTTCAGTCTTGGAGCAAAGATTGTTTTCCCACGTGGTTCACCATCTCATCATATCTCTGGACTATGCGTATTACTGTTTTAGTACTATATCCACAGGTTTGTTGTCTGGGCTTGAAAGGGGAGCAAAGAATAGAGATACTGTTGTTACCTGCAATGTATGTCATAAGAGCTAACCAAAGGAGGTTTTGAGGATGAAGTCAGAGCTGTTCCATCCCATAGATGGTCAGAGCTACCCAGAAGCCATGCTGAAGTTGGATGTATCATGCCAAAAGGCGCAGATGTCAGTCACTCTGTACACAATGACAACTCATTTCTGTTCACTGGACTACATCAGCTAGTCTGCAGGAGTTTCAGAATGAATTCAGAAAAGGAAGACCTTAGTAAAGAATTGTGCAATACTATCCATACAGGGGATGGGGAGGTCTCAATGGTATAGTGGGTAAGCTGTTCTCGACATAGGGACTTTGGCTCATGGCATCTGGTCCACAAGATAGATTTTTCCCTAGAGATCCCCAGGAATGGATAGTTGCTCATATTCACGGAGTTGGCTGTTATATGTGGTACTCTCAGCAGAAGTACCACTTCAGCTGAGAGACAAAGTGCATATAGGGAGTACCAGATTACAATCATTTTGTCTTTTAAAAGTTTATGAATGACCTTGAAGTAGAGGTAAGCATATTTAGCAGTAACTTCTGCCTTTTATTTTCAGCACTTTCAACCTTTTCAAAATGGTCACATAATCTGGATGGCTTCATGGCCTCATTGGGAAATAATTTTGCTCATATCAAGAACAATAATTGTTTGTTGTGAGAAGCAGTGAGTTCATATTTTATGTGCTCAGCACGGCACTGAGGACACTTCATTTTATTTTGGCATGGCCAAGGATAGAGGCTCAACCAACAGTATGATGTTTGAAAACTAAACAAAATGTGTTGAAATAGTTTTCAAGACAATAGCAAACACAGGAAACCTAGAACACTGTTGAACAACACATTGAATTTACAAAGTGAATTGTCAGGTTTCATGTTGTCTGTAAGCCTACTTTTGTTAGTGCTGAAATGTATTCAGTTTTCGCTGGAGGAGGTTCACTCTCTGGATCTCTTGTAGCAGGACAATGCTCCCACATTTTCAGTAGGATATAGTCCAGAGGTCTACGAAACTGAGGCTCTGTTCTATTTGCACCAAAGGCTCGATACATCTGACTTTGGTGTGATAACTAATAAGGTCAAGTATTTCTATCACTTTTACTGAGTGGTCTTAATGACATCCGAATAGACTCATCTAAATTAGCAATTATTTTGTTGAGTTTAGCTCTTAGCATCCTAAATGTTAATTGACTTGTTAGTGATGCACTCATGCAGTTGTGTACAATGTGTAACGCAAAGTCAAACCCACGGTTACTTTCCCCACTAAACCTATTTATTTATCATTTGTCTGCAAGCACACACAGTTAAAAAAGTCAAATAAAAGACAAAAGAGTCTGCATGTGTCATGGTAATATTTTGAAAATAGCAATAAAAGTGACGTGCAAGACAGATAATAGTGGCGAAAAAGTTTTTTTTAAAATTACAGCGACAAAGAATATTTTAAAAAAAGAAGTCATTTTGTGATTCCCATAAACAATTTTATTGGATGAGAATTTCACTGTGATCTTATACAGTTTGATCATGCAAGCAATTACACAAAACTGAGTATCTTATTACACTCACAAGATAGCAACCATGTTACAGAATTTTCTTCATTATTTTATATGAAAATCTGTAATGGTTTCATTGATACTCTTCTTTAGCCCATAGAAAACCTCCCTGCACTCCTTCACAGGAAAACATGCATTAACGAAAGTTTTCTTCTTCTTTTAGTGTTAATTCTCAAACTCCCATTGGATCTCTCTTGTAGCAGGTCAACGGTCCTGCTATATTTCCAGCAGGATGTAGTCCAGAGAATGGAAATCATGGTGTCACCTTTTTAATAGCATCAATATCCTGGCACATCCGTCTTTGGCGGCAATGATATTCAATAACTTTCTCATCTTCTCTACCGCCCAGGTTGTCTCCAAGTGTCACCAGACATTTTCATGTTGCTCATGTCTAATTAATATTTTATCAGTCAATTTTTCTGGCTAAGTTTTGTAGGCCCATGTCTGACATTGATTATAAGTAATATCTATGAGAAACAAAACCACTGAAATAATACACATGGACTTTCACGAATATACCAGCGCCACATACAAGCATACAATAACTTTATATGGTTGTATAGAAATTGATACACGTAATCATATATATCATCCAATGTTGCAATCAAACATTGATGCTAATAATTTTCAGCAAGTTCTACTGGTAAATACTTGTTTTCTCTCACCCCTAGCGCCGTTGTTTGTGATTTGGGTTTTTAGTTCTCTGCGCACACACAAATGCCTGTAATGCATTTACAAATGTTTGTGCCTGAGGCCATTAACATTTTTTTCTATGTATTGTGTTGTCTGCTGCAGCCAAGTGGACAGCAGCAGTGCATTAAAATTTATTCAATAATTTTGATTTGTTTTTGTCAGCCTTTCACATGGTCGTTGTGAATGTTGTTTTGCTGTACAGTTGTGATATGTTTATTGTTATAACTTTTGTTGTGGTGATATTGTACACTGGAATCCCTCTATAGTGCATTCTTTTATAACAAATTTCTCTATATAACAACACTTTTCGAAATATCTAATTATATTCTATATTGTTTGTACTGTATATAACCAAGTTCTGTTATATAAATATTTTGTCTGTCCACACCAAGTTATAATGGGATTCCACTGTATGTGTGTATGCCACAGTATTTCTTGAATCTTGATTAGAAACTGGCCTCACAGCACGTGGTGTATTCCCATAAGTTCTACGTCCTCTTTTCCAGCAGCCATCTGACTCATGGTGTTTCGAGTCTAATGCCACTGAAACAGACATCGACATCAGGACGCAACTCTGGCCCTTGCGACAAGTTTCTTTGTTGTTCCGCCCACTCATGCCATGCCCGTAGCTAGTTCAAGCACATCGGCCTGCCAGAACAACATGTTAACTGTTGTCGAAGGGTTACGGCTACGGGATCCACAGTATTTGTTGCTCAGAACCAGATCAAATAGTACTGGTATCAAGTTGGTCATTTACCGATTATTGATTAGCTGAACCAATATTTTGGCACTCTGGAACAGGTGCTCAAATCTTTGATGACTTTGTTTTCTTGAGTACTTCCTCACAATCTATCCTGTACAGTGGAATCCTTATAATGCATCCTTTTATAACAAATTTACCTGTTTAACAAAAATTCCCAATTATATTTATTCTTCATTGTTATACTGTATATATATATATATATATCGAATATCTGTTATTACATATATATGCTGTCGGTCCGGACCAAGTTGTTATAATGGGATTTGATTGTACTATCTCCCTACACAATTCCTAATCCACGAAATTTTAGATAAAAGGCTTCATTACTTACATTCTTCACCCACATGATGCTCAAAAGAGGCAATACAGTTTGCTTCCATAACTATTCTGTGAGCACTCTCATTACCCTGTAGCCCAGCGTGACAATGACAGTAGATGCAAACAATTTCCTACATTGGACTTATCCAGTCAAGTCTCAACCAATATCCTCTCTAATTTGTGCAGGTCAGCGCATTTATTTTAATTAATATATTTTTTCAAACAGTACCATAGGGAAAACTATCTATAGCCCTCTTGTTCATACATAAATATTCACAGCTCAGACATCTTCATACCGCCGAAGACGGATGTGTCGGGCCTTTGACGCAAATATAACGACGACACAACGCATTTCCATTCTCTGGACTACATTCTGCTGGAAATCTAGTAGGACATGTCCTGCTACAAGAGAATTCAGCAGGAGTTTGAGAATGTACGCTGAAGAAGAAGAGACATCTTCACATTTGCTTACATTAAAAAAATTAGAGGGAATATTAGTTCCATTTTGTACCTTGATCTTTTTCTTCTTTCTTTTCACTTGAAACATGTCTATATCTAATTCTATCTCTTGAATAAAACTCTTTAAAATGTTGGAAGTCTTGTGCAATTCACACATTGGTCCAGATTCCAGTGTTGTTTCCTCTGACCAATATATCTGCCTCATCGTTTCATGCTCTGAACACTTGAAGTATATGTTTGGCACTCTGTGCTGCCTGTCCACATGTACACATGGCTGTGTTGCCAATCTTGAATTTTGTGTACACGTGATTGCGGAGTCGGTTGTGTCCCGTTCTGAGGCGTAGAATTACAACTTGTTCTGATCTGATCATAATGTGATAGTCATCTTGTGTTGGTGTTTGTGCCTTTTTTTATTGACTTGATCATCTGTTTTTTCTGATGGTAGGTAGTCTGGTGCAGCACCTTCCTTAGCCAGTTGGTCTGCTTTTTCATTTCCTTGAATTCCACAGTGAGATGATATCCACTGCATAGTTACCATAAACTGGTAAGACAATTAAATAAGTAGTTTTTGTAATTCTGTTAGTTTTCCAGACTGGAGAGCTTGAAGCACTGACCTTGCATCTGTCAGAAATACCACCGGCTGTGGGACAGGTTTGGAGTTCAGCAGTTTTTAAGTTGCCACCCCAATTGCCTGAATTTCTGCATCATAATTATTGCAGAATTTCCCTGTCTGTGTTCTGATCATATCTCTAGACTTGTGTGGATATTCTATATATACACCTGCACCTCCATTCCTCAATGCATTATGTACTGACCCATCTGTGTATACTTTGACCCAAATGTCTTGTGGATATTCATTGTTCAGGAAACTGTTCTTCGCTGCACACTGTTCTGTTCGTCCTCATTTAGTATTCCTTTCAGCTGGGTCTGAATGTATATTGGTATTCAATTCCTTTGATTCAATGGGGTTTGTTCTGGTACAGACCTTAAGGGGCTGTCAACTTCACGTAGGTCTGTAAGTTGTCTACAGAGTTGTTTAGTTTGTTGGATAAAGCTGCTTCTTTTCAGTCGCTCTATTGCTAGATTTTGGAATCTTTCCTTCATTGGATGACTTTACATACATTGAAACTTTTCAGCTTGTATTAGTGCCTTTGTGTTTGCGTTCTTCCCATTTTGTGCATCTGTTATGGGTGTTGATTTCATTGCTCCCAACATTATCCTAAGCGGTTTATTTTGCACTTTATCTAGATCCTGTAATGTGGTGTTTGATGCAGGACACCACGCAGCAGAACCATATTCTAGGTGTGGTCTTATGCCTTGCTGGTAAACTTTACGGAGTATATTTTCACTTGCTCCCCATGTTTTTCAACTTAGTTTTATCAGTATAGCTAACTTCCTCCTGGCTTTTGTTGTCGCTTTGTTTATATGTTGCTTCCATGTCAGCTTATCAAAAGTAACTCAGCGTTAAGGTATGGACGTTGTTTGTGTCTTCTTTCAAAAGTTCTCCATGTATGACACTGACGTTTTGTTTTGATGAGAGGGTAAAGAATGTAGTGCTGCACATATCTATGCTAATGCACCATCTATTTGCCCAAAGGGTTATGGCATAAATAGCTCTTTGTATTTGTTTAGTGGCCACTGTCGCATGTTCTTCGGTGCACCAGGTCATCAGCATACATTGCCACTTTGATCCCATGTCGTAGTTCGGCAACTAGGTCATTGATGTAAACCAAGAAAAGTGTGGGTGACTGGACTCCTCCCTGGAGGACTCCGTGATGCAGTATGACTTCCTTGCTCTTGCGGTCATCCAATTGTACCCTAACTCTTATATTATACAGATATGCTTTTACCCATTTGTATATTCCTGAGTTAACCGTGTAATCTTTCAGAGTCCATCTTTCCAAACCTTGTCAAATGCTTTCCTGAAATCTATTCATGCTGCTAGTACCAGTTTCATATCTTGGAAGGTGTCCTCAATTTTTTGTACCTTGTAAATAATTTGATATTGGAAGCCTGACAACAATCTGTTGTCACCAATATAAGTGATACTGTAAACCACTTTAAATCTCAAAATGGATGTCAAATACTGTATACTATCAATTATTGTTCCTCTCAAGACAGACTACAACCAATTTCATTCTGATTTAGTGTTCCACGTTACCCAAAGAGTTTACATACCAGTGCAGCAGTATGTGCTCCTGTCTGTGTCTTTATTTTCAAGTCTATATTCGCACGTATGAGATCACAATCATGGCTTAAATCACACTTTTCAGGGCTGCAGGATGGGTCAAGTTGAAAAAAATATTGCAATGTAAATTGGTGTTAGCAGAATTGACGAAGTTCAAATCTTGTCTATTATCTTCTGACTGAATAGTTCTCAAACCTACTAGTAATACTGTATTAATTTACTAATTCTAATGTGAATCATGATTATGTGTTTACATGTCACCTTGCAGCACGAAGGCCTAGTGGCTGTGTTTATACATTTGTGTCACCTATGAAAACTTTGTTCTGATCTTACTGCTCTATATTCATAGTGACGAAAAAAAAATATTGGGTATCTAGGCTAATAGAGGAGCGCGGTAGCCTAGTGGATAGTGAGCTTGCTTGCTATTATCTGGTTACAGCGTGCCAGGTTCGAAACCACGTCCGGACATAAAAAAAATCTGGGTTGTGATTTCTCACTTGACACGACCACTCCTCCTGTCGACTCAGCTGTAAATGAGTACCTGACGCATGAGTTAGGGAAGGTTAAAAAACAGCAAGGAAGGGAACTGGCCACCCCACCTAATAGTTGCTGCGGCTTAGTACATGAAGAGTTATCTTCATCCCCGACGGCAGATGCCATGGGACCTACCTTTACCTTTAGGCTAATATCAAATATTTCTATATAGGGATGTGGATTGGTTGAACTAGAAAAACATGCTGACTCAAGTTTTGAGGTGAATTTGTGTCCGTGAACAGAACAGAATTAAATCTAGCCTCCCGCCATCATCACTTTTTTGTGCCTGAAGGGGGCTATTTGTAAATTTATAACATCATTTGGGGCTATTTGTAAATTTATAACATCATTCGGGGCTATAAAAAATTATCAACTTAAAAATGCTCCTGCTTAATTTGCTTAAACATTTAAGTTGAGAGTTGATATACTTCTTATATGTGAGGAGTGCGATGTTAGCTGTATGGATTCTGTTACTATTTGCATATTCTTTAAGTTAAGGTTGTCTCTCTTTCACAATTTGGGTCATATTGTCATGGTCAGTCTTTGTCTCTTCTCTTATGGTATCATAGATTGTCTTCTTGATTAGAAACTGGCCTCACAGCACGTGCGGCATTCCCATAAGTGCTCCGCCCTCTGTTCCAGCATCTATCCGACTCAAATGTTGCTGAAACAGACATCGACATCAGGGCACAACTCTGGCCCTTGCGACAGGTTTCTTTGTTGTTCCGTCCACCCACGCTGTGCCCGTAACTAGTTCAAGCACACCGTCGGCCTGCCGGAACAACATGGTGACTGTTAACGAAGGTTATACTGCGGGATTGTATAGATGACGTGCAATGAAGCTTCTATAAGAAGATAACCTCAATATAAAGGCACGTCATCTACTCAGGTTTTCTGTTGCATGGTTGGTTTGTCTAGTGAGCCATTGGTGAGACCCACAGACGCATGCGCGTGTGCATGCGCAACCGCATTGATTGTCTCCATCCATCTAGTGCTTGGTCGTTGTTGTGTCTTGTAACCTGATGTCTGGCTGTTGTATGCACAAGAGAATGCATTCTCATGAGGTGGTCAAACCTCCTGGTTTATTGTCTCTCGATGTAGTCTTGTCTTGAGATGGTATTTAGTTCTTTCCAATACATTGGAATCCTGTAACAACACTGTGGTTTGGACCAACAAAATATGTATGTACCGGTAATAACAGATTCACAATATGCAGTACAAACAATATAGAATAAATATAATTAGGGATTTTGAAAAGTGTTGTTACATAGGGACATATTTGATAAACGGATGTATTATAGAAGGACTTCACTGTATCTTGTCTCTGTAGGTCTGTTCTTGTGACATTTATAGCTTTCCTCAGATTTCTCAATTTCACACGCTGTGATATTTTTTGTCAGTGTCTTGTCTCATTTTTGACTTCTTTTATTAATGCTAATGCCTCGCCACATACAAAGCCCAAATGTGTGCATTTGACTTCAACAATCATTCATAGTCTCTTGGTCGATCGACCCCCTGCATTACTTTATCTTTTATTTGTAGAATGTCATACCACTTACTGTATTATTTGTCTTCTGTCGCAAACCGCTATTTATACATTATCAAGACTATTTGCAGGTGTCACACAGATGTTTTCAAAAACGTCCACCATTCCTTTGTCTCTCCCCATACAATTTGGAGACGACTACAGTTAAATCCCAGTATAACAGCTTAACAGGACCAAAGAAATATGTATGTACCGGTAAGAACAGAAATTCGCTATATTCAGTACAAACAATAAAGAGTAAATGTAGTTGGGGATTTTAGTTATAAAAGGATGAGATATAGGGATTCCACGGTATTAGGAAACTGAAACAATAACGTTACCATGCATATAATTTGTGTTCAAGGAATTCAGATTTTCTAATTGTAGTTATTTTTATCAGATGACACATCATTTGCTGGTTATTTGACACATTTGGTGGTTATTTTATCTCTTGACACATTTGCTGGTTATTTCCAGTAGAAATTGAGCACTTGATACAATGCCAGTATTCGAGGTTTTACAGCGCGTCACTGTCATCGTCTCCCTCCCTCTATATAATCCCTCTTTGATCCTGGGATTATATACCTATTGCCTATTACGAAATGCAATGAATGTCTCATCAAAATCTGCCCTGCAAGACTGCAATACACTAAACCAGTTAAGGGAAGAACACTGGACCACAGAGATATCCACAGAAAGATGTATGGGAGCACTGAGGAGCTTTCAAATACAGCAGCATTTATTAAGAAAACAGAACTTGCTGTGTAGACATGTCAAAATACGAACGAGAAGATCAAAATCTGAAACATTAAAATGCATGACAAAATCATCAATATGGAGGTGTTGTGCATCACTCGGCTACATCTGTCATGGAAAAACATGAAGAAATAGATTGCGTTGGCTGGGTCATGCCCAGAGTATGCGAAACTGTTGCATCCCAAAACAAGTACTTTTTGAAGAACTGGCTGAAGGCCTGCAAAGCCCGCCGTAGACCAATGCTGAGGTATTAAAACATATGTGTAAATACTCATTGAAATGCTTCATAGACCCCAAAATCTGGGAAAATACAGCCAAAACTCAAGACAGTCTGGAGGTATAACCTGCATGCGGTGGCAACGTTTCTTGGAAATAGTATATTTAAAGATAATAAAAGAAAGATGAGAAAGATACAAACAAAACTCTTCTGTTACTGACAAGTTCCCATTCCTGCGAAAAAGCTAAATGGGTTACTTTTGTTTGTTTAATTGACCATCTGCAACATGCTCAAGACCATATACTAAATATAAATATTTTTGTTTCATTGGAGCATACAGAAAAAAGCACTGGTCTGACACACGTTGGAATAAAACGTAGAAGCTTCTATTTTCTAGGCATAGTAACTAAATCTTCCCCCCAAAAAAGGCGACCTTCAGATTTGCTCTAACTACCGAACTATAGTCTTATAAGTCAAGCAAGTAAAATAATGTTAAACATCATAATGCAAAGAATCAAACAGAAATTAGAGATGGAGATAAACGAAACACAGGCTGGTTTCAGATCGGCAGAGGAACAAGAGATCACATCTTTAACTTGAGATTTATCATAGAAAAGTGTAGGAAATTTTCTGACCTGCACATGTGCTTCATAGATTACTCACAAGCGCTCGACTGCGTCTAACACCAGAAACTATGGGAGAGAATGAACAGCATGGGTTTCCCAAGACATCTGATTCATCTAATAGAGGAACTTTACCAAGATCAAAAGGCTAGAGTGAAGTTAGAGGGCGATCTCTCTGAGTGGTTTGAGGTACAGAGTGGAGTAAGGCAGGGATGCACACTCTCCCCATACCTGTTCAACATCTACGAAGAAAGTATAATTGGGAACGTGAGAGAAGACATACACAACGCTGACTATCACGCTTTAAACATAGGCGGATTCCTAATCCCGGAACTATGCTACGCAGGCGACACAGTGCTTCTATCAAATGATAATATAAAGGGATTGGAACAACTAATCAAGAACACAAAGAAATATAGCGAATCACAAAACTTTTAACACGCAAAAATCATAACAACACAACAACCAAAAATCAGAATAGACAATACCGAGGTAGAATGTGTGGATAAATTTGAATACTTAGGAGCAAACATCAACGGTGCAGGAGACTGCATGGCAAAAATAAGGAAGAGATTGGCAATGGCATATTGCAAAATAACACGGCTGAAAAACATACGGAAAAACAACAAAATAGAAACGAAAGTGCTAATGCTACGAACTTTTATTTTTCCGGTTGCAACATACGGCTGTGAAACATGGACCCTCAGTAAAACAGCGGAAAAGAAGATCGACGCCTTCGAGCTGAAATGCTACATGATGATACTTAGAATATCATGGAAGGAAAAAAATCAGAAACTCAGATATTATAAACACATTGAAGATTCCAGAGTGTTGGTTACTAAACACAATAACAAAAAGAAAACTACGCCTGTTTGGTCATATAAAGAGACAGAACTGTTTAGAAAGACAAATAATGGAGGGATGAGTACCTGGGTAGAGGAGAAATGGGAGACCAAGAAGACGATGGACTGACGACATTAAAGATAACATGAATACATCTCTAGAAAATGCAAGACACATCGTCCAAGACAGAGAGAGGTTCAGAGAGTTCATTGGGAAGACAACGTTCTGGAAGGAATACGTCCCATGACAGTAACAAGAAGAAATAAATATTTTTATATATGGAAGCAACATTTTTATGGTCTTATCTTTGGCTTGTCTTCAAAACAATAAAATGGAACAGTTTTGGCGAAACATTAATGATATGAATGTGATGTATGTGTTTATCAGGGACAGGATGGACTCAATTTTGTAAAAAACATTAGTACAGTTATGATGTCACAATTACCCACGATTTGTATGGTTGGCTTAATAATTACAGGTGCTATACTTTTCTCCATGCACGTGCAAACTAGACGGGGGCAGCTAGACACATCTAGATAACTCAAACTAGTTAAAGAAGAAATCGCAAGTGGAAGACGAGATATAAGCGTGTTCTGCAGGTTCAAAATTGTAAGATGGATAAGGTTTTGGAATGCAAGATTGGATATTGTAGTTAGTGGATTGTTCATTAAGTTTAACGACGTAATTTCACAGTTTGCAGGGAAGCTTGTTTCTGTCAACTCTGTTATAGTGTTGTACCCAAGCTGAGCTTCCAACGTCCAATATGGAATATATGTTCCATGTATGTGGCTTATGAAGTTTGAAGTGAGTAGCAAGACCTTGACGATTGGTAAGTTTAAGAATACTGTAGGAATTACTCTGAGAGAATTATAACTTAAATTTAGGTAGTATAATTTTGTAGGTAATGATCCGGAATGTGGATCCGAGATTCTGTTGTTAGAAAAGTCAAGGCTTTCTATTTTTTCCAGGTAAGAAAAGTCATGAATTGCTGAAAGTTGGTTATTTGTAAGTGTCAGGTCTGTCAGTGTTTCCCCTATATAAAACAGACTGTCACTGAGTTGTTTAGCGTCTGATATAATGTTATTATCTAAAGCTAGGCTAGTCAATTGGGATCGTGGCAGCCAAGTTAAGTTTGAAATTTGGTTATTCTGTACTTGAAGAGACTGTAAATTCTTTAATGTAGAAAACGTTTTAGGGATCGACTTAAGGCTACTCATTATCAACGTTAAACTTGTTAAACTTTCTCCCACCATATCTAGGGCATTGTCTGGAAGAAAAGATATTTGACTACTCACAATGCTAAGTTCCTTCAAGTTGATGAAACTCTGAATCCACACGGGCCAGCTTGAAAGGCCAACATTTTCCAGAACTAATGTCTCAATGGTTGAACCTATTATCGTCATGGCTTCAACGTTCCAGTCGTGGATGTTGGTGTCGTAGATAGTTAAAGAAGCGAGAGTTCTTAAGTGACGAAAAGCATCTGGGATTCTCGTAAAGCGAGCACTTGAGAAGGAAACTATACGTAGGGTGTCGGCTGTCTGGTCGAAGGCGTCGTTGTCAATGTTTGTTATTGGGTTATTCAGAAATGAAATCTCCGTCAGACTTGGAGGTAAGCTTCCAGCATGTATGGTTTGTATGTTGTTATTCTGAAAATACAAGGTACGGTAATTTTAATTAGGTCATCTATCTATCTATTCGTTAAACGCTGTGTTGCCTTTCAGTGTCAGGGGTAGAAGGGTTTTCTGGAGACAGCCCTCTTGTGTGCTGAGTATATTGTGGAATTTGTCGCCTCTTTTTATTTCAGTGGTCCATCGTTTTCATGGTGGCCATCTAGGTCTGCCTTCACTGTATCTGTATAGCATAGATTACTGTAGTATACTGTTTGATGGTAGTCTGCTGATGTGTACAAACTATTTTATCTGTTGTCTCGTAATATATTCCAAGATTGGGGTGGTGCCGGTTTTTTGTCGAATTAGATCATGAACATAAGAATTAGTGATAGATTTCGATATGCTATAGAAAAACTATATGAAATAAATGTATGCATTCGTGATGAGCATACATGGTGCGCTATGAATAGAGAATTTACTCTATCTCTTCTTTCACACTAGCTCTCTAACGATGAAGTAATTCCTATAGTTGCCGACAGTTAATAGCTCTTCTGACACGAGCGTATGTCTTCCTCAAATGATGAAGTAATTCCTATAGTTGCCGACAGTTAATAGCTCTTCTGACACGAGCGTATGTCTTCCTCAAATGATGAAGTAATTCCTATAGTTGCCGACAGTTAATAGCTCTTCTGACACGAGCGTATGTCTTCCTCAAATGATGAAGTAATTCCTATAGTTGCCGACAGTTAATAGCTCTTCTGACACGAGCGTATGTCTTCCTCAAATGATGAAGTAATTCCTATAGTTGCCGACAGTTAATAGCTCTTCCGACACGAGCGTATGTCTTCCTCAAATGATGAAGTAATTCCTATAGTTGCCGACAGTTAATAGCTCTTCCGACACGAGCGTATGTCTTCCTCAAATGAGTAATCGAGGCGACATCCGAACTCGTATAAGTTGATCTCAAAGGCATGGTTTTTTTTGAGGAGGGATGGGGGTTATGGATTGCATATCTATTCCCAGAAGGTAGACATTCTCCTGTGCGACAGTATTATTCCAAGATCATACAAGACACGAGCGCTTGTATCAGCTTTTCGATATGATGGTTTATCGTCTATGGATTTTGAAGGCCAAAACCTATGGGTGACAGTCTTTTGGGTAGAGACGTTAAGCAGGAATTTGTACTTTAGTCGACGGCGTCTATCTTGTACGAAGTTTCTACTGCTTGTAAATTTGTCTCGTGTAATTACATGGTTCACCATCCCATGTGTACACCACCACCCAAGTTTTGAATCTTTTCTCATGTGTAAGCATGGTTTTTTTGCAGAAGAAACACTCAACAGTAGTGTTTGGACTAAGGTTTGTTTCATCTCTTAGTCGACGTTTCCTTCACCAACATCGCAAGAACCTAATCCAAGTGTGAGACTCCACACTTATTTTTCGTACTGAGACCATCTGTCTTCCAGAATCTTTCTTTTTCTCACTACCTGTACCAGAACTAACTGGAAGCGTGTTCTCGAGCATGAGCACCGCTTCAGTTATGCTTCCATATTTCGTTGTTCGAGTTTGCCCCCACGTGCACTTTACGCTGCCCTCTTGCGATATGCTTCTTCACCGCTGACATTGTACTCAATAGAATTCCGACTGGTATTAGCACTTGACAACCCAACTGCCCAGATTAGTCATCTTAAACTGTGTTGTGACAGAAGAGGACAAAAGAGATAATGATTGTCTTAAGTGCAATCATCTCTCGTTTATTTAGATCTGCATAGCTCAGACACGGCACATAAAGAGTTTGGGGACTGTCTTTTCTTACTTCATTTAATTCGTAAACTCAGATTATGTATTTTCAATAATTCTGATCATCATCAAGTGCCGTCTCCGCAACGAAGGTTGGCTGCAACGTATCTCCAACATCTCCTGTCTCTTGTCTTGGTGGTGCACTCTGCTAGACTGTAACCTGTCCATCGTGTAATGTTACTCTCCCACTTGTATCTCTACCTACCTCTTGCTCGCTTCCCTTTGACTTTACCCTCAAGTAAGGTCTTCAATAGGGTGTCATGTCTTTTAATGTGTCCAAAGTATTTTATTTGCCTGATCTTTATTTCTCTTAGTAGTTCTTTCTTCATATAAGTGTCTTTAGCACCTCTTTATTTGTTTTCTTCTCTTTCCATGATGTTCTCCATATTCTTCTATATACCCACATCTCAAAGGCATCAATTTTGTCTTCTAATTGTTTATTTAGTGTCCATGTTTCTGAGCCATACATTAATATAGAGTAGATGTAGCATTTTATAATTCTCATTTTTAACTTGTTTGTAATTAGATATTAATAATTTCTTCATGTCATTGAAGGTACTTTTAGCCATTCCTATTCTCCTTTTAACTTCTGTTTCACATCTGCCATCATTTGTGACTATGTGTCCAAGATATTGATACTGTTTTACTTGTAGTTTCTCTCCCTGTATGTTTAATTTACCTCCTGTTCTTCTGTGTCTTTGCTGATTATCATGGTTTTTGTTTTTTGAATGTTTATATCCAGTCCATATTCATTACTTGATTTATTGACTTGATCTATTAGTCTTTGTAGTTCATGTTCACTTTCTGCTAAAAGAACAGTGTCATCTGCATATCTAATGTTGTTTATTATTTTCCCATTGATCTTGAGTCCTGGTATTTCTTCTATATTTTTAAAGATATTCTCTGTGTAGATATTAAATAGGCTTGGTGATAAAATGCATCCTTGTCTTACCCCTCTTCTTATTTCTATGTATGGAGAGTAGCTGTTTTCACACCTTATTGATGCAGTTTGTTCCCAATATATATTTCTAATCATCCTGATGTCTTTTCCATCTATGCCTATTTCTTGAAGACGTTTGATTAATTTTTCATGTTGGACTCTGTCAAAGGAATGCTGTAGTCTATGAAGCAAATATAGATACTTATTTGGACTTCTATATATTTATCTATCACTAGCCGGATACTCAGTATAGCTTCTCTGGTTCCTTTGTTTTTCCTAAAACCGAATTGTTCTTCACCGACCTCCATGTCTATCTGTTCTTAATTTATATATAATTCCTATAGTTGCCGACAGTTAATAGCTCTTCTGACACGAGCGTATGTCAATTCTGATCATTAACTCTTAGACGTATACACGTACTCATACACGTACTCATACACGTACTCATACACGTACTCATACACGTACTCATACACGTACTCATACACGTACTCATACACGTACTCATACACGTACTCATACACGTACTCATACACGTACTCATACACGTACTCATACACGTATTATTGTACTGTCGTAATTAGTTGTTCGTAGTTATTAAAATTGAGGTATATCGGTTTGATGGTACATCATGTATATCTATGTAACGGTTTATAGGCTTATGGGAGTAAGCGAGTTAATGAAGCTGTTACAACTTACACTTAGTATCAGACGACTCAAGCCTGGTTTTATGATAGAAATAGGAGGCATCGTTGTGAGATCACGGTATGAGCACATGATTAGGTTACCTTGACACAAACACACCTGTGATGAAAAAGTAGAACAGTCTTAGTGTGGTTAAAAGTTGCAGAAGGTTAGATGTATAGTTTGTATGGTTGGTTGGTTGCTGATCCTGCAGTCCATGGGCTCATGCCCTTTGACCCAATGTCATTGTGTGATATGTGCATGTGTTTGTGAGCTGTTGTTTTGTTTCATATAATGTGTTAATTTATCTGGCCCTGGAGGGAGAAGCATTTTCCTGACGTTATTCAGTGCTGGGCATTCAAATAGGTGGTGGTCAACAGTTTCATAGGGATAAGTGCATAGCCGGCACCCTGGAGTGTGGTGTGGTTGTATTCTGTTCAGGTGATTGTTAAGCTGTACATGTTGTGTGCACAGTCGGAAGATGATACTCTGGTCTTTCTTTCCCAGGAGGTTGATGTTATCTTTAGGATTTGGCCTGGTCATATATTTATAGATTTCCCTCCCAGTGTTTCCCATGGCCCATCTGTTAATCCAATTTTCTTTGTTCACAGATTTCAGCATCATTTTAACTGTGTACATGGTTGTTTGTGTATATGGCTGTTCTTGTTGAGCTCCCATCTTTGTTAGTCTGTCTGCCTTGTCATTACCAGGTGTGTTTGAGTGGCCAGGAATCCAATGCATAACAATGCTGACTTCATAAGATGTAAACAACTGGTTGTCATGGTGATATATTTCCACCAGCTGAGGCTTACAATGTCCATCACATTTTAGTGATTGAAGAGCGGACATAGAGTCTGTGAAAATAACAATGTTTTGGACTTTTGATGGAAAGGCATCAAATATGGTCTTCAGGTGGTATAAGTGGGTACAATTTCTAGTGCTGTTATTTCAGCTTCATAGTTAGAACATATCTTCCCACATGCATCAAACAACTCATCAGATTTTTGTGTGGATATTCTATAAAGACACCACAACCTGCTTTTATAACCATAACTCACCATATTCTCCGGGTGTGTCTTCATCGAACTTTTTTCTTTTCTCACAAAATAACAATTGAAAGGAACTCATTTCGACATTTGCGAAGTTGTCACACTGGCTTGTGATAACTGGTTTAGTTCAAGGTTTTTTCAAGTTCATTCAGAGATGGCAGAAATGTATAAATTCAGGTGGTGACTACACTGGGAAGAAATACACGCTGTATCAAGTCTAAACTTTCTCCTCCAATCCATATATGGTCAGCGTAAAGACATATGACAAGCCCCTTTTATGTTGTCATTATTGCTTCATTTCCATATGTTATGGCTAAGGCATTGTAACAAAACGCCATTTGGTAGTGTCAATATTTTCCTTTAATATAATTTTTGTGCATATTCGTTCTCAAACTCTCACACCGGATTTCTCTTGTACAGGACAATCGTCCTACTAGATTTCCAGTAGGATGTAATCTAAAAAACTCGATTGCTCTATGTCGTCATTTTGTGCGCTAATGGTCCGACACATCAAACGGCGATGGTAACTAATGCGTCAAGTGTTTTTATCACTTCCACTCAGCTAAAGACGTCTAAAACCATATCACTAGTAGGCCAGTCGTACGAGATATATGATTGTCGTATTTACACGCTGGTCACCAGCTTCAAAGCTAACTACCATAACAATTGTTCGCTATCTTGCCGCATATATTATTAATGCCGCTATCTTGTTCACAACAACCATAGTTACAGTTGCCTTTATTATTATTTTCGTTATTTTATCATTATTATTAGCTATTTTTGGTCAACTATCGATCATTATATAATATCGATTAACGATAAAACTAACCTTATAAACACAATCATCTCCTTTGATCGGCCATAACCATCCACATGCGATGAGAAAAGTCACCAGTAAAAACCAATTCATGTTTGAAGACATCAATGCACTGGAACAGTGAACACAATCATTTCACTTAGAAAAGAACTAGACAATATTCTTATAGTTCAACAATTAGTTGGAAATCAATGTTCTACCAAACATTTTTTGAATTATTATTTTTAATAGTAGATTAAATTAAAATTAGTTAAGAATGGAAATAAATTCTTTAAAAGGAAATGAGTATAGCTATGATAAAATCTTAATGAGTGGAAGCACTCAATGATAGGGACGCGTAGAAGCTATTTTGAACAAACTTTAAAACATAAATACAATTATAAATAAAGATGGTAAAAGAGAAACAGATTGACAAGTTAACGAGTAGCAGAAGAAAGACGGCAATGGAACCGGGAAGACAAATAAATAAAAGGGAACACATGAAAATAGTAGAGATGAGCAACGTTACAGGCATATACTTACAAACAGGATCTAAGAGTTTACAATAAGTAAAACAATATAAGAACTACATTAAAAGTAGGACAGCGTAGATATCATTAAATGGATTACATAATTTGTGTAATTGCAGTTCTGCATACACAATGGTAGGACGTGTATATTACGTAGACACATTAACCCTCTATTACCCTGTGCTGCTGTGATATAAAAGGGGAGCAAAGAATATCACCACTGTTTCCTTTCCATGCATGCCGTACACGGTGTCTGGGGGCGTTATGGGATTTAGTTGGTTGTCCCCTCCCATATCTGGTCACAGTGACCCAGAAGTCATGCTGAAGTTGAATGTGTCAGGTCGAAAGACGCAGATATCACAGCTAATCTGTAAACTATGGCACACCGAATTCAGTTCTCCGGAATGGAGTCATGTGACATTATTTCCAGAACATCGTCATCCTTATGGATTCTCTTTACACTCCGTGATTCTGGGCGAGTTGACCTGCCACAGCTAGAGACATGTTTAAGCAATCTGATATATCATTATACCATCGTCGTCTTGGGCGCCCTCTCCCCCTGTTTCCGTTAACTCTGCTTTCAGCTATTAATCTTTTCATGCTGTTATGTTTCTTTATATGACAAAAAACCACACCTTTCTTGTTATGATATTGTTAAGGAGCCAACCCTCTTCGATGTATTGATTTTAACACTTCTTCTGTTGTAATAATGTTTTGTTTTATTCATATTTAAGTACAGGTTTTAGTCTTCACTGCGTTCTTTTGTTGATAGTAACATTTTCTTTAGACCATCTCCGTTTGTTGTTAAGAGAACTGTGTCGTCAGCATATCTGATTTCTGGGATCTGCACACCGCCGACGGTAAGAGGATGGAATATGTCATGTTGTCTTTTACTTTTCTCATTATGTTTTCAGCGCAGATGTTAAATAGGTGCGGTGATAGTGTGCCTACTTGTCTAACTCCTTTCTGTACATTAAATCATTCTGATATCGTTCCGTTAGATTTTATTGCTGCCTCTTGTTCGTGGTACATCAACGCGATTAAATATGTGAGATGTCTTGGAAATCCCTTATCAACTATAATTTTCTATAATTAATGATGTCGTACACAATCGAACAACGTGATGTAGTCAATGAATTTGTCTAAGGGAGCCGCGTAGCGTAGTGGTTAGCGCACTGTTTTCGCATATGAGTGGTCCTGGGTTAATTTCCCAGTTGAGGCGAAAATGTTTCTTAGATCGCAACGGCTCCCGGGTCGACCCAGCTATAAATGGATACCGGATTAATCCGGGAAGTAAAGAATGCGAGGGAGAGAAGATGGCCACCGTCCTCAGTTGCAGAGCCTCTGAAATGTGAGATCGCTAACATCTCCCACCCCTACGGCATTAATAAATGCTATGGGTTACTTTACATTTTACTTACTATTTGTCTATAAAGATTCTCATGTTGAAGATATGGTATCTAGTGCCCCTGCCGGATTTAAAACCTGCATGTGTCTCATGAACTTATATTTCTAATTTATTTTGTATTTTCTTCATTATGATATGTAATAGTATTTTACTAGCGTGACTTATCAAAGCGATAGTTCTCGTGAATACATCCTGTTAATTAGCAGGAGTTTGAGAATGAACAGAGAAGAAGATGAAGACCTTCGAGTAGGAGGCAAATTCTTAAAAGCATTGCATATCACTGACGTCGCGGGAGTTACTTGCCTCAAGAAAGAAAACTTTTGATTATGTAAAGGAAGGAGGTGGAGTTTCCAGGGGAATCAAAATTGTAGTGTCGGCGATGTCTGGAGAAACTCCTTCCCAAGGATTCTCTAATACATTATGTTTCTTGACTTAAATGTGGAAACAATGTGGCCATATTTCCCACGCCGAGAACCAATGGCTTAAGAAATTTTCTAAAACATACGTCAACGTGCAGGAAAACGACATGTGGATATAATCTTGGTTTTTAAAATACACGACAGATATGCCACTAAACTGTGCCGCTGTTGGTATTTTTTGTTAACACAGATTTTTCTGTCTCGTCTATAGTCGTTGTTTGTGTTAATGTTGTTGTTCTACTGCTATGTGATTCTTCTACTTCCTTCTTTCTCGTTCTCTAGTCCAAGTCATAAGTTGATGTGGATTTTTAATCAAAGAACTGTACTGTTGTCACCAGGCCCGAAACATGGCTATCTGATTGTTTATCAGATCTGTTTCAGATGGCTATAGTTTCCATCTTATGGTGTCGTACAGTGGCCAGTTGGCTATAGTTTCCATCTTATGGTGTCGTACAGTGGGCAGTTATGTTCTGTAAAATATGTTCTGTATTTTTAAGAGATTGTCTACAAGGGCATATATCGGTGTCAGCAACTCCTACCTTTCGATACATGTCTTTTTTGAGTCTGTTGTGGTCCGTTCGTAATCTAATAATGATATGTAGTCCAGAGAATGGAAATGCGTTGTTTCCGTTTTATTTTCTCCAATGGCCCGACACATCCGTCTTCGATGGTGAATTTCATTATAATTAATTGAGCTTTTAATGATGGACTTCATTTATGGAAATGTTACCGAATATTCTATCTTTTGCTGGTAGATACTTCCAATTATTGCTAGTTGGTCTGCTATATCGTGTCCCCTGATTTGTGAGTGGTCTGGAATCAACTGAAGAACCACATCTTTTGATTGATTGTCTAGTTTAGATAGTAGTGATTCCATTCATGAGGAAATGTGTTTGGATTCTGAAGAGCATGCAAAGAACATTGGCATCTGCCAGGATCACTGTTGTTTTTATTATGTGCTATTGTAATTATTTGTGTAAATGTTATTGTTAATACCACTGAAAATGTAAAATGGCATTTGTCGTTACAAGCGGATGGCATCAACGTCAAAACTGCAGTGTCACGTGAAACTTCTGTCCGGGGTATGCTGATCAATGTGGTATTGAAAGTATTGAAGATTACTTGCATCCACATTATGAATAGACAAGTAGATGACAATGAATAGGGATGGCGTGTCAAAACTGCTTCATGAGTGTCTACTTGATGTAGGCATCACTGTTGATGACACATCAAGGATAACGTTGGTTTGAAGAGTGCAAACTTGATGTAGACACCACTATTCATGACACATCAAGGATAACATTCGTGGGATTCGGTATTGTATGCAGTAGCAGCAGAGATGGACGGTTACAAGGCACAATGAACACTCCATGTAAATGTGAGTAGGTAGTCGTTCCGATAAAAGCATAGATCCTCGTTTGAGTAGCCGAGGCGACACTCAAACACGTGTACGTGAAACACGTGTACATGGTTGTGGTAGGTGGGTTTATGGATGCATGTTTAGTCCCCGAAAAGAGGCAGGCATTCCAGTGCACCAGTACCACATGATCATCTCCTCCTGCCCTATACTTCTGGACCATTTCATAATTCATCTGTCAGACATTTGATCCATCTGTAGTGATGGCACGTCTAGTATTCTACGTCAGAGTACGCTACTACAGGACAAAAATGATAATTCCACAGGCCTGCATATCTTTGTCATTCATGAGGATCACGTGATAGAAGAAAAAGTATATTAACATACGACATACAATGACAATGATGATGTTTAAAAAGTGACAGCTTGTAAGCTAATCCCCAAATTTTCTTTAGTCACAGCCAATGACATGCCTGGAAAGAAGACAGTGAACCAATTCTTTATACTCTGAAATAGAAGTCCAGTCCCCTTTTGCTCTGGAAAACTCTGGAAACTATCCCTGCCCACAATTGCAAATTAGATACAAGAGATTCATCGCTCGTAAATTATGGGGCTTGAAACAAACAAAAACACACTTGACAATGACTCAATCATTTGAAATATGTGTGGCTAGAGTATCAAAACAAACTAGAATGAGTGAACATCAAGTTCAGATTATGTCATCAACAATATGTAGCAGTTTAATTGTATAACATCAAGTTCAGATTATTTCATCAACAATATGTAGCAGTTTAATTGTATAACATCAAGTTCAGATTATTTCATCAACAATATGTAGCAGTTTAATTGTATAACATCAAGTTCAGATTCTCATATCAATAATGAGTTGCAGTTGATATGATGATTCTTTGAAAAAATTAATTATCTTCTCAAACTGTACTGCGTCATCTTGGCGTATCATGTCTCTTTAAAGTATCTTCTCAAGTTGTGATGCGTTATCTTGGCGTGTTATCTCTTTTCAAATTTTTAAGATTCTCATTATCAGATTATTAATTTGTTCGGTTTTGTAAATTTTTTACCCATAGATAAAAATCATTCACCAAACACGGATGTATCGGGCCATTGGCGCAAATAAAACGATGACACGACGCATTTATATTCTCTGGACTATATCCCGCTGGAAATCTAGTAGGATCATTGTTCTGCTACAAGAGATCCAGGGGGAGTTTGAGAATGAACACTGAAGAAGAAGAAGGCAAAATCATAATGCAGTATAAGGGATTCAAAACAGGTTCGCTCAGATGGCACCTACTCGCCTCGCAACTTGAGTCAACATATTTCTTTATTCGATCACACAGCATCCCAGAATACGGAGTACAAAAAAAACAACAATCTCAAATACGGAAAATATGCGGACACAAGTTGCTAGGCAGGTAGGTGACATCTGATCGGACCTGGTTCAAATCCTGCGTGCTGCATTATATTTCATATTAAATAAATACTCGAAGCTTCTATATCATATCTATCGATCTATCTATCCTATGGTGTCTCTTGCCTCTATTTCAGACGGTGGAGATTTAGTGTCATCTCTAGACTGGTGTCTCTTGCCTCTATTTCAGACGGTGGGGTTATAGTGTCATCTCTAGATTGGTGTCTCTTGCCTCTATTTCAGACGGTGGAGATTTAGTGTCATCTCTAGATTGGTGTCTCTTGCCTCTATTTCAGACGGTGGGGTTTTATTGTCATCTCTAGATTGGTGTCTCTTGTCTCTATTTCAGACGGTGGAGATTTAGTGTCATCTCTAGATTGGTGTCTCTTGCCTCTATTTCAGACGGTGGGGTTATATTGTTATCTCTAGATTGGTTTTTCTTGCCTCTATTTCAGACGGTGGGGTTTTAGTGTCATCTCTAGATTGGCGTCTCTCCGAAATTCTTATTTTAATAAGAAAATCAGAAGGTAACAGACAAGGTTTGAACAGGGACCACTGTTTTAGTGTGGCTGTAGTATTCAATACGACCAGCTAGGCAGTTCACTATTTCAATGGAATTTTACCTTTTCTTGCAGGCGCCACACTTGCTGCGGATACAAGGATTGATTTTCTCCAAGCAGTGCAGACACACATGATGGAAAGATTGTCTCGGTAATTCATAATAGCCTGCTTCCTGGCCGTCTACTGGCTACAACCGAAAATCTATAAACATTCTACAAGATGTCAGTTCCCGTCATCTGTAAGAAGTGTTTTCATTTACCCTCATGCTTCCTACTTGAATTTACTTGTATAAACATTTTACAGTGGATTGAAGAAGAAATGTTCAAGTCAATGAAATATATTGTTGATTCAATTGAGAAAATACGAAGAAAAGAACACGGCGACGATAGAAGGTTCGATTTATAATACTGTTATAGCAGAATCTTTGATCTAAGGGCAATCCTTGCTCAAAATAGCAAAAAATTCATGAATAGTTGCTTCTCCACATTTACTTTCAAGTTGATTTGGTCTGCTCAATATCCACGATGTCAAGTTCTTCTCTGAGCACGTGCATACAAGAAGTGTGCTGCCGTCAATATCAAAGTAATTCACATTCACAAGCAAAGTTAGACCCAGAGGCAGGCGAGTTAGTTTAGAATTTTTGAGATTAAGCAAAGTTAAACTTCCAAGATTCTCAAAAACATGGGGAGATATTCTAGCAATTTGGTTGTTCATTAAATTTAAGGTAGATATGTTAGAATTTATGGGGAAACTTGTGTCCATGAGCTCCGATATGAGGTTTGAAGACAGATCTACCATGGTTATCCATGGAGAAAAATCTGTTGCGTATATCTCCGTAATTACATTGGAAGATATAAGCATATCTATAACGTTTGGTAAATGTAAAAAAATTACGGGAATTTTAGTTAGAAAGTTAAATCCTAAATTGAGACCGTAAATATTAACAGTCAAAATTCCACTGTATGGATCAGAAATTCGATTTTGTGTAAAATCTAGATAGGTGATCTTTTTGAGAAGGGAAAAATCAGGAAGTGCTGTCAGACGGTTTCCCATTATATTAAAATTAAGCAGGGAATCCTCGAAAGGACGAAGTGAGTTACTCAATTGTTTCGAATCAAATATATAATTATTATTTAAATAAAGGATCGTTAATTTGCTCGATACAGGAAGAGAAGATAAATGAATGATGTGATTGTCATGCAGCTGAAGTGATTGTAGCATATTGAGGTTTGAAATTGTTTTTGGTACCGATGTCAGATTATTATTGCTAATAGATAACGATGTTAAACTGTTGGCAAGGCTGCTCAATGCATCGCCTGGAACGTAGCTGATAGATCCACTGTCTAAACTTAACTGTGATAGAACTGAGAAATACTGTATCCAGTTTGGCCACGTATGTATACTAACATTTTTAAGATCTAGTGTTAGAATAGTTTGACCGATGTGCTTAATAACGTTGTCATTCCAATCCAGAATGTTAGCGTTGTAAATCATGAGAACTTTCAGAAAATTTAAATGAAGAAAAGCCTCGGGAATACGAGTGAAACGAAAGTTTGAGAACTGAAGATCTTCTAATGTGGAAGCTTATTCGTCAAATGCAGTGTCTTCAATAGTAATCAGTGGATTATCGAAGGCTGAAAACCCATTTAGACTTCCTGGTAAGCTGCCTGCAGGAATAGTTGTTATGTTGTTCATCTGATAACAAATATTGTTATAATTAATTAGTGTTATTATTACAACAATAAAAACAATTAGAACAACACAAGCTACTGCAATTGCTAATACTTCTTACGTTAGTATTACTATTGTCTATTATCTATCCCCAGGTGGCGGTGTAGTCGTAGCTTCCATACTTGTCGTTGAGCGTAGGAGTTCGTGAAGGAGATGTAGTCTGTGTTCCAGAGTCCGGTGTGTTGCACTGGTTGAGGTGTAGCCATGTTTATTCAGGATGGTCTTGATGTTGTCTATCCATCTTTTCTAGGCCTGCCCTTGGCTGTGTAGGCCTATCTTGATTCCATCTTGTTGAAAGCTCTTATGGGAAGTTGATCGTTCATCCTCATAAGATGTCCAAACCATTTTATCTGTTGTTTCTCTATATATTATATGCATTATGTGATACCTATTATCTTTCTGATGTTTTCACTGCGCATTCTTTGTAGTCTGGTGACTTCAATAGCCTTCCTTAGACATTTCATTTCGAAAGTTTCGAGTTAGTTATCACTATTACTGCTTTTACTAGTGCTATTCCCCGTCGAGGCTAGCACTGTGGAGTGGAGATGGGGCTTAGGCCAGCCAATAGAGGATGAAAACTTAGATGAGTTGGGCCATTGCTGACATCGAGCAGGACCACAGTCCTGCCCAAGCAAACTCTGGTGTTGAAGTAGAAGATGCCAGGCCGAAAGACGTACCAACAGCAATGCTATCACGCAACACGACTAGATAGTATGTCTTTACAACTAGTGCGACTACACTACTACTATTACTACTTTTACTAGTGTGACTACACTACTACTATTACTGCTTTTACTAGTGTGACTACACTACTACTATTACTACTTTTACTAGTGTGATTACACTACTACTATTACTGCTTTTACTAGTGTGACTACACTACTACTATTACTACTTTTACTAGTGTGACTACACTACTACTATTACTGCTTTTACTAGTGTGACTACACTACTAATATTACTGCTTTTACTAGTGTGACTACACTACTACTATTACTGCTTTTACTAGTGTGACTACACTACTACTATTACTGCTTTTACTAGTGTGACTACACTACTACTATTACTGCTTTTACTAGTGTGACTACACTACTACTATTACCGGTTTTACTAGTGTGACTACACTACTACTATTACTACTTTTACTAGTGTGACTACACTACTACTATTACCGGTTTTACTAGTGTGACTACACTACTACTATTACTGCTTTTACTAGTGTGACTACACTACTACTATTACCGGTTTTACTAGTGTGACTACACTACTACTATTACTACTTTTACTAGTGTGACTACACTACTACTATTACCGGTTTTACTAGTGTGACTACACTACTACTATTACCGGTTTTACTAGTGTGACTACACTACTACTATTACTGCTTTTACTAGTGTGACTACACTACTACTATTACTACTTTTACTAGTGTGACTACACTACTACTATTACCGGTTTTACTAGTGTGACTACACTACTACTATTACTACTTTTACTAGTGTGACTACACTACTACTATTACTGCTTTTACTAGTGAGACTACACTACTACTATTACTACTTTTACTAGTGTGACTACACTACTACTATTACCGGTTTTACTAGTGTGACTACACTACTACTATTACTACTTTTACTAGTGTGACTACACTACTACTATTACCGGATTTACTAGTGTGACTACACTACTACTATTACTGCTTTTACTAGTGTGACTACACTACTACTATTACCGGTTTTACTAGTGTGACTACACTACTACTATTACCGGTTTTACTAGTGTGACTACACTACTACTATTACTGCTTTTACTAGTGTGACTACACTACTACTATTACTACTTTTACTAGTGTGACTACACTACTACTATTACTGCTTTTACTAGTGTGACTACACTACTACTATTACCGGTTTTACTAGTGTGACTACACTACTACTATTACTGCTTTTACTAGTGTGACTACACTACTACTATTACTGCTTTTACTAGTGTGACTACACTACTACTATTACTGCTTTTACTAGTGTGACTACACTACTACTATTACTGCTTTTACTAGTGTGACTACACTACTACTATTACCGGTTTTTCTAGTGTTACCACACTACTGTACCTCTGTTTTATAGACTTCACAAAATCATTTGATAAAGTTAAACACGATGAAGTTATACACATTCTAACGAATTTGAACATCGATAGTAAGGGTTTAAGAATCATCAAGAGCATGTACTGAAAACAAAAAACAAACAGCAGCAATAAGAGTAGGAAATAAATTAGGCCCTTTTCAATAAATAAAAAAAGGAGTCGGATAGGGATTTGTTCTTTGACCAGACCTGTTCTCTTTATACAGTGAAAACATAAGGCGTGCTATAGTAGATATCCCAGGAATATCAGTGGGAGGACATAACATAAATAATTTGAGATATACAGATGACATTGTTCTGATTGCTAAAAGTGATGAAGAACTTCAAGATTTAATTAATGTAGTAGTCATAGAAAGTAAAGAGAAAGGCCTCTTCATAAAAATAAAGAAAACAGAAGTAATGGTTATTTCAAAGAAACAAAATACAACACCTTGCAAGATCAAAGTGAACGATATAGTATTAAAACAGGTCCACCAATTCAAATATTTAGGTATAACGATTACAGCAGATGGAAGAAATTCAACAGAGACAAGAAGCAGAATAGGACATGCAAAAACAACATTCAGAATAATGAAAAATATATTGTGTAACATGACCTTGTTATTAGAGGTGAGGAAGAGAGTTATGCAGTGCTAAATAACTCCTATACTAACATATGAATGCGTGCCTTGGACATTAAACAAACAGGAAAGTGGGAAATTAGAGGCAATAGAGATTTGGTTCTATAGAAGAATGCTGAGAATACCATGAACTGGCAGAAAATCCAATGTGGAGGTGTTGAAAGAGTCAAATGCGAAACGGACCTTACTCAATAATATAAGAAAAAGACAATCTTCATTTTTGGCCACTTCATGAGACACAGAGGTTTGGAGAACACAGTCACAACAGGCAAGATTGAAAGCAACAGAGACAGAGGGCGACAAGGTTGGAAAATATTAGACAGTTTGACAACTCCCGGCACAACCAACAGAACCACACCACACTACAAAATACCAAAAAAGTGTAGTTTACTAAAGAACAGATAGAAACACAGAAGAGAAGAAACTGGTGGATGAAAACACAAAACTTAACTTTGTAAAGGAAGGAATGAAATTATTGAAACTAATCAAGCAAATAAATATTAATAGCAACTCTCAGCGACAAACGATTGCATTGAAAAATACAGGTAAACTCTACACTGGCAAACCAAGCAGCAAACATTCTTGCAGAAAGAAATGAAAGTCGCATTATAATCAACGCATTGAGACAACGAAATATTCACCAAGAAATAAACGATGGTAGGATCAACACAAACTATCCAAATATCATGTCTAAACCATTCATGTTAGAATTAAAAGTATTCATAAGGAAATTAAAGAATAGAAAATTGCCAGCACCAGAAAGTTATCACCAATGAAATGCTTAAGAACCTAGAACATGCAAAAATGTATAAATTACTACAGATATACAGCTACAGTTGGGGTACGAAATGTAAAACAGGCATGGAGGGAATCCCTCATGTGTTCTATCATAAATAAAGGCAAGGACAAAAATAATCCTCACAGATGCAGGCTAATAAGCCTAATTAGTTGTGTCTACAAGGCAATGGAAATGATTCTTAACCGAAGATTGAAATGGTACCTATAATCAGAGAAGCTATTGATGCCTGAATAAGCTGGATTTAGAAAGTGCAACATCACAGAAGACCAAATAACACTCCTCTCCAGATAGTTTGAAGACGTGTTTCAGGAAAAGAAGAAAGTTTTCACACTATGAATAGATCTCCAAAAAGCGTTTGACAGGGTATGAAAAGATGGACTGATAGCAAAATTGCAAAGGAACAGAGTTAGGGGTGACATGAGTAAGTAGGTACGTTCCTTCCTACACAATAGGAGATCAATAGTCTTTATGGTAGATCACAACAGCAAAAATGTTATCCTAAAACATAGAGTTCCTCAAGGCTCAGTGCTGTCTCCAACTCTGTTTCTTGTGTTCACAAATGATCTAATCTAAGAACTGCCACCAGATGTGATGGCTACCATGTATATTAATAACGTGATGGTGTAGTGAGTAGAAGAATTTGTGTTGAGAATTTTTCAGCGTTGATCTTTACCATCAATTTCTCTTCTCATTCTGTTGTGTTGCCTGATGTCTTTTATATTTTCTTGCTGGCGATCTTTAGATGTTCTTCTACACACTACACCATCACGTTATTAGCATACACGGTGGCCATCACATCTACAGATCGACAGCAAGAAAATATTCAAATTTGTTATATGAAATAGTCGATATGGCAACCCTGAACATTGGCAATTTAAATAATTGGATAAGGCTGTATAGTTTAGAATTTCTGTGTTGTAAATTTTTGCAGTTGAAAAAAAAAATTGTTACAACAGGTAAGTGTTCATGTTTTATCAATATATTTATGATGATTGAAGTGTGATTTATTTAGTCCATGTTATAAGTGAGTAGAACAATTAACGGTAATATGCAGAATTATAAATATGCAGTGTCAAAGAAGATTACGTCTTTCTAAATGAGATGGTACACAATATTTTGTGAAAGACTTTAACAGTGATATTCAGCATTGAACATAACGGGCATTTTACAAGGAGAGTGTACTCAAGAAAGAGACGCCCGATGGTCTGACAAGTTGTCTACTAGATCAACTATCGTGCAACAGTAAGCTTCCACTAGATGACGTGCCAATATAGTTAGACTTTATTGATGTGGGGAAACATACATTAACTCATCTGTACAGTTAAATTTACCATTGTGGAACAGAGAAACACTGAACACCACGCTGGGAGAGCCATATAAGCTCTGACCCTAAATATGGTCATAGTTGTCAATGTGTTCGTGGTGTTTGAGGCGGCACATGGTCCTAGCTGTCAATATGTACGTGGTGTTTGAGGCGGCACATGGTCCTAGCTGTCAATATGTACGTGGTGTTTGAGGCGGCACATGGTCCTAGATGTCAATATGTACGTGGTGTTTGAGGCGGGACATGGTCCTAGCTGTCAATATGTACGTGGTGTTTGAGGCGGCACATAGTCCTAGCTGTCAATATGTACGTGGTGTTTGAGGCGGCACATGGTGGTTTGTGAAAAGCAACTCTTAGAAGGACGTGACAGTTCCAAGAAAGAACCCATAGTCAGGAAAACATGTTAGACTTGTATAGTTTTAGAGCCCCTTTAGATGGCTGGGAATGCATGGCTAGCTGCTCCACCCAATCCAGTGTCCGTGGCACATGACTTTGGTACCATGGACATAAGTAAGATGAAATGATGCCCTCATGAGTTCTGAAGTTCGCGTCTCAACTCCGTTAGTTAGTTAGTTCGTTAATCATCGGATCATTAACACTTCACTCCGGATAAATCCATAGATGGGTCAATCTCTCCCTGAGTGTATCCACCATTACACCCCTGCTGACAGTTTCGTTTATATATTGATTGACCATTATTCTTGTGCGCGCTGCAAACTACCCCCATCTGCCGACCCCACATTTCAAGCCCTGTTCATTAATTCTAGCCATTGAATATGAATCATCATCCACAACAAGTTCACTTTCACGTGTTGTCTCTTGTAGGGAATTCGACACATCTGTCCGATCCATTATTCTCCCCGGGGTGTAACAACAGCACCTGATTTCAGAAAATGTGCTCTCTCGTTGCCCAACTCTGTATGTTGAGGAAAGATATGAAAGTCACAAAACCTCCTAGATTTAGCACTCCTGAATAGGATACTTCTCCAGTCATTGCACATCACTGCGGCTTCAAATCTTCTGCACATCACTTGGAGTTCAAGTTTTCTGCACATCACTGGGAGGTTCAAATCTTCTGCACATCACTGGGAGGTTCATGTCTTCTGTACATCACGGGAGGTTCAAATCTTCTGCACAAAACTGAGGGTTCAAGACTTCCTCACGTCATTGGGGGTTTAAGTCTTCTGAGTATTAAAAAAAAACATTTCAAGGAAAACGTGTTGATTTTAGTTTCGAGGCGACCAAAATGTTCTAGCTTAAAAGGCCTGGTTCAAATTCCGTTTACAGCCTTCTGTTTTTTTCACTGCACAAAAGGATGCAATAGCTCTAATGTTCATAACTTCTGGATATAAACAAACATTCAAAATATTATGATAAAGAAGCTTCAGCAGAGAAAGATATTAAGAAAGTTAGGCATAATGAAAACTGAAGACATGTCTTACTTAAAATATTGTCTATTGTCTTTTCCCCGGTGAATGATGGATCCACATCATCCACACTTGCAGTTAAGCATCGGGGACTTAAAATATTACATTATCATATTTCTAATTCCTCATCAACATCATGCGCCTTCAACGTCCAAGTTTTCTTGTATTACTCCTTGATTTCAATTTTCAATGCATTTATTTTGTTAATTCCCGGTGTTCTTGCTTACACTGCATCTTCTGTATAGACGTTTCTGTTTAGTTCTATTTAATTCTATGTATATTTCTTCATCTGCCGTCTAAAATTGATATCACAGAGAAAACCTTATGTTCATCTGAATTGAAGGAACCATTACCAGTACATAGAAAACCGAGTGATTCTTCCAACTGAAACAGAATGACAGACGTGCAGAGAAAATCGAGTAATTATCGGAACTGAAACATAGATACAAGTACACAAACACCGAGTGTTTTTTTTTGGGTAGAGTATCCTATTCAGGACGTAGCCATTTACCCAGCTTTTCGTGGCAGTAGTGATTTCTAGGCAATATATGAACGTTCAGTAGTGTGCCATTGCTTTCTGAACGGTCCAGACACATGCCTGTGGCGAGGATCGAACTCTATACCTCTCCGCCACAGAGCCGGACGAATGTGATTCTACCGAACTGAAACAACGATACCAGAACAGAGAAAAACAGTGATTTTTACCGAACTGAAACAACGATACCAGAACAGAGAAAAACAGTGATTTTTACCGAACTGAAACAACGATACCAGAACAGAGAAAAACAGTGATTTTTACCGAACTGAAACAACGATACCAGAACAGAGAAAAACAGTGATTTTTACCGAACTGAAACAACGATACCAGAACAGAGAAAAACAGTGATTTTTACCGAACTGAAACAACGATACCAGAACAGAGAAAAACAGTGATTTTTACCGAACTGAAACAACGATACCAGAACAGAGAAAAACAGTGATTTTTACCGAACTGAAACAACGATACCAGAACAGAGAAAAACAGTGATTTTTACCGAACTGAAACAACGATACCAGAACAGAGAAAAACAGTGATTTTTACCGAACTGAAACAACGATCCCAGAACAGAGAAAAACAGTGAGTTTTACCGAACTGAAACAACGATACCAGAACAGAGAAAAACAGTGAGTTTTACCGAACTGAAACAACGATACCAGTACAGAAACAACCGAGTATTTCTCTTAACGGAATCAAAATTAGTTTTAACATGTCCTAATAAATCATAGCAGTATTTACCCCCCAACAATACACGCAAACTGACGATCTATTTACTGTTAAATAAGTAGTACACACACAAATATTTCAATAGATTGTCAAGCTATTGTTTAAACAGACAATATTGTCTTGTATTGAAGGATCTGTTTACTGTTAAATCAGTAGCATACACACAACACACACACACACACACGTTTCAAAAGACTGTCAAGCTATTGTCGAAACAGACAATATTGTCTTGTATTGTAGAATACAGGAAATCAGACAGCATCTAGATTTGCTGACTTCAAACACTATATCAAGAATATCTTATAAGCTTATGATTCCCAAACATGTTTTACCGGGGTTGGAAAGGGGAGCAAATAATAGTAATTTTTAATAATAGTAAGTATTGTTTCAAAACGAGTTGATTGCTAAATGTATGTTTTTGTTACTGTTTCAGAACGAGTTGATTGCTAAATGTATGTTTTTGTTACTGTTTCAGAACGAGTTAATTGCTAAATTATGTTTTTGTTACTGTTTCAGAACGAGTTCATTGTTATATGTATGTTTTTGTTACTGTTTCAGAACGAGATGATTGCTAAATGTATGTTTTTGTTACTGATTCAGAACGAGTTGATTGCTAAATGTATGTTTTTGTTACTGTTTCAGAATGAGTTGATTGCTAAATGTATGTTTTTGTTACTGTTTCAGAACGAGTTGATTGCTAAATGTATGTTTTTGTTACTGTTTCAGAACGAGTTGATTGCTAAATGTATTTTTTTGTTACTGTTTCAGAACGAGTTGATTGCTAAATGTATGTTTTTGTTACTGTTTCAGAACGAGTTGATTGCTAAATGTATGTTTTTGTTACTGTTTCAGAACGAGTTGATTGCTAAATGTATTTTTTTGTTACTGTTTCAGAACGAGTTGATTGCTAAATGTATGTTTTTGTTACTGTTTCAGAACGAGTTGATTGCTAAATGTATGTTTTTGTTACTGTTTCAGAACGAGTTGATTGCTAAATGTATGTTTTTGTTACTGTTTCAGAATGAGTTGATTGCTAAATGTATGTTTTTGTTACTGTTTCAGAACGAGTTGATTGCTAAATGTATGTTTTTTGTTATTGGCACAAAACGAGATGATTGCTAAATGCATATTGTTTTTTTGTGTTTCAGAAAGGAGTTGCTATTCTTCAACATGACTATCTTCATACATTCATACATTTCATACATTCTTGTGATCTGGTTTTCTGGTACGTTAGCAGTGGATGATGTATGCCCGTATAAGGTATCGTTGAACTTTGTATTTTAGAATCAGCAAGCACCCCTTCCCACCAACTTCAGCCAATGATCTTTAGTGTTTCTTCTTCTGCGCTCGGTCTTAATTAACTAGTTCTAATTTTCATGTTGTTTTCACAAGGTTTGTGGGGGGGGGGGGGGTGTGATGTAGTTATGTTACCATTTTTCTTCTTCTTCTTCAGCGTTCATTCTCAAACTCCCGCTGGATTTATCTTGTAGCAAGACAATGGTCCTACAAGATTTCCAGTTGAATGTAGTCCAGAGAATGGAAATGCGTTGTGTTGCCGTTTTATTTGCGCTAGAGGCCCAACACATCCGTCTTCGGCGGATGTTACCATTTAATTTCCACGATATAGAACTAGAATATCCGTTTTCGGCATGCTGTGATGTGAGTTATCTTCCCTAGCGTTAGGCGACGAATGTGTAACTTTGTTATTAGCAGTGACATTTTATCACTCACGGTTTCCATGAATTATACAGGTCAAAACATATTCCCCGAATGACACAGTTCCAGAGTGAGAAACATGTTCCCTGTTCCCTGAGTGACAGTTTCCAGAGTGAGAAACATGTTCCCTGTTCCCTGAGTGACAGTTTCCAGAGTGAGAAACATGTTCCCTGTTCCCTGAGTGACAGTTTCCAGAGTGAGAAACATGTTCCCTGTTCCCTGAGTGACAGTTTCCAGAGTGAGAAACATGTTCCCTGTTCCATGAGTGACAGTTTCCAGAGTGAGAAACATGTTCCCTGTTCCCTGAGTGACAGTTTCCAGAGTGAGAAACATGTTCCCTGTTCCCTGAGTGACAGTTTCCAGAGTGAGAAACATGTTCCCTGTTCCCTGAGTGACAGTTTACAGAGTGAGAAACATGTTCCCTGTTCCCTGAGTGACAGTTTCCAGAGTGAGAAACATGTTCCCTGTTCCCTGAGTGACAGTTTCCAGAGTGAGAAACATGTTCCCTGTTCCCTGAGTGACAGTTTCCAGAGTGAGAAACATGTTCCCTGTTCCCTGAGTGACAGTTTCCAGAGTGAGAAACATGTTCCCTGTTCCCTGAGTGACAGTTTCCAGAGTGAGAAACCATAAGCAGGGATGTGGACGTATGCCGACTACATCTATACATGAAAGTGTTTATTTGCTAGGCAACTAGTCTCGTGTAATCAAACGTTCCACTACCTCATGTGCACTGTGAAAGCCTGCACATAGAAAACGCTCTGGTCTTAGTAGAGTTGGACTGATGTTGTTATTCTATAAGCCGAGGTTTGTAAACCAGCAACGTGAACACCTCTTTAAACTCAGAGGCTAAGCACACATTTTCTGCAAACTAAAATGCCAGACTTCCTGCCTTCCATTTTCCCACACAACGTGCTACTAAAACAAACTAGAAGCTTGCCCTCAAACATGAACAAAGCTTTCGTTAAGCTTTCGCATATTTTTTTTTCTTTTTTTCTCGACCTAGATTGTTTATCTCTTGCACTTGGCGCTGCAATTTAGCGCTGGCATACCTTCGCATTCTACGCAACAGATTAGCCTTACCTCTCCGGAAACGTGCTTACAACTCTCAATTTCTTAATTTTGGAATATAATCATCATGATCAGGTGCATGACGACTGGCGATCATGTTTCTCCACAGCTCTCTGTCTACAGTATTAGGTACCACGATCGTTGTTGTTGCCCTGCCGTGCCAGGTGTGAAACTATCTAATATTGTCTCACGTTGTCGCCCGCTGTCTCTATTGCCTTCAATTTTGCTTGCTGTGACTATGTTCTCCAAACCCGCCTGTCTCATGAAGTGGCCAAAACATGAAAATTGTCTTTTTATTATATTATTGATTTAAGGTCCGTTTCGCATTTGACTCTTTCAACACTGGAACATAATAATAAACACAAAACTTGTCAGAATTGTAGGCGTGTCACAATGAGACATTTCGTGCAGAAAGATCTCCACGCATCTCTATCCTCTACTAACCTGATGAGTTTGGAAACCTCACATGACAGTCCGATAATCCGTGTCAGACGCTCTCACACTGTGAGAGACAGCGCTTCGGCTGTGGGGACCGATATATATACAATTCAAAGATATCGCTTGTCTTGTGCAATCAATTCCCATTCCACCTATGTACTGCACGGACTTGATTCATAAAGAGTTCGACATATTGTTTTTATGATGTAGCACGAGTAGATTCCGTAGGGACATTGCTTATATACCAACTCTGTATTTGTCCTAGAACAATGTAGAATTCTTAACTTCATTGTTTGGAACATTTTTATTCCTAGGACTGTCTATAATATTGCATGATTTCCGTAACACAAGTGATAAACTAACTGATTGACTAACTGATTTACTGACTGACTAACTGACTGATTTACTGACTGACTAACTGACTGATTTACTTACTGACTAACTGACTGATTTACTGATTGACTAACTGACTGATTTACTGACTGACTAGCTGACTGATTTACTGATTGACTAACTGACTGATTTACTGACTAACTGATTTACCGATTGACTAACTGAGTTACGGACTGACTAACTGACTGATTTACTGACTGACTAACTGATTGATTTACTGACTGATTTACTGACTGACTAATTGACTGACTGACTAACTGACTGACTGATTGACTGACTGACTAACTGATTGACTGACTGACTGACTGACTGACTGACTGACTAACTAAATGACTGACTGATTTACTGACTGACTGACTGACTGACTGATTGACTGACTGACTGATTGACTGACTGACTGACTAACTAACTGACTGACAAGCTAGACAACCAACCAGATACCCAACTAATCAGATAAATCATATCTAACAGGACGATAGCCACATATATATATTAAAGTGGACTAAATTCGTACATGAATGAAGTGACATATGTCGGTTTCTACCTAGATAAGTATGACAATGCACAGATTAATTTGCAAGGGGTTGTGTGACTAGTAAAATAGGTGGATCAGAATATACGATATCAAATAAAATGAGGTTCTAATATTCATTACAGGAATGCACGTGTGGCCGCAACGTCATCTTTTGTATGAATCTGGGACTGAACTTTTTGCCTACACTGGTCACGAGGAATCCTACAATTAACACTCTGCTGTCACTAGATGTAAGTGTACAAGCAATGGCTTGGTTTTTTCTAGTTTAAAACACAATGGCATTGGGTCAAAGGGCATGAGCCCATGGACCGCTTGATCAGCAACCAACCAACCTAGTTTAAAAAAGGCTCTCCAAATAACACTGTACCGACGTTTCTGCAAATGAAGTTTGGATGTCTGTGTTAATGATAATCCTAGTCATATATAGTGTGGATAATAATTTTTAACATATACCTATATATCCTGTGTAGATATCAGTAGTTTGTGGTGTTCATAGTAAGATTCATCAGTAGCAGTAGCAATAGTTGTAGTGCTAATAGTACAATTGATCAGTAGCAGTGCAATGACTGTAGTCCTAATAGTAAGATTTATTAGTAGCACTGCAATAACTGTAATGTTGATAGTAAGATTCATCAGTAGAAGTACAATAACTGTAATGCTAATAGTAAAATTCATCAGTCAGTCAGTCAGTCCCTCTTTTGCCAAGTTTGGCACATAGGGCGGATGTAATAGCTCTCCATGTCTGTCGATCAGTTGCCAAGGATTGCAGGTCTTGTGCATTTATGCCTGTTGATTTTAGTTCATTCATAAAAGTTCTTCTGAGCGTTTTTTGGTCTTCCCTGTTTTCTTTTCCCGTCTGATGTCCACATGAAGGCTTGTCGTGGTATTCTATCTCCCTTCATTCTAAGTACGTAGCCGATGTATGTCCAGCGGCATTTTCTGATGATGTTCGTCACGTATTCTTGTTTTGTCTTCTCTCTTAGTATGTCGTTTGATTTGAAATCTTTCCAATTAGTATTTGTGATTTTTCTGAGGCATCTATTCTCGAAGGCAACTAACTTCTTATCCATTATTGCGGTAGATTTCCAACTTTCACATCCATATGTCAATGATGGAATTACACTTGCATTGAAAAGTCGCAGTTTGATGTGTGTACTTGCGATCTTCGATCTCCAGATGTTTGAGAGTTTGTTAAAGGCGTTGGAGGGGAGAGTGATTCGAGCATTGATTTCTGAGTTGGTATCCCCGTTTTCTGTTATCTTGCTTCCCAAATATACGAAATTTGAAACGTTTTCTAGTATAGTATCATCAGTAGAAGTACAATAACTGTAATGCTAATAGTAAGATTCATCAGTAGAAGTACAATAAATGTAATGCTAATAGTAAGATTCATCAGTAGAAGTACAATAAATGTAATGCTAATAGTAAGATTCATCAGTAGAAGTACAATAAATGTAATGCTAATAGTAAGATTCATCAGTAGAAGTAAAATAAATGTAATGCTAATAGTAAGATTCATCAGTAGAAGTACAATAGCTGTAGTATTAATATTAATACAGTCAACGGTAACACTATCAATAATAATAATGATGATTATGAAGTAATCCCATTAGTTGTGAGCAGGTAGCTCTTGATAACCTGTAAGCGTTTCTAACAGTTGCTCTTGTATTTGACTGTTGAGTAACTGAGGTGACACTTAAATTCGTGTAAAGTTTATTGTTTCATTAAAATGACAGTAATAAGGATTTTAGTGCTACATATTTATTCCCTAATGAGATATAGATTTTAGTGATACATATTTATTCCCTAATGAGATATAAATTTTAGTGATACATATTTATTCCCTAATGAGATATAGTTTTTAGTGATACATATTTATTCCATTTTTAGTGATGATACATATTTATTCCCTAATGAGATATAGATTGTAGTGATACATATTTATTCCCTAATGAGATATAGATTTTAGTGATACATATTTATTCCCTAATGAGATATAGTGCTGCACTATCACAGAATCATTATGTGCTGATAGGAATGTAGCATATTTTTATGGGAGGAAAGACAGTGATATGTAAGGAGTGTTGCAGCGAAATACAAACCATCATCACGAGAATAACGACATAAAGAGAAATCAATGACGTTTCGACTAAAATGTATTCATCAGGTTAAAAACAAACAACAAGAAATTAATATTACAAACAGAGAATCATAAAGTAAGAGAATCATAATGGGATAAAAAAAGGAGAACAAAGAAAAGAAGAGAGAGAGAGAGAGAGAGTAAAGGAAAAGCAAAAGCAAGTAGAGTTAAAGAAAAAAAATAGGTACAGTACAAGTAGATGCACCATATAATCGAGTTATTTCTCTTGTCTATGCTTATAAATTTCATGTTCATCATTTAATAATTTAAATATTAATTTATTTTAGGGTTTGGGTAAGAATTAGGTTAGTTGTGTTTTACATAACTAACCCTAACCCTTAAAAAAATATTTCAATTATTAAATGATGAACATTAAATTTACAAACATAGATAATGGATATAATTAAACATGTGGTGGCGTCTACTTGTACTGTACCGAAAAACATTTAATATAAAAGTAAAAATTACTTATCATAAATCCGTTGTAGTCGAACAGAAGGGTTGAAGTAAATGTCGTTATAAACAATAGTAGAATGACGATCGTGAACACCGTTCACAATAACACAAGGTATATTGTGTGAAGGGTTAAAGAAGGAGAAGAATAGTGAAGGAGAAAAATAACAAAATACAATAAAACTTGTACAGTGGGATACTTCACATCGTATCTCTCCCACAACTACTAACAAAATCTAAAAAGCACACTCAAGGCACTCATCAATACCCATTTTTTGTTGTAAACACACAGTATATCTCTGTCACTATACAAATCTATTGCAAGACAGGACAGAGTTTCCACATCGAGACCGGATGGTACACAAATTAAAATATAAAAATGAGAGGGAGAAGACCAGAGGATGGCAAAGATAATATTATGTAGAATATTACAATGGTAAGAAATACAGAGGAAAGTGTAGCAAAACAGGTAGAATCAGAGGAAAACTACTAGGGAAAATATAGGGAGAAGAAACTTCAGCATTGATAATTAGAAAACAGAAAGAGCACATGGGGACTGTCCATAATTTATTGTGACAGTTTTTTTGGTCAATGTTTTTACCCTCTTTCCCCTTGTCAAAGGACCGTTAATAATTCAGGAATCCCACGCCCTACTTAACTATGTCAAAAAATACCATCCACCAGCATAAATATTCTTTATTTTTTGGTGAAAGAATTACAAAAATCTACATGTTTTTTTTCAGATTAAATTTTACAAAATTATATAAAAAAATTTAATCAATGTAATTAGTATATAAAGGTTATATGTTGTTGTTGACGTTTACTTTATCATCTCCATCTTGTCAAATTGTCAAAATTTTTCAGATCCTCCAAATGTTGAAGTAATTTATCGACAACCACTATTATTTAATTGTGTCTGTCATATATATCTACAGACAAACAACATCAGCAGAATACCAGCTGGAGCTTTACCTCCTGGACTGACCGATATTTCCTTCGTTGAGAACCCAATCACAACCATTGATGCCTCTGCATTCGATGACTCATCCTCCACCCTGAATACGTTGTCTTTCTCCGGAGCACGATTTACTCGAATCCCGGATGCATTTCTTCACTTAAATTCACTTACGGACTTAAGTATTTCCCATTCCTACTACATCCAGGATTGGAACGTTAACGCGATGAAACACATTAGTTCAACAGTTCAAATACTTAACTTAGAAGATGTGGGTCTGAGCGATTGGCCTGATTGGGTTGATTATTTCTCACATCTGACAGACTTAAGTATCGTAAGTAGTACTATAGCTTCCATTCCGGATGGTTCTTTGCATAATATGGCCACCAGCCTGAAAGCATTAACTTTAATGAACAATAGTCTTACTGCAGTTCCAAAAGCATTGTCCGAACTAGTATCTTTAACTATGTTAAATCTTATAAACACAAAAATCTCAGATTTGACCTATCTACCACAAGGAAGTAAGTTATCATCATTAGCGCTGGACAACACTAGCCTTACAAACGCTACGCATGTTAGCAATAAACTACAGCCGTATGCGGACTCCCTGATAAACATCTACTTGCAAGGTAATCAACTGGACGCCATACCTAGTGTTGCATTCCTTAAAAATTTAGAAAGCATTGACCTTACTCACAACCGGATATCTGACTCTTTCTCTGGGTCTATGCCCCCAAGTTGTGATACTTTATATTTGGGGTATAACTTTCTCCGAACCATCCCACGTATTATGTCCAGCTTACGTTCAGTAACGTCTTTATACCTGGCATGGAATAACATTGTCCTGATCAACGATATAGATTTTCATACGTCTGTGACAGAAATTGATCTTGGATTTAACTCAATCACAGAATTAACAGATACAAGTTTCCCCAGTAATGCTGGAATTCAGATTCTCACCTTGAACTTTAACCCGATTATAAAAATTTCAGGGTTGGCGTTTAAAAATCTCCAAAGTTTAACAGATCTGTACATGACAAATACGAAACTAACACGTCTTCCTTTAGCTTTGTCATCTCTCAATAGTTTAAAATCGCTGGATGTTAGTGGAAGCCTTCATCTGATATGTACTTGTGAGGAGAGTAGTTTGAGACCCTTAATCGCGGGGCTGGACAATCTTCATGGGCAATGCGGTACTACATCTGTCAGTAATTTCTTTATCAACTTGAGTCCACTTTGCAACACCAGGTAATACATACATATATCATAAAGTACTTTAATTTCAGTCGGATTATTTAGTCAGTAGACAGGTGTTGCATGTGTCTGAGAATACAATACAACTGTTGCATATGCTGAGTCGGCTTCTTCAGCTCCGCATGTCTAGACCCGGACTTTTCTGGACGTCTGTGTCAATCGCTTGCTTTATCTCCATATATATCGTGTATATATGGTATATATATCGTGGTCTCGATACATACTCAGTGACTTGAGTACACAGTTTGAATGTCTTGACAAAATCGCATCATTTTTTTAGATGTGGTTAGTCAAGTACGGAAAAACCCATTTACTCAGGTTGCCAGACGATTCCGTACCGTTTTAACTGAAGGGTTCAATTTCCGTTAGTCTCAAGAATGTTAAATTTATCCCCTTGCTTCCTACTTAAATTATCTCGATATAGCTGTCAGTTATGTTCATTATTAAATATCTCAAAGTCTCATTTTTCTGCTGCATTAATCACTAACTATATGTGCATGTGATTGTTTGTCTTTGAACAATTTTTTATTGCATATATTGTCTCTGCAGCTACATTTATTTGTATGTATCAAGATAACTACTACAAAAGAAGATTAAAAAATATTTTTAAAAATTTTTTCTGCTTCACTTTTCTCCCCCTTCTTCACTACTTCATACAATATTTGCTGGTAGTGCAATCCACTACTGTTATATGAACGTTAAAAAAAAATTCCACAGAACGACCTAAACATTGAAGAAAATTGGCTCATAAAAATTAAAAGAAAATATAAAAACTAACATAGTTTGGACATATAAAAAGACGCAGTGTTTTAAAAAGATTAATCATGGACACAGGATATCGAAGATCATCTGAACATGACACGGAAAGAGACTGGACAGCTTGCACAGAACTGAGAGGCTTACATAGTGGCAGTAAGGACAATGTTCTGTAAAGAAACGTCACATAAATATATCATCATCCTCAAGTGCCGTCTCCGCAACGAAGGTTGGCCGCACTCTTCTACGCTTAATGTTCTCATCACTTATTAATTCGTCTTTTCTACTGTCTATAATATTCGCAAAATCCTTCTCTATCATTTCATTTCTAAAGGCAGAAATTATCTTTGTCACTAATTTATTAGGGTGTCCATGTTTAACAGCTGGAAATTGTTACTATTCGGCTCTGTGACGACGTGGTACAGAGCGCATCTGTGACGGCCAAAATACCGGGTTCGAAATCCCTCCACAGCCAATTGTGCATACGGACTTTTCATAAAGCAATATAAAACTACTATATGTATTTATATTGCATATAAAATCACTACATTAAAAAAATGCTGGGTTGATGGCTACATTCTGAATAGGATACGCTACCAATTTAAATTGCCACTAGAAATATGCTTTTTCTAATCAGATGTTATTTAAAATACAGTACAGGAGCAACGTTTACGGAAAAAGACCAAAAAGATTGTTGGACAACATAGAGGAAGATGTAATGAAGAAGAACGAGGAGGTACATATGTAAGTGAAGATAGAGTGGATCTGAAGCAATAATCATTAGTAGATTGCAAGAGGGGGGATCATGAATCAGGACAAGAAACGATCAAATTATCGAAGAAATACTCAACACTTGCTTGTCCACAGTTCCCAACAAGATTAGATATATTTGAAAGTACTGGCTTCAATGTCTTCTCCAAACACGTGCAGACTAAGTCAACGTTTCCAGATATGTCAAGCCTGCTTAATCTGGTGAGGGAAGACAGTGCTAGAGGTAGCCTAGTTAGCTTTGTGAATTGCAAGTTAAGGAAGGACAGGTCAGGGAGATTTCTAAAAGCCAGGTTTGAAATTGACACAATAGGATTATTATTGAAGGTTAGAATATTTAGACTAGAGCTGCTAGGGAAGCTTGTATCTGTTAACTCAGTTATAAGGTTATATCCAAAATCAGCAATCATTGTCAATGGTGGAAAGTCTATTCCTCGTATCGTCTTTAGAGAATTTCTTGGAAGATCAAGGTATGATAATTTTTGTAAGTGCGAAAGACAAGTAGGAATTCCCGGAAGAGAATTAAAGGCCAAATTAAGATTTCTCAAACTATCTGGTAGTGATCCATTGTTTGTATCTGAAATTTTATTATGGTTTAAATTAATTTGTTCTAAGTTGATGAACTTTGATAAATCTGGAAGAAAAGTTAAATAATTTTCTTGCAAATCCACAAACTTCAGAGATCCTGCTAATTGCTGGAGAGAGCTGCTAACTCGATTGGCATCGGAAAGATTGTTATTTGCCAGATTTAAAATCGACAACATTGTAGATTGTGGCAACCCTGACAGTTCAGCAATATCTGTTCCTTGCAGGTTTAACGACTGCAACACACGAAGCTGTGAGAGCGACTTAGGTATAGATGTTAAATTATTACCGATAAGGGATAACTTTTGTAAATTGCTTGCAAATGTTTCCACTGCATTGGCAGGTAGATAAGAGATGTTACTCTGGATAATACTTAATTCAGTAAGATTAATAAAGTATTGTGTCCAAGAGGGCCAGGATGTTAATCCAACGTTCCCCAGGTATAATGTATTGACTGAAGGACCAATATTTACCATGACATCCTCGTTCCAGTCTTGAATAATGGTGTCTTGAATGGAAAAATACTTAAGAACTTTTAAATGAAGAAGTGCATTTGGGATTCGAGTAAAAAGAGTTTTTGAAAAAGTAAGTGTTTCTAAAGTACCCGCTGATTCGATGAAGGCTTGATCTTCAATCGTCACTAAAGGATTGTTTAGCAAAGAGATCTCTGTTAAGTTGGGTAACAAGCTGCCGTTTGCTATAGTAGTTATGTGGTTCGCCTGTGAATATAGAGAAGACAGCGATAAGTGTAGGACAATCGTTACTCTTACATTACAGATTCATTTGTTCAACTCAAAATATCATCACCATCATGTGCCGTGCTGACTGGTGTAGGTGATCATGAATCTTAACAACTCTCTATTTCTATTATCTTGTGTCATGGTTGTTGTTGACTATCTGCCATGCCATGATGTTAAACTATCTAATAATTTCGCCATCCGTTTTTATTTTTCTCTTCTTCTATCTTGCCTGTTGTAACTTTTTTCTCCAGGCCTCCCTGTTGTACCTATGTTCTCCAGTTTTTGAAATAGACCACGATACATGGGAAGAACTTGCACAAAATAGATCTACATGGCGCTCTAAAATCAATAAGAGCGCATCATCTTGTGAAAAGAGGAAAAATGCAGCAGCTCAACAGCGGAGAGCAGCTAGAAAGTCACGGATAGACCAAGATCCGTCTACTGTCGTCATTCTATGTCCGAACTGTCCAAGGACATTTACAGCTCGAATAGGGCTCATTCGCCATCTACGAACTCATAATCAAGGACATAACTAAAATTGAATTTTCAAAAGTGAATGTAGCAAATGGTCATCATCACTTGTGATGGACGAACAACAACATGTTCTCCAGTCCTCCCTGTTGTAACTATGTTCTTCAGTCCTCCCTGTTGTAACTATGTCCTCCAGGCCTCGCTGTCTTAGAACAAGTCCACAAGATAAGATTGTATATTTCCGATATTATTAAATACCTCCTCTCTTTTAACTTTTAATGAGTTGGCTTATGTATTTTGTTTTTCACAAAAGTTGGGAACTATTCTTGTTAACCTGTAAAAATATTTATTTTAGTTTTTCGCAATAGCTGGGAGATTTTCTTGTTAGCCCGCAAGAATTTGCATTATTTTTTGCTTACATATATATTTGTTGTACACTCTGCATAATTGAAACGCAAGGTGTATTTTCAAACATTAATATACTAAACAATGTCGGTGGTCGGCTTTCGAACCACCCAGTTCGACGAGTTGAGTTTTCGAGTCGAGCTCATTATCAAATCTACTACCACTCGACACCTAAACTATTACCCCACATATTATAGAAGCATCTTAGACACACAAACTATTACCCCCACATATTATAGAAGCATCTTAGACACACAAACTATTACCCCACATGTTATAGAAGCATCTTAGACACACAAACTATTACCCCACATATTATAGAAGCATCTTAGACACACAAACTATTACCCCACATATTATAGAAGCATCTTAGACACACAAACTATTACCCCACATATTATAGAAGCATCTTAGACACACAAACTATTACCCCACATATTATAGAAGCATCTTAGACACGCAAACTATTACCCCACATATTATAGAAGCATCTTAGACACACAAACTATTACCCCACATATTATAGAAGCATCTTAGACACACAAACTATTACCCCACATATTATAGAAGCATCTTAGACACACAAACTATTACCCCACATATTATAGAAGCATCTTAGACACACAAACTATTACCCCACATATTATAGAAGCATCTTAGACACACAAACTATTACCCCACATATTATAGAAGCATCTTAGACACACAAACTATTACCCCACATATTATAGAAGCATCTTAGACACACAAACTATTACCCCACACCATATATTATATAAGCATTGAGGATCTATCAACAAAGACAAATCATGCAGCAAATAGGATTTGAACGAAGTCCTCCCAGATGGCACCAGCTAAACTCGCAACCCGAGTAAACACGTTCTCCGTCTTCAATCACACTGCACTCCCAAAACATCTGTGAATTCAGAAGCAATATTCTTTATGTTTATGTATTATTTATGTTTTGAAGTAGGCCTAATTTGATCATTGTAGTAATGAGGCCTTCTGACACCTACTGGTGTTGAGAATTTGTGGTTCTCAAGAGGTTTGAATGCATGTGCTGTATGTTTTGTTGTCTATGTGTCGACAGACCGGTCCATGTTCATAGCGGCTTGAGAGTATACGCGTTTGTGGTCTTGATTGGAATCAGATTTGTTTTGGGGATGTGGTGTGGTCAAAGAAGAAGGACGTGTTGACTCTGGTTGCGAGGCGAGTGGGTACCATCTGGGCAGACCTGGTTCATTTTAGCACACAATAATTGATGATGCAGTCAGATTGTTACTACACAACAATTGATGACGTTTCTAAACCGTTACTACGCAATAATTGATGACACGTCTAAATTATGATTACACAACATTTGATGACGACGCACAAGTACTGCTATTGCACGACTTCTACCGTCAACGACTATGCATCTGGTCAGATATTAGCCATGTATAGAGTGGGTTAACCTACGTCCAAATGGGTTAACCTCAGCTTGATTTTCAGAGATGCCGCTGTGTACCAGAATACTAACACCTGAATGACAACAAATACTTACGTCTAAAAATAGTACTTGGTAAGTACTGTTTGTCCATTTGGTTAGCGGTGGAATGGCATGCAGTCCTTTACTTTGACATAATATTTGTATTGGATCGCACGTGCACACCTGCATGTAAAAAAAAACAACCAAACAAACCAGACACAATAAACGTAAAAAAAAGACATTCATCTCCACTACAATGCGATGTCCGAACAAATAAACAATATGAAATTCAGCACATTTAAAACATGAATCTGTAGGTCTGCGAACTAAATAGATTCCCCCCCACCCCCTAAAAAAAATTAACAAAAATTTAAAATAAAATTAGAAAATACTATACAAAATAATACACAAGCTCTATCTGTTGTAATTTCTGGGAATCTAAACAAATCAAAAGTAGTCTGTGATTTTGTATTTTCTTTTAATTCACTGAGTTCTCGTGTCAGTAAAGACAAATATAAAGAACTGTATATTTCTTCTTACAACAATCCAAACAAAATTACTAGATTTTGGGAACACTACCAACAATCTTGAGGACATGTGCCCTAAAAATTATAAACAGCTAACCATTATCAGCAATCAAGGTATACACTGATGGATCGGCTTTCAAGGCCACCTGTTTTGCAGGGTATCCATATACTATACCCTGATGGATCTGCGTGCGAGTTCTGGGACTCTTGTGGTAAAAATTTGTTAAATTATTATGCAGAGGTTGAGGCCATCGACACAGCCATTAAGTTAATACACCAGCAGTTTGATCTCACCGAACAAAAACCATAAAATATAGTCATTTTACAGACTCTATGTCAGTTTTGGAAGCACTTAAACATACACCATATGAAAATCAAGATATTCTCCACATAGTAAAAACAGCGCACAGTCTTATCTCTGCATATGTAATCAGTGAGGCCATGCAATGGATCCCTGGACATATCGATATAACAGGAAAGGAAGTAGCGGGCACACTTGCAAAAAGAGGCACATAAAAAAAAACAAAGACCCTTGTAGTATGGGAGCAGTCAAACAGATTTTCAGAAACAACATCAGGGAAATCTGGTTGAACAGATGGGTAAATGAGCTGACTGGTCGAAATGTATTTGACAAGCCAAAGGACAATGACAACATAATCAAAATCTGCAGGAGAAACCAATCCCTTATCTTTCAGTTTCGAACAGGACATGCAAGGACCAATAGCCATTTAAACCGTATCAAACCCCAGCAACTACCCACTTATAGATATTGAAATGGAATCCCAATGAAACAGTGGAACACCTCCTTACTGATTGCCTTTACCTCTTAACTGCCAGGAAAAATTTCTATAGACAACTCAACAGTCACTAACTTACTGTATGGATCACAAATTCAACTTCAGAAGATTCGCACGTTTTTAAGAATGACAATATACACATGTATAGGTAAGATTATCTACCTGATACGGACACTCATCCGCATATACTACCATCCACCAGAAAACAAATATCCCCACATGTGCTATATTCATTCTGGCGTTGCCAATTGTTCTGTGGATACAAATGTTATATAAAGACGATAAACGTATGTTTCTTTGTATGAAATATTTAAACATATACATTGACTCTGTATGCTTAGACTAGGTAGTCATGTAAGGCAGAGGTTCCCGACATTTCTTCGCCCATGATACAACTTGAAACATTGCTTGCCTTGGGCTCTTGTCCGTTAACTTTCAACAAAGCTAGGGCTGTCTTCAAAACTTATTGTAATTCTTATTAATATCATTTAAATAGTTACCTTCCTGTAGCGAATCCCCCCCCCCAACCTTTGACGGATCTGTGTCTCGCATGATACCATTTTTTAATTTTGGTCATTTGAAAATCGTTTTGATCCCTAGTGGGCATATGGCTCACATTGTGCTCACGGACCACTGGCTTAAGTGACTTGTTTCCAGTTTCCACAATCCTTGTGTCAACTCTGTCTTTGTATTCTAAAGGTTAATTATTCAAAAAAGTTTTGAATTGAGTTGGCCTAACCATAAAATAACGTATATTATATTATAACATATAATACAACATAAGATAGCACAACAGAATACAACATAGCACAGCAGAATATAACAAAGTACAACAAAACAAGATACATAATAACATAACACAACACAATAAAAACACAGCTCTAAACAACAAAATAAAATGCAAGTAAATTTAAGTAGGAAGCCAGAGGACAATTTTTAAAAATTCTTGAGACTAACGGGAATTGAACCAGTCCGTTCAACGGCACCAAATCGCATAGCAACTATTGAACACGCGTTCTTCCGTACTTGACTAACCGCATCTCCAAAAAAGATCGAGTTAGTCAAGTACGGAAGAACGCGTGTTCAATAGTTGCTAGGCGATTTGGTGCCGTTGAACGGACTGGTTAAATTCCCGTTAGTCTCAAAAATAAAACACAACAATACACAGCACAATACAACAAAAACACAACAAAATACAATAAATCATAACATAGCACACTAAAACACAACACAACATAACACATCATAGCAACAAAAGACAAGAAAACAACAAAACAAAACGTCACATTGCATACCCTATGACACATCTCTAAAACACACCCACTACATGTCATAACATAATGTAACAACATAGCATAACATATACCATACAAAACTCCACATATAAAACAAACTGTTTTAGAGTTAATTTGTAATAAATTATGAAAAAAAAATCATAACCACTTTTAAATTATGAAGCCGCACGTGTGTTGCCAGGCCCGAAAGGGGAGCAAAGAATAACAACATTGTTTACCTTCCACGCATGTCGTAAAAGGCGACTAAGTAGGTTATGGGATGGCTGTCCCATCCCATATAGGATCAGCGACCCAAAGCCATGCTGAAGTCGGATGTGTCAGGCCGAAAGGCGCAGATATCGCAGCAAAGCTGTAAACCATGAAACAACGCATTCCGTTCCCTGGACTACATCCTGCTAATCTGCAGGAGTTTGAGAACGAACGCAGAAGAAGAAGATGAAGAAATTATGAAGCATGTATACAATAACACGAAACGGGATCTGTTCAATGTTTCTATCAATTAGAACATATGGAGACTTGTACCCTAATCAATATAATCATAATCGTTATCATTGACATCACCATCATCATCAACATGATCATTTACATCATTGTCGTTGTCATCATAGTAATCACTTTCTCATCACCATCAGCATCATCATCATGCGCAACACCGTTTAGGATTAAAGAATGCATCAATTTTATGTTGCTATGGATTTTATTAGATTACTTGTGAGGGAAAAGAATAAAAGAATACCCAACTAACGTCGTTACTCGCACTTTTTTTTTTACAGCAGCGATGATTTTTGATCTTTTTAAAGCATGAGTTCTAGTACCACATTTAACTTGTGCCTATGTGAACCACGGTAGTAACAGTCGGATGTGTCAGGTCGAAAGGCGCAGATATCGCAGCAATGCATTCCGTTCTCCGGACTACATCCTGATAATTTGCAGGAGTTTTAGAACGAACGCAGAAGAAGAAGAATATTTCATTTCATACTACGAAAAATGATCCAGTTAACTCGAAATCCGGAGCCGCTGGTCTGCGGGTGATTTTAACACTGCACTCCGTGGCACCCAACATACCCATACTTACTTGGTTGGTTGTTGATCCAACGGTCCATGGCCTCATGCCCTTTGATCCAATGCCTTTGTGTGATATATACATATGTTATACACATACTTCGAAACAAGGAAATGAAATTACATTTGATACAGGGAAAAATTGAGACAATATATCTGAAACAGTCTACACCTTTCTGGCATGGAGCGCTAAGACGTTAAAGAAGAAGGATAATTTATCTGAATCAAGCAGCACACATTCCCGGCATGGGGCACTACGTAGTTGAAGAAGAAGAATGGAAATGTAAAACGTGTATTACCTGATACCAAATATATCAATGATTCCTACCTGTAGCCCAGTGACAGAGAAAGGTTTACTGATGATTCACAATGAGTTTATTTCACGTTAGTTAAACTGTTTATTTAATTCTTATCAAGTCAGTTCTCGGACACGTTTACCGTACTAATCACAAAAAGCTACAGTCAAAGGTAAATATGTTAAAATGTATCATATTTATGGATATTTGATGAATGTTGAAAAGTATACGGCGTTTTGTATAACAAAACATGAGAAAAATATATCTATGTCTCAGGACTAGAACAAAATCAAATAAACGTCTGGAAGTAACATCTTGATACTGTTGTTAGTCAGCTACACAAGTCACCCTTCACATCCATAGTATACAAAACAAACAACAACCAACAACAAAAAAACCAACAAAAAAAAACCTTGAGTTAATAACCGCAATTATAGAATGACTGATAGTTCCAGTTTTTTTTTGCTGGTTGACGAACATTCTTCTAAGCCAACAGATGCAATTGGAGAACTATGATCTAGCACAGACTAACTGATGCAATTGGAGAACTACCATCTAGCACATACTAACTGATGCAATTGAAGAACTACGATCTAGCACAGACTAACTGGGTGCAATTGGAGAACTGTAAACTACCACAGAATAACTGATGCAATTGGAGAGCTGTAAACTACCACAGACTAACTGGGTGCAATTGGAGAACTGTAAACTACCACAGACTAACTGATGCAATTGGAGAACAGTAAACTGCCACAGACTAACTGGGTGCAATTGGAGAACTGTAAACTACCACAGACTAACTGATGCAATTGGAGAACTATAAACTACCACAGACTAACTGATGCAATTGGAGAACTGTAAACTACCACAGACTAACTGATGCAATTGGAGAACTGTAAACTACCACAGACTAACTGATGCAATTGGAGAACTGTAAACTACCACAGACTAACTGATGCAATTGGAGAACTGTAAACTACCACAGACTAACTGAATAAAATTGCACACAAGAGGTCGCATGTTTTGCTTAGCATTTCATTTTTTGAAACCAGGTACGCCTTTGTGATGTCAAGGTCCGTAAGAGAAGCAAAGAATAAAAACGCTGTTACCTGCCATACATGTCTTATGAGACGACAAGGGAGGTATTAGAGTGGCAGAGGTGTTCCATCCCACAGAGTGTGAAAGTAAGAAGTCATTCTGTAGTCGCATGTGTCAAACGATATGGTAGATATCGCAGCTAAGCCGTAAACCATGACACATCGCATTCCATTCTCCGGAATAGATCGTGCTAATCTGCAGGAATTTGAGCAAGTACGCAGAAATAGAATGAAGCCGTACAGAATCAATTTTTCTGTTAATATTCGATCAAACTGATAAGAGACAATAATATGGACTAGTTAATTGAAACTAAAGTCAGAATGCATGTCCCAGTGTCCGTGTAATATATGTGTACTGTTGTATGTTAACACTGGCCTCTCTGTGAACTTTATCTACCAGCTGTTAGACTTCTTTTAGCCTTGTTTTCTTCTCCCCATGTTTTTGATTTAATTGTTAATCCTGCTCTATTATCTGTCTTGAACAACCAATGTATTAGGTTTAACTCACTACGTACGCAGTTTTGCACCAGGACCACCCGTAACCAATGTCATACTGGTGATGACATGTTGCCTAGAAAATCACTTATGCCAAAAAGTGCTGGGTGGCCGCTGCGTTCTAAGAATATCATGGACAGACGAACGATTCAATGAAGAAGTCTGTGAAGATCTGAATATAGAAGCAGACTTGATCCTCAAAACGATCACATATATTTTAGACATATACAAATATAATTTTCATCATCGTCAGGTGGCGTATCCGCAACGAAGGTTCTATGCAGCAGACCTCCGATATCCCCTGTCTCTTGTTTTGGTGTTGCACTCTGCTAGACTGTAAAGACTGTAAACTATCCATCTCGTGATGTTACTCTCCCACTTGTATCTCTGCCTACCTATTGCTCACCTCCCTTCGACTTTACCATCAAGTAAGGTCTTCAATAAAGTGTCATGTCTTTTAATGCGTCCAAAATATTTTATTTGCCTGATCTTTATTTCCTTTAATAATTCTTTCTTCATATTAAGTGTTGTTAGAACCTCTTTGTTTGTTTTCTTCTCTTTCAGTGACGTTCTCCCTATTTTTTTATATATCCAAATCTCAAAGGCATCAATTCTATCTTCTAATTGTTTGTTTATTGTCCATGTTTCTGAGCCATAAATTAATATAGAATAAAAAATATAATTTTGAACATAAAAAGACACAATGGCTTGCAAAGATTAATTATCTGGGGAAATGTTCTTGAAAAAATAACAAGCGGCAGAGCAAGACTGTAATGGACACGTGGTATTGCCCCATGAACACGACACTGAAAAAAGGACAACTTCCACATAACCAGAAGGCTTACAGCGTGGCAGTGAGGTCAACATTCTACAAAAGAACGTCACATAGATACATGGGTAATTACTTTCTTAATAGGATATTCTAGGAACTATCCATCTTGTAGTTTATTTTATAATTGTGCTTTTTTTCTAGAATTGGATTATTTAATTTTTTGCATTGATTACACTAATGATTGATTGTTTCAATCCCCTGGAATTACAAAGCGATAGAACTCAAGTTTTACATGTGAAAATGTGAGTGGGTGTGGTCTCTAGTTCAGGGGTTCTCAATCATTTTAGACAGCGAGCACTTCACATGTAATCTGAGTGTGTGAGCACCGCCACATGTAATACTGAGTGTGTGAGCACCTCCCACACGTAATAAGGTGTGTGTGAGCACCGTCACACGCAATACTGAGTGTCGGAGCACCATATAATAGATTGAAGGGGAAAGTGAAAGTGAACGTGAAAACCTGCTGTAAAACCATCTTTATTGCATCATACATTTCACTGAACGTGAACACTTACCGTATAACCATCTTCATTGCACAGTACACACACCCTTCAACGTTAATTTCTCCCTTAGTCGTAATTGTAACAATAGTTTGTTACTATGATCAGAGTCCAACCGCTGTTGCGCCAATTAGTGTCTACCTGTGTGATTGTTTCCCTTGCATTGACTATGCCTTAGTCGTGAATAGTAACGGATTGTACAGAAATGTTCGAATTGTAAAGTGAAAAATGATCATCGTTAGTGCTCGCGAGCACTTTCTAACTTCCATGGCGCTAGCATAGCATCTCATTACGAGACCACCATGGTACTCGAGCACCGGGTCGAGGACGCATGCTCTAAAACCTTCTTTCATACGCAGACTATTTGAACTATCAGCGATATGCAATAGTTCAAGATCAAACCTCCTACACAAAGAGTTCACGATGTGCAAAAGATACCTTCTAACATTTCCAATGCAGACATCCATTAATCAGAGCCAACAACTATTGAATAGTACCATGATTTATCACTTTTGACAAGACAGACCATAAGTAACCGGCTAATGAATTCATTCATGCCTGAAGTAATTGTGTCTCTATGATTGACATCTCTCACGTCCAACCACTTAAATTACACCCACACAACGGTTCTTAAACTGTTACCACTCATAAATTAATGACGCATACAAACTTATTGGACAATTGATGTGAGGATCCGTGGAGTCATCTCAAGCGTCCAAGAACGTCCGAGAACGTCCAAGAACGTCCGAGTACATATAATGAGCTTACACATGTAAAATAAGAAGATAAATGATATATACACAAATAGAAGAACAGAAAACAAGGATGATGATAATGTTCTTCCATCACAAGCAAAGATTAGCATGACAAGATTGGGTCACGTCTGGTGTAAGTAATCGTAGGTCATAGTCAATTACAGATAGTGCTACTTCCTGCTTGTGTCACGTCTGCTGTGAGTAATTGTAGGTCATAGTCAATTACAGATAGCACCACTTCCTGCTTGAGAGATTATCGTCCACTGCTGGGTTGCAGTGTTTAACTGACAGGAAGAAGTGATTGGCAGGTGTATTGCATGACTCCAACACTGCGTGTCATGGAAAGGTAGAAAAACCATACAACCCATTGAAACTACCTCCTCTGTATAGAAGACATCTTCTTGAAGCATTTGACCGCACCACTGAAAGTTGGGGTCTTCTGGGTACTGTTATATACAACACTGAAAGTTGGGGGTCTTCTGGGTACTGTTATATACACCACTGAAAGTTGGGGGTCTTCTGGGTACTGTTATATACACCACTGTAAGTTGGGGGTCTTCTGGGTACTGTTATATACTCCACTGAAAGTTGGGGTCTTCTGGGTACTGTTATATACACCACTGAAAGTCGGGGTCTTCTGGGTACTGTTATATACACCACTGAAAGTTGGGGTCTTCTGGTCTACTGTTAGAAACGCGTTAATATTACATTTTTAATAGCAGAGTACGTTTACTATTCGATAACGCAGAGATACAGCCGTGGAGAAAACACCCCATTGAAGATAGGAAAAATAGATACTTGTTTGTAATTCGTGAAGATGAAACAGCAATAATAATAAAACAACAACATAGACCAAGGAGATAAATAAAAGACAGTATTGTTTGTTGGGCAGAGATTAAATATGATTAAGAGATAGATAAAAGTCAGTATTATATGTTGGGCAGAGATTAAATATGATAATCTGAAAGTAAGAAGAACATACAATGATTAAGATATGGAACAGTGTAGTAGTAAATAATGATTGCTTTAATTATACGCAAACTTGTGTCAGTAAGAGGAGTAGCATGGACAAACACAAATAAAGTGGATAATGATTTCTTCATGTCCAGAGTAGATGATACGGGTTCGAAATGTGATGTCAAAAATGAGTGTTATTACGGATTTAGAAGAATGGTCGTCAACCAACAGAAAATTGTGTAGTTTGGACTATATTCCAAGGGAAGGTCGAAACACTTATAGATGTACCATTTGCACCATCACTGTCTGCCAACTATCTGACTGTGTGTCTTGTTACGACGGACAAGCTTGGCTTAAAGTATCAAAGAAATCCTTAATGCTCACTACACCACAGTCTCCCGCAACAGTCTTGAGTCCTTTAATCCAAGGATCTAAAGTTTTTTCTAAACAAGTACATACTAGATTAGGGGTGTATCTTGCATCCAAAAGCATTAATCCTTGCAGATGGGATAAAGCCAGCGGAAGACGGGTTAATGAAGTATTTTGAAGATTGAGATGTTGAAGTTTGAGTAGATGATCAAAAGCCAGTATGTCAATATGGGAAATGGGGTTATTATTGAAGCTAATGAAAACGATACTGTTGTTTTCTGGGAAACTGTGGTTTCTTAATTCGGTTATACGGTTGCTTTCTAGGTTGACTTCGGTTATCCACAGTGGAAAGTCTGTGTCTTTGATGGTCGTTATCAAGTTATATCCAAGTTGAATGTATGAAACCGAAGTTGTGTTAAAGTATATACGGGGGATAGAACTAAATAAATTACCTGTTAAGAACAAGTTGTACAGATTCTCTGGCATTGCTCCGGATACTGTGTCAGATATCAAGTTGTACGATAGGTCAAGATCACCTAAGCTTGTCACAAACGACAAGTCTGGGATAACCTTTAATTTATTATGTTTCAAGTCTACATATTTGACCATACCTGTTAGAGGCCGCAGGGACTCCCCTAAATGCACCGGGTCAGATATACTGTTTGTGTTCAGATTTAATGACGATAAATAACCCGTGTGTGGCAACCACATTATATTTGTAATATTATTTTGTAACAACTGAAGAAGTTGCAGTGATTTCAGATTTGAAACTGTCTTAGGGATGGATGTTAGCTGACAATGGATTATAGACAGAAGGTTAATTTTAGTAAAATTATCAAGAGCATCATCAGGTAGCTCGGAGAAAGATCCATACAGTACGCTCAACTCGACTGTTTGAGTAAAGTTCTTAATCCAGACAGGCCATTCTGTTAAACCAACGTTTTGAAGATATAATGTTACGATAGATTGACTTATATGATTCATAGCGTCATGGTTCCAATCGAGAATAATCGAGTCGTAAATCGTTAAGTGACCGAGGTTTTGTAAATGCAAGAATGCATTTGGAATTTTTGTGAAATTCGCCCCAGTGAACGATAGGCGGTACAATGTGGAAGCCGATGCATCGAATGCCGTGTCGTCTATGTGTGATATTGGCGTGTGAACAAACGAGATCTCTATCAGATTTGTGGGCAAACTTCCAGCTGGTATGCTAGTAATGGGATTGTTCTGTGGAAGAGAAAGAACATGTGTTACAATTAGTTATATTAATGTTATTGTTATGTTAATGTTATTGTTATGTTAATGTTATTGTTATGTTAATGTTATTGTTATGTTAATGTTATTGTTTTGTTAATGTTATTGTTATGTTAGTAATATTGTTAAGTCTAGAACTACTGTCATGCGCTTGTTTTGTTCGAGGTAATTACACAGCAGACGATTTACATACAATGAATGATGTGTATTGAAGTTTTTCAGTGAAAATAATTTTGGATAATGGTGGAGATATTGAATATATGGTATACCTATTCTGTGATTGATGACAATGGTACATCTATACTGCTACTGTTGATAATGGTACATCTTTACTGCGATTGATGACTATGGCACATCTATACTGTGATTGATGACAATGGTACATCTATATTGTGATATATGACAATGGTACATCTATACTGTGATAGATGACAATGGTACATCTATATTGTGATAGATGACAATGGTACATCTATATTGTGATATATGACAATGGTACATCTATATTGTGATAGATGACAATGGTACATCTATATTGTGATATATGACAATGGTACATCTATACTGCGATAGATGACAATGGTACATCTATACTGCGATTGATGACTATATCATTGACTACTCACTGCCTCCAAAAAAGTATAGCAAGCAAAAGACTACTATTGAGATTGGATGTCCAAAATAACAGACTACGGTTTATAACCGGTACCACTCCAAAACATGCATGTAAAATTAAAACAAATATAGAACCCTTACATCTGATAAGAAAACATACAGTAGTGGAAACATTAGAAGATACATGAAATTGATATCACAGTGGAGAGCAGAAACACATAAGAAATGTTTTTCAAAAACATAGAATACTCAAGTTATTCTGTCTCAATATGTGCAAGAGAAGTCAGTATTACAAAAGAATACAATATAAAATTTAAAAAAACAACAACCAACTAACGGAGAGAAAGGAGAAGAAAATATTAATATCGAATCACTTTACAATCATTCCACTGTTCGTACCATAAAACCTGAACTCTTTAACGCTGTTGCAGATAAGAAAATCTTAATTCCATTCCTGAAAACCATCACCATAGAAACTATCCATTTGTACCCACGAATTAGATCCATTTATACACAGAGGGATCCACACTAAATCTACCTCCAACACTGGATTCGGATCCGTGTTTAAAAAAACAACACATTACAGACACCCAAGACTACCCAAGCATTTTTGGCCTATGTGGAGATATCCATTATAGCTATGTAGCTTATATAATAGCAATGGAAAAATCCCTAAACCAAACTATCTCAGACTTTGAGAGTGGAATCACCCCAACATAAGGACATAGTGATCTCACTTAAAATCGTTACCTCAAGCCCAGAGAACAGACATTTACCCATATACAGCAACATCAATAAACAAACTGATGATCTTTCCATTTCCTATCTGTGAAGTTACTCTCCAATGGATCACCACCACCACCATCATCACCACCATCACCATCATCCCCATCATCACCACCATCAACACCATCATCATTATCACTATCATCATTACCATCAACACCATCACCACCACAACCATCATCATCAACATTTGTTTCATTAATCACCATTATCACCACACCAATACCAACATCATCACCATCAACAGCATCATCATCATTAACAATACTACCATCATCATTCATAACAACCATCGCCACCACCTCCGTTATCATCATCCTCAATATCATTTATTACCATCATCATAATCAGCACCATCATCGTCATTGTATACTAAACATATACTGTATACTTGAACATATACCCCGTACACATGCATGCGGAAGTATTTGACTTACGTCTAGAATGAGTACCGTATACCCAGTTTCGTTGAGGCCAGTTAAAAGTGGCGGCATTGAGTTCAGTCGTCGGTTTTGACATGAAATACGGGCACCTCCACACGAACATTCCTACAAGGTAAAGAACATTAAAACTAAAATATTTACCATGGAAATTATAATCTCATTATGCAAGATTCCATTACTCAAATATATTATGGCAACTACGTTAGGATAAACACTATATAAATTATAATCTCATTATGCAACATTCCATTGCTCAAATATATTATGGCAACTACGTTAGGATAAACACTATATAAATTATAATCTCATTATGTAACATTCCATTACTCAAATATATTATGGCAACTACGTTAGGATAAACAAGCTTGCTGTCATATAAGTCGTATAGTTAGTTATTTAAACAACTCTTGTCATGTGACGTATTCTCTCCAGAACGTTGTCTTCCCAATAAGCTCCCTGAACCCTTCTCGGTATTGAGCCATGTGGCTTGCATTTTCCAACGATGTATTCATGTTATCTTTAATGCCGTCAGTTCATCGTCTTCTTGGTCTGCCCTTTCTCCTCAACCCAAGTGATATTCCCTCCCTTCTTTGTCTTTCTAAACATTTGTCTCTGTATATGACCAAACAGGTGTACTTTTCTTTTTATTATTGTGTTTAGTAAACAACACTCTGGCATCTTCAATGTGTTTATAATATCTGAGTTACTCTTTCTTTTTCCTTACATAATATTCTAAATATCTTTCTATAGCATTTCATCACAAAGGCGTTGATCTTCCTCTGCACCTGTTTTACTTAGGGTCCATGTTTCAAAGTGGTGTGTTGTAACCGAAAAAAATAAAAATAACATTTGAAACAGTTATTTATGTTATATAAAGAGGTGAGTGTTTTTTTTCAAGTTAGTTGAAAAACCTGACACTACACTACTATATTATGTTACATCAAGTTTGTTGAAAACCTTACCCTACACTGCTTGATTATGTTACATCAAGTTTGTTGAAAAACCTGACACTACACTGCTTGATTATGTTACATCAAGTTTGTTGAAAAACCTGACCACTACACTGCTTGATTATGTTACATCAAGTTTGTTGAAAAACCTGACACTACACTGCTTGATTATGTTACATCAAGTTTGTTGAAAAACCTGACACTACACTGCTTGATTATGTTACATCAAGTTTGTTGAAAAACCTGACACTACACTGCTTGATTATGTTACATCAAGTTTGTTGAAAAACCTGACACTACACTGCTTGATTATGTTACATCAAGTTTGTTGAAAAACCTGACCCTACACTGCTTGATTATGTTACATCTATGTTCTCTGTTTTTTAAAACGACTAACTTTAGCTTCAATGAGACTTGTGGCCGTAATTACAAACATCTAGATTATAAAAGGGCTTACGGCAGTGTCGCAGAAAAGGCAGATTGTTACAAAAAATAGCAAAGATCTTCTGTATAATATTTAACAAGTCATTCTTCTGAATAGATTCACGTGCTGATCTCATACTGTGTCACTCGTCTCGGTTGATGAGACTGGTCGCTTCTTGTGTATTTTGTGTCACCAGCCAATAAAAAGTAAGGTTGAAGTTGAATAATCGAAGATAAATAACTCTGCAGGTGATAAGAATGCAGGACTATTATGAAGAAGGACTTGATATACACGCTGTTAAGACATTATCCAGTAGCACGTGTGAAAATCCATATGGTACAGGACATCCTGTCAACTCTTCATGATAACCGTCTGTTTCTGGGAACCCGTGGTTAGTCCTTGCCGTAACCGATCGAATATATAGGAGTCCTGTCTACGAAAACGTAAACATGAACTAATTTACGAGTTTCGTTAAATTTATTGGTTGGCCTTGGCTTTTTTCGGCATGCTATTTCGGCATATCTAAATAGAAACCAATCAAAAGCCCAAAAATAATGTAACGACCGAGATCCACATGAATTCAGTTGGAAAGTCTGTAGTACAGTCGATAGCCACGGTCCTTGCAAATATATCTAAATGTCCATGGCGTATCACATGATCAAGTCACTATTTTAGACTGATCCGACTTATACGTTTTCTTTAATTGGATTTAAAAAAATGAACAATGAAAAAAGAACCAATGATTCCAAACCAAAAAAAGTTGTGACGCAAATGTGTGTCAGCCCACAGGTCTTGAACGAATTTAATGTCGGACCAGTTCTTTAACAGCTTTCTTGATCGCAACTAATTCTGAACTCTGACGTTTCTGCATATGTGGTGTTATTCATTCTTCAATTTATTATCTCTATTTTTCTGTTCATTGCTATAAGAACCAGGCCTCCGTGCCGCACATCACACCAGACTAGAGATTTGTAAACTCTTCAGAATTAGATATGACAGTTAGAGTATACCTATAGTTTGATATGAAATTTAGAGTATACATATATAGTTAAATGTCAAAGTGTGCATAAACGTAGAGCTAGATATTAAGGCTAGAGTGTACCCTGAGTTATATATGAAAGTTAGTGTACCTAGAGTTAGATATGACAGCTATAGTGTACCTATAGTTAGATATGACAGCTATAGTGTACCTATAGTTAGATATGACAGCTAGAGTATACCTATAGTTAGATATGACAGTTCAAATATACCTAAAGTTAGATATGACAGTTAGAGTATAACTAGAGTTAGATATGAAAGATACCACACCAATGTATGTAGGATGTAATAGGTAATAGCCTGTAATCTTTGAGGATAAAAATAACAACAGCAGCAACAACAACAAAAGCTCTTCATGGTCATTCCCACGAGCCTGGCAAACATTTCACACTTTTAAGAGTTCTCCGCCATTCTGGAGTTTTTTTAAAGTAATTTGTATCGTCACTCTACTGCAGTATTCTTAGTCACAAAATGGCAGCCATAATTGTATTTCGACAGAAACACTCGTTATCACTTTTGCAATGAGTGTTCCCAGATGCAAAGATATATACGAGGGATGTACTATGATCTTAATTCTACGACAAGAATTTGCTGATACTGCTCTGTTGAAAAGGAGCTAGTTATTAACGTCAAGGACATAATCAATGAAAACACGAAGAACACAAGGTTATTTTCCCATTTACAGTATATTTTGTTTCCCAATTCATTATGCAGAATATTACATCAATTCAGACAGCAGCAACAATATATATATATATATTTTTTTCTTCTTTCTAAACCCTGCGTTGCCTTTCAACGACATGAATAGAAGAGTTTTCTGGAGATGGCCCTAGTGTGTTCTGAGTATATTGTAGAATTTGTTGTCTCTTCTATCTCGGTGGTCCATCGTTTTCGTGGCCGGCCTCTAGGTCAGCCTCACTGTATATGTGTAGCATAGCTTGCTGTGGTATACTGACTGTCTTATATATATACATAACATATAAACATTAAAAACACAAATGATATGAAATCGGCTGTACTACATTATCACCTTATATGGGCACGCAGCGTCAATTATAGACATACACAGACAAGCAGTGACCAAGAGAAACCAGAGCTGCATGTTTCGATATATTCTGTAGCCAAGACTAGATCTGAAAAAAAATATGCGATGTTCTAACATAATAATGCCAAGATTACACACAATGATGATAGACAATTGAAAACCAGAAACACAATACTTTCATTGGTAGTAAATAAAACTGAAGATTGAGGTGAAGTCTGATCACATACATTGTTGTTTCCATACACATACATAAGTCGCCAATACCGCTGCTTAGACACATCAATCATATTGATATATGGTCTATTTCTATAGTATGTCGTAAATACGAAAAAGACTGTAAAGACTGTAATATATCAATCAATAAACCCATAACCCTTCAGGGTCGTAGGGGTACCATATTGGATGCTTCAGCACACAGAGTCCTCCAGCGAATTCTATCCTCAGCGATGCGGATGAGTGTGGAAATATCTAGCCCTGTCCATTCCTTGATGTTGTCTGTCCATGCCTTTATTTGTCCTCCTCTGCTTCTTCCACCCTCGACAGTTCTCTGCAGTATTGTTTTTGACAAGGAATCGTGCCTGCATACATGTCCGAACCATGCTAGTTTACATAATATATAATGTATATATATAATGGATTATGAAGACATTGAAGTATCATACTTCGACGCTTGTTCAAAGGAATTCGATAACCCCACTTAGAATAAACATGAAATAGTCTTAAGCCAGGAGTGAGCGCCGTCAGTAATATGTGAAACAGATAATGTAAACATGACCTGTCCATTTTGATTATTTTCGTGAATTTCGCTGGTCTGCCTTAGCTATTTTTGGCATGCGACTCCAACTATATAAAAAGTGACTAAATAAAATCAAAAAATAATAAAAAATTTAACGAATAAAGCCCTAATTATTCTGGACAGAGGTCTTCTAATGCCAACATTGTCCAATTAGACATGAGGACGTCTAGTTTAAATTATGGTATATTGTCTCTTGTCTATCCTCAATTGGTGGTATTGTAGCTTCCACTCTTGCCGTTGAGCTTAGGGTTTGTGAAGGAGAGTTAGTCTGCGTTCCATAGCCAGGTATGTTGTTCTGGTTGAGATGTAGTCATGTTTATTCAGGCGGGTCTTGATGCAGTCTATCCACCTTTTACTAAGTATCTTCCTAACTATTTTCCTAATGCTCTGTATCCTGATTTCATCTTGTTATAAGGTCTGATGGGAAGGTAATAGTTCACTCTGATAAGATGTTCAAACAATTGTATCTGTTGTTTCTCTATATATTCGATGCATGATGTGAAACCTATTATCTTTCTGATGTTATCACTGCGCATTTTGTCGAGTCTGGTGACTCCAGTAACCTTCATATATCAATATATATCAATATATATCAATATATATATATATATATATATATATATATATATATATATATATATATATATATATATATATATATATATATATATATATATATATATCAGTAGATCAATATTATCAGTATCCAGACCAGAGGACATAAATGGTGGCATCGACTACTTGAAACTCTGTACCTGATCCGTCTCTTCTTCCCCACGCTGAAATGTTCTTGGAAAACATGAAAGTAATCACTTGCCCTCTGCTGTCAAATAGGCCAAAGAAAAAGTATCGCGACTTCGAAAACCCACACTTCCACGGCACGACTTCTACTGCATGTTCTAGTAGCTAGGACAACCTGCTAGACATGTTGCGACAATATTGCTAGGCAGACAGACTTTCGCAAAGTAGTTATCACTCTTGGAAGGTAATTTAGAGATTGGGGAAATTGTAAAACACATATAAATCGATCAGCTGTTTTTTGATAATTCTGGAGATGTTATCTTTGTGCTTACCGATAGATATTGTGCGGTGTGATAAGAAATCTGGCTGGATCTTTACAGACATCGTGGTTGAGTCCGAGTGAGAATGAAAGTCGAGGCTGCCTCTGCTGTCCTCAAATGGCTCTCTGGTACCCCCATTCTCAAAGCTATTATTGTGATCGTCGATGCTGTGAAATATCCAAAGTGGTCGATATCCATATGAGTGGATGGTATCTATAACCTACATCCAGTATCCAGGAGATCATATGGATGTACCGCCCAGAACAGGCTGGTGTTTGCGCTAATGAAGGAACAGATTCGCATTACATGCACCAGTAGACTAGAGCTCTCTATGTCAACTGAGCCGCTAATATCTACATTTTGGAGACCCCCTATGCCGAAAAGCCGCTCAATCTACATTTTAATATGAATTTACTATCGTGTACGGCATAGCAGAAAAACCGTACGGAGACAAAGAGCTAGGAATTGGCAACAGAAAAGGGGGATGTTCTAAAACTGCTTTCTGGATGCGGACACTGCGATTAATCATCGGCAGTGAGATTTGAAGAATTCGATATTAAGTGGTGTAGTACTGGACACCTGAAGGTAGGAACGAGAAGACCACATGAACCATCAGTATGCATACCCTTCGTTATCTCCTAGGGGAGACGTAACATCAATGGATCTGCCCATAGTACAATGATATCGATCCTTAATCTATAACCAATGCCCAATAAAAAGAACGCATATATAAGGTGTTTATAAAGTCTCTGTGCACCAAATTACATTGCTGGTGACACTATATCACATTGTATTTGGTATTTAGTGCAGTTCTACATGACTTCATTGCCTCAACAACATTTTTGGAAAACACTTCTGCTCATGTCTTTCCCATATTGGGCAGAGAGGCTTATAGGATGGAACAATTATTTCGTGGTCAGCGAATAAAAGTGAACTGCGCAGTTAACAGCAATCTGCTGAGTGTTTCAGTATACTGGACCATGAAAATAACGCAAATTTCACTGAAGCCATATTGCGCACATACATTTCATTTCAAATTATTGCACACACACATTAACACACACACACACACACACACACACGTACACACACAGTTTCAGACACGCATACACACACATACATAAATATGACTATAAAAATCCATAGATAACTTACCTCAATAACGTTTCTTGTATGAAATATTTGTAAAGTTCAATACAAATGTTTGATTTCTTAATTAAGAAAACTCAAAAAGTAACGTAACATGTTAGATTAACATACCAATTCGGCTATGATGTTGGTCACACATACAATACGTGTATGCTAATTCTGATGTTAACTTTTTTATGTTCTTCACAAAGTTAACAACAAATGTTCACAGTAGTTTGAAAACTGATAAAAGATATGAAACAAACTGAAAATGTAATGGGTCACTCACCTGTTGACGTTTTTCTTATATTTTTTCTTTAGTTCTATCTAATATTTAAAAAAAACCCGAAGCTAGGTTATTTCAGTTGTGCACAGTTTTAGGAATATGGCTACCAGGGTTCGGGTAGAATGTCTGTTTTGCAAAGATTAGAATATCACATTTGATAAACATATAACTAGGAGTCTGTTAAAAATAAATGTATGCTGAAACGGAGAACAAAAAGCTTATGGAAATGTCCTATGTACTACGATATGAATTTCTAACCAAGAATCAGCAATCAAGGAAAGAAGACAAACAAACCTGCTTGTGTTGTATCATATTTGGTTTCAATTGTTATAAAAACTTGTGTAATTGTTCTTGAAGCATTGGTTGATGACTCGGTCTCTGGAGATTATATACATGGCGACATGGAAATATGTTAGATCCCTGATCTCTCGATCCCCCTTCCCAAATCTAAAAAGGGAGATCATGTCGCCCAGCCAGCTTTTGTGTATAATTCCCCTTTTGTCTTATCAAAACTTTGTCCTTTTTTGGATAAGCTAATTCATGATCTGATTTCATAAAGGGCCGGGAATTTTAACACTTTACTCAATTTATCTAAGAGCTTGTATTTAAGACAATATGCAGGAACGTGGATATGTCTTCAGTAAGGTTTAACTAAAAAAAAGATAACGTCTACAGCCCGTTTTCGTGGGGCTTTCGAGGTAAAGAATAATATTAATGATTACATTTATAAAATCTCTTTCTGAATAGTTCTGGCTATCTACTAAATCTATTATCGCGAGCTACCTGCAGGTCGAGATCGACGTGTTGCCGACACCTGCTACAGGGTGTGTACAAATTATGTGTGTGATAATGATTATGACAATGGTGATGTTTATGGTGATATTGATGGTTATGATGCCAATGGAGTACGAATCTGTCTCTCTCATTCCCTGTTTCAGGCAATGCATTTTTACTTTGAACCCCGTTTTTTTGGTTTCTCTAGTGTTATTGTTAATGAGAAACGTTATGCGAAGCTTAAGTATCACCGTTTTGCTAAATGTAACTTGGTGTAACATCAGCTCAGCATCCATCTACTCTAGAAGGGACATGACAAAGACACTTTTAAAACCTCGAGAAATAAAAGATACTAATAAATGGTAGAGTATCTTATTCATCAGCCCATCATTATTTGGCTTTAGTAGGTGTGTGGCGCATGACCGACAAGCTAGAGCGTTTGTCTCACACCCGCGAGGTTCAGAGTTCGATCTCGGTTAAGGGCGGAGTTTCTTTTTATCGGAGTGTAAATTACAAACCTCACCTTGAACATGACATGGTGATATCAAGGGCATGCAGCCTTTATCATACAAGCCACTAGAATACTTACTGTAGCTCCCTAACGAAAAAAATTACAGATGACAGTGGCTTCTTGGCGGTATCTCTCGGGATAGACATCCATAACACATAATATATATATAATGTGTGGATAGCTGTTTTATCACATTCAGGATGTATCTTTAAGCCAATCGTTGTTTTGCCGTAGTTATTTTCTTGGATGTATATAAGTTCAGTAGTTTGACATTGCTTTCTGAATGGGTCGGATGCACAATTGCTTGCGCGGGGATTTAGATCTGGTACCTTGGCCGTCACAGAGGTGCTCTAAACCCAGCCTCCACAAAATAAAAAAAAATGGTTTAATCTTAGCATTCCAGGCTTAGGTCTTCAGCAGGTTTAGTCAAACAGAAATGATATTATTTGACATTATTCTATACTCACCTTCCATAATGTTGTAGTTATACTACACTCATCATCTATAATGTGGTAGTTATCATACACTAGCCAAATATAATCGCTTTTATTCAGACAGTGACATAATATTTCATTCGATGATGACTCAACCACAAAAACACATAATGATTTTTATCCGACTCCACGAGTATGCTACTTATGATAGAACAGTACGCCATAAGAAATAATTGATGTATCACATGGATCTAATGTAAGGACATGCGGGAGTCAGAGGGAACGAACGATCTGATGAATTGGCGGGCAACGTTATAGTGAATCTGACAGTCATAAGATGAGACACCTGAATTAATTATGACAGTTATGAATGCACTACAAAGTAATGGAGGAGAAGCTGAAAGAGACAGTGTTCATGTTCAGATAATAAAAGAAATACGAGTAACCAGGGAACAGGGAAAAGTTATTTAGCACAAGTGCAAAGTTTGCATTGCTTATGACTGTATGGCTTTATGGCTGTGAAATTTGACGTGTGACTGAGAATGTGATGGGGCAACCAACTTTACTCCAACGTTCTTTAGTAGTCTCTTACGACATGCGTGGAAGGAAAACAGTGGTGTAATTCTTTACTCCTCTATCGGGCACGGCAACACAGGGGCAAGAGTTGATATTAAACGATGAACTGTAGAAGAGAACACAGATAGTTCTAATACAGTAATCTTAGTAGGTTCTAGTAACTGGATTACCAGATCTGCGACCTGCACTTTGTTTTGATGGTTGTAATACATAATCAAAATCGATATAAGCGAATTGGACTAACTTCCGCGGTTGAAAGGAGTGCACCTCACCATAAGTGGTGCATCTCAGTAAAGTAAAGTTAACCCATGTAATTTAACTGCCTTATGGGTGTGAGATGTTAGAGATACCACATTTCAGTGGCTCTGCTATATGAGGGCGGTAGCCATTACCTCTGTACATATTTCTTAACCATAGAGAAGACAACACACCTTGTGGAGGTAGAGATAAAAAGTAGAAACTGGAGATTGATATAAAACACTCACAGAAAGATCATGAAAACAACACCAGAGGCCTTTGGACTGGAAATCACAGGGAAAATGAGATCTGAAAGATTGATGAATAGCTAGTGATAAGTGACGGCAAGGACAAAAAAGGCGTAGACGAATGACTTCATTGTACTCGACCTTTACCATATTTAGTCTATCTCTCTCTCAAACAATACACACAGCCTGCCACGAGTACCTCTGATAGAAAGCACCACCGTTGCTTCAATGGATATTTATTAGGTATTCCTAAGAATCCACTTTGTAAACACGATGTTACGATCATGAGGGAAAGGCTCACAGTTCGATTACTACGTTATGTATAGATAAAAGCATGACATAATATATTTATTGTGAAAAATTATTTTGTAAGAAATAATCATGAATTAAATAAAAGTAAAATCATCGCGTATTGGGCAACACAAAATTCTGTTACATGATCTGGTCGATGATCTGTTACATGATCTGTTACATGATCTGGTCGATGATCTGTTACATGATCTGTTACATGATCTGGTCGATGATCTGGTCGATGATATGTTACTTGATATGGTAGATGATATGTTACATGATCTGTTAGATGATCTGTTACATGATCTGGTACATGATCTGTTATATGATCTGTTATATGATCTGGTACATGATCTGTTATATGATCTGTTACATGATCTGTTATATGATCTGGTACATGATCTGTTATATGATCTGGTAGATGATCTGGTAGATGATCTGTTACATGATCTGTTACATGATCTGTTAGATGATCTGTTACATGATCTGGTACATGATCTGTTATATGATCTGTTATATGATCTGTTACATGATCTGGTAGATGATCTGTTATATGATCTGTTATATGATCTGTTACATGATCTGGTAGATGATCTGTTACATGATCTGTTATATGATCTGTTATATGATCTGTTATATGATCTGGTAGATGATCTGGTAGATGATCTGGTAGATGATCTGGTAGATGATCTGTTATATGATCTGTTATATGATCTGTTATATGATCTGTTATATGATCTGTTATATGATCTGTTATATGATCTGTTATATGATCTGTTATATGATCTGGTAGATGATCTGTTACATGATCTGTTACATGATCTGTTATATGATCTGTTATATGATCTGTTATATGATCTGTTATATGATCTGTTATATGATCTGTTATATGATCTGTTATATGATCTGTTATATGATCTGTTACATGATCTGTTATATGATCTGGTAGATGATCTGTTACATGATCTGTTATATGATCTGTTATATGATCTGGTAGATGATCTGGTAGATGATCTGGTAGATGATCTGGTAGATGATCTGGTAGATGATCTGGTAGATGATCTGTTATATGATCTGTTATATGATCTGTTATATGATCTGTTATATGATCTGGTAGATGATCTGGTAGATGATCTGGTAGATGATCTGGTAGATGATCTGTTATATGATCTGTTATATGATCTGTTATATGATCTGTTATATGATCTGTTATATGATCTGTTATATGATCTGTTACATGATCTGTTATATGATCTGGTAGATGATCTGTTAGATGATCTGTTATATGATCTGTTATATGATCTGTTATATGATCTGGTAGATGATCTGTTACATGATCTGTTATATGATCTGGTAGATGATCTGGTAGATGATCTGTTATATAATCTGGTAGATGATCTGTTACATGATCTGGTAGATGATCTGGTAATGATCTGTTATATAATCTGGTAGATGATCTGGTAGATGATCTGTTATATAATCTGGTAGATGATCTGTTACATGATCTGTTATATAATCTGGTAGATGATCTGGTAATGATCTGTTATATAATCTGGTAGATGATCTGGTAATGATCTGTTATATAATCTGGTAGATGATCTGGTAGATGATCTGTTACATGATCTGGTAGATGATCTGGTAATGATCTGTTACATGATCTGGTAGATGATCTGTTATATGATCTGGTAGATGATCTGGTAATGATCTGTTATATAATCTGGTAGATGATCTGGTAATGATCTGTTATATAATCTGGTAGATGATCTGGTAATGATCTGTTATATAATCTGGTAGATGATCTGGTAATGATCTGTTATATAATCTGGTAGATGATCTGGTAGATGATCTGTTATATAATCTGGTAGATGATCTGTTACATGATCTGGTAGATGATCTGTTACATGATCTGGTAGATGATCTGTTACATGCTCTGGTAGATGATCTGTTACATGATCTGGTAGATGATCTGTTACATGATCTGGTAGATGATCTGTTACATGATCTGTTACATGATCTGTTACATGATCTGGTACATGATCTGTTACATGATCTGGTAGATGATCTGTTACATGATCTGGTAGATGATCTGTTACATGATCTGGTAGATGATCTGTTACATGATCTGGTAGATGATCTGTTACATGATCTGGTAGATGATCTGGTAATGATCTGTTACATGATCTGGTAGATGATCTGGTAGATGATCTGTTATATGATCTGGTAGATGATCTGGTAGATGATCTGTTATATAATCTGGTAGATGATCTGGTAGATGATCTGTTACATGATCTGGTAGATGATCTGGTAATGATCTGTTACATGATCTGGTAGATGATCTGTTACATGATCTGGTAGATGATCTGGTAATGATCTGTTACATGATCTGGTAGATGATCTGGTAATGATCTGTTACATGATCTGGTAGATGATCTGTTACATGATCTGGTAGATGATCTGGTAATGATCTGTTACATTATTTGTAGATGATCTGGTAGATGATCTGTTATATGATCTGGTAGATGATCTGGTAGATGATCTGTTATATAATCTGGTAGATGATCTGTTACATGATCTGTTATATGATCTGGTAGATGATCTGGTAGATGATCTGTTATATAATCTGGTAGATGATCTGTTACATGATCTGGTAGATGATCTGTTACATGATTTGTAGATGATTTGGTAGATGATCTGTTAGATGATCTGTTATATGATCTGTTATATGATCTGTTATATGATCTGGTAGATGATCTGTTATATGATCTTATAGATGATCTAGTAGATGATCTGTTATATGATCTGGTAGATGATCTGTTATATGATCTGTTACATGATCTGGTAGATGATCTGTTACATGATCTGTTATATGATCTGTTATATGATCTGTTATATGATCTGGTAGATGATCTGTTACATGATCTGTTATATGATCTGTTATATGATCTGTTATATGATCTGTTATATGATCTGTTACATGATCTGTTACATGATCTGGTAGATGATCTGGTAATGATCTGTTACATGATCTGATAGATGATCTGTTACATGATCTGGTAGATGATCTGTTACATGATCTGGTAGATGATCTGGTAATGATCTGTTACATTATTTGTAGATGATCTGGTAGATGATCTGTTATATGATCTGGTAGATGATCTGGTAGATGATCTGTTATATAATCTGGTAGATGATCTGGTAGATGATCTGTTACATGATCTGGTAGATGATCTGTTACATGATCTGTTAGATGATCTGTTACATGATCTGGTAGATGATCTGTTATATAATCTGGTAGATGATCTGGTAGATGATCTGTTACATGATCTGGTAGATGATCTGGTAATGATCTGTTACATTATTTGTAGATGATCTGGTAGATGATCTGGTAGATGATCTGTTACATGATCTGTTAGATGATCTGTTACATGATCTGGTAGATGATCTGTTACATGATCTGGTAGATGATCTGTTACATGATCTGGTAGATGATCTGTTATATAATCTGGTAGATGATCTGGTAGATGATCTGTTACATGATCTGGTAGATGATCTGGTAATGATCTGTTACATTATTTGTAGATGATCTGGTAGATGATCTGTTACATGATCTGGTAGATGATCTGGTAATGATCTGTTACATTATTTGTAGATGATCTGGTAGATGATCTGGTAGATGATCTGTTACATGATCTGGTAGATGATCTGGTAGATGATCTGTTACATGATATGTTACATGATCTGGTAAATGATCTGGTAATGATCTGTTACATGATCTGGTAGATGATCTGTTACATGATCTGGTAGATGATCTGGTAATGATCTGTTATATGATCTGGTAGATGATCTGTTATATGATCTGGTAGATGATCTGGTAGATGATCTGTTATATAATCTGGTAGATGATCTGTTACATGATCTGTTATATGATCTGTTATATAATCTGGTAGATGATCTGTTATATGATCTGTTATATGATCTGTTATATGATCTGGTAGATGATCTGTTACATGATCTGTTATATGATCTGGTAGATGATCTGGTAGATGATCTGTTATATGATCTGGTAGATGATCTGTTATATGATCTGGTAGATGATCTGTTACATGATTTGTAGATGATTTGGTAGATGATCTGTTACATGATCTTATAGATGATCTAGTAGATGATCTGGTAGATGAGCTGGTAGATGATCTGTATCTGTGTTACGTTGGACAAGCCGGGCTGAAGGTAGTGAAGAAGTTATAAATAGTTGTCTCTCCACAGGTACCCAGAATATTTTCTGAATAAAATGACTTAACAAACGTTTCCAAGCTATTCTCGGAACATGTACAAACTAAATAACCGCTATTCTTCATGTCCAGATAATAAAGGTTAGTCAGAGACGCTAATGTCAGAGGAAGGCGTGCTAATTTTGTGTTTTGCATTCTTAATTCTTTAAGTGTTGACAGTTTCTTGAAGGCGCCTTCAGAAATACTTTCGATTGGATTGTTATTTAAGTTCATAAATGATATCTGAGAATAATCTGGAAAACTTGTATCTGTTAAAGTTGTGATTAAATTATTTTCGAGAGCCAAAGTTGTTGTATATGGTGGATAATCTGTTTCATGAAGTTCTTGGATCTTGTTGTATGTCACAATTAAGTCAGTAATGAGTGTTAAGTTCATCATTAGACGAGGAATCGAAGGTAACTTGTTGTACTGGAAGATAAGGCTGATAAGGTTAGATGGTACGGATCCTTCGTTAGGATTATTTATAGGGTTGTTTGAGAAATCTATAGAGTTGACGTTTACAAGAAAATCTAGGTTAGGAATGGTAGTGAGGTGATTGTTCTGTAGTTGTAAAGTGATTAGAGAATCGGAGAAATAGTATAACAGAGTGGAAAGCGATCCGTGATCTGAGATATTGTTGTTGTTCAAATAAAGAGTGACCAGTTTACTGGATGTTGGCAAAGATGAGATGTTAATAATTTCATTATTTGCTAAAATTAATATGGTTAGTACAGTCATATGTGAAACACCACTAGGAACAGCTGTTAAGCTGTTGTTAAAAATAGACAAGGTCTGTAAACTGTGAGAAACATTGTCGAATGCATTGTCTTGGAAGGAAGAAATGGAACAAGCGTCAAAATTTAACTCCGTGAGTTGAGAAAAATGTATAATCCATTCTGGATTTTTAGATTCCCCAGCGTTCATTAGGTATAGTTTCTGCACAGTGGTGCCAATTTGTTTCATGGCATTTTCATTCCAGTCAGTGATTCTAGCATTGAAAATAGTCAAACTTTTTAACGCAGACAAGCTAAGAAATGCATCTGGAATTCTTGTGATGTTAGCGTGCGAAAAGGACAATTTCTCCAGAGTTGTGGCTGAATCGCTGAAGGCTTGATCGTCTATAAAATGGATTGGGTTCTCTAGGAAAGATATCTCCGTGAGATTCGATGGAAAATGTCCTGCTGGAATTATAGTTATGCTGTTTGCCTGGAGAAAATATTAACAAAGGTGTATCACAATGATCATTCTAAGCTATAATCTATTATATATTTCAATACTGTATCATTGGAAATCAGTTAACATTCACTGTTCATGCATTTTGTATCGATTGAGTGTGGGTTTTGGCTACCCGTCATTGGATTGGTAGAGAATTATCTATACATAAAATTAAATGTCATAGTGAAATCGGCTGCTTTGGGTTGATAATGACAATTATTGCAGCTAAGTAGTTAGTAATTCATTTAGGACCAGAGACGGCACATAAGGCGGATGTCATAGATTTCCATGTCTCTTGTTTCATTGCAATTTGCTTTAGATCTTCAATTTAGTAAAGTACATTGCAGCCTAGTGGTAAACCTCAGCAAAATGAATGCAATTCTTTCATTCTTCTCAATGATAGGACTTTGAGATTTGATGCAGAATAACAATAACAAGAGGATGAGACTAAAGTCCCAATCAGAATCTATATACATACACATACAGATCCTAGAACAGTCTATAATACATACATATCCTGGAACAGAGTCTATAATACATACATATCCTGGAACAGAGTCTATAATACATACATATCCTGGAACAGTCTATAATACATACAGATCCTGGAACAGAGCCTATAATACATATAGATCCTGGAACAGTCTATAATACATACATTTCCTAGAACAGAGTCTATAATACATACAGATCCTGGAACAGAGCCTATAATACATACAGATCCTGGAACAGAGTCTATAATACATACAAATCCTAGAACAGAGCCTATAATACATACAGATCCTGGAACAGTCTATAATACAAACACATCTTGGAACAGAGTCTATAATACACACAGATCCTGGAACGCTATTCTTGGACAAAATATACATGCCCTATTTTTGTTATATCAGAAATTTTGGTTTGGCTAAATACAATTTACTACTTACGCGGAGATAACTTATAAGTACATTATTTTTATTTTCATTTGTACTTTCTTTTATCTTCATTTTAACTTTTCCTTTCCTTGTCCTTCTGTCGTCCTCCCTTATCTTGTTGGCTTATCTTTCCACTTTCTTTTCTTCTATGTCCAGACTTATCCATCCACTATGACATTTCTGTATTCACTTATCCATTCATTTTGACATTTCTGTGCTCACACTTATCCATTCACTATGACATTTCTGTGTTCACATTTATCTATTTACAATGACATTTCAGTTGGAAAAAAAATTTACCTGTCGGTTGCCGTCTTCTGTTCACGCCTCTTTGTTTTAGTTTATTTAAATAGTTTTTTTCTAATAAGCCCCATTCTTAATTTGAATATATATATTATATTCTACATTCTCATTTTGCATATACTTGTTCTATGCTCCATTGTAAGTTTGAATTTATGAGTCTATGCTTCATTGTAAGTCTGAATTTATGAGTTCTATGCTTCATTGTAAGTTTGAATTTATGAGTTCTATGCTTCATTGTAAGTTTGAATTTATGAGTTCTATGCTTCATTTTCAATTTGAACATATTTGTTCTATTCTGCATTCGCAGTTTGAATGTATTTGTTGTATGCCACATTATCAGTTTAAATGTATTTGTTGTATGCCCCATTCTCAGTTTGAATGTATTTGTTGTATGCCCTATTTACACTTTGAATGTATTTGTTGTATGCCCCATTCTCAGTTTAAATGTATTTGTTGTATGCCCCATTCTCAGTTTGAATGTATTTGTTGTATGCCACATTATCAGATTGAATGTATTTGTTGTATGCCCCATAAGGGGCAGACAAAGATGGATACATGCTATGATAGAAAACCTTCTGAAAATGATACTAGATGAAGCTGATCAACTTGCAAATAATCGAGAAGCTTACAGATTGACAGTAAGGGACACGTCACATAGAAATATCTCATGTTATGCACCATGCTCAAGCGTATTAGTTCAACCATTCTTCACAGCCCCCTCTCCTTCACAGCTCCCTCTCCTTCACAGCTCCCTCTCCTTCACAGCTCCCTCTCCTTCACAGCTCCCTCTCCTTCACAGCTCCCTCTCCTTCACAGCTCCCTCTCCTTCACAGCTCCCTCTCCTTCACAGCTCCCTCTCCTTCACAGCTCCCTCACCTTCACAGCTCCCTCTCCTTGCTATTTCCATTCTCTTCATTCTCACCCATATGTTGCTATTTAAGTTCGTTGTTCATTATCTGGTGTATTTCATTTCGATGAAATATTTCTAGTCGAAACGTCATCTATCCTTTTCTGTCGCTGCTAGTAGTCCGTGTTCATTATTGATAACACTTAATTGAAGTTTATACCTAATGATAATTTAACGATAACATGAGGAACATAAATACAAGTACTTACATCCATGCCCAGGACAGTTAAACCTGTAGTGTTACTACTAATAAGCGTTGGTACCTCCGTTAGTTTGAGCCGATTGCAGGCAATGTAACCAGGACATGTGCATTCCTGGAATATATATCACACATCTATCATGACTGAAGGAATGTATGTAATTGCTTTGTTTATTTATTTATCTACCCATCCTAACGCTCATACATCCGTCTTTGGATTCTATATGTCTACCTGCCTATCTCTCTGTTTATCGATTTCTGTCTGTCTACTTACCTTCTCTGTCTGTCTACCTATCTACCCACAACACCCCACCCACCTATCTAATCTAATCTAATCTAATCTAATCTAATCTAATCTAATCTAATCTAATCTAATCTAATCTAATCTAATCTAATCTAATCTAATCTAATCTAATCTAATCTAATCTAATCTAAGTGTAATCTAATCTAACCTAACCTAACCTAACCTAATCTAAATCTAATCTAATCTAATCTAATCTAATCTAATCTAATCTAATCTAATCTAATCTAATCTAATCTAATCTAATCTAATCTAATCTAATCTAATCTAATCTAATCTAATCTAATCGAATCTAATCGAATCTAATCTAATCTAATCTAATCTAATCTAATCTAATCTAATCTAATCTAATTAATTGTCTGTCTGTCTGTCTGTCTATCCTCATTTAACCTAACCTAGCCTAAATCAACCTAATCCACTCTAATCACTCATCCATTCGCTCATCCATCCATCCATCAACTCATCGATCCATCGACCCACTCATCTATCCATCCAGTCATCCATCCATTCATGCACCCACCAATCCACCCATCCCTTCCACCGACCAACTCACCCACCCTTCTATCCATTCGTTCATCCATCCATCCATTAATCCATCCATCGACCCACCCATCCATCCATCGATCCACCCATCCATCCATCCAGTCATCCATGCATCCATGCACCCACCAACCCACCGATCCCTTCCACCGACTAACTCACCCACCCATCCATCAATCCATCTGTAGATAGATATTTTGTCTACACTCTAATCATACCATGTAAGGACAATCTGCATTAAGACATTGCACAAAGCACAGCACGCAGAGCAGTATATATTTCACAGATCCCATTATCAGCTGGTCGTCCCTATATGCAATGATTGTTTCTGGGAAAAGAAAGCATGGTTATTTATTATAAAGTACAGGTGCATATGCTAGAAAGAATATACAAATAGCATTCTTGAAAATTACATCCATAGAATTGACAAACATATTCGGTACTTTCCTGTAAAGTGGAAATGTAGGTTAGTTTTTATGTTATAGCGACGCTATACTTTTTAAAATTACCATGTCGTCTAAAGAGCTTGTTAATGAGATATCATTTTTAACCAACGAAAACTACCTCTCTTGTATTTTAAGTGTGCAGACGTCTTGAATGTTGTTGCCATATTTAGCTAATGTTTTGTCATAAAGCAATCCTCCTAATTGAAAGTTTCTTATTGAATTTGCATTTTAGGGAATCATTCTAATATTCATGTACCGCCGAAGACGGATGTGTCGGGCCATTGACGCATATAAAACGGCGACACAACGCATTTCCATTCTCTGGACTGCATCCTGATGGAGATCTAGTAGTACTGTTACAGGAGAGATCCAGCGGGAGTTTGAGAATGAACGCAGAAGAAGAAGAAGAAGAAGAATATTCATGTGAATATCCGTAAGGATGAAATTTCGTCAGAGCTAGATAACATCGATTTTTAACATCCGTCTTGGACAAGAAATATACGTGATGGTGGAAAATTAAATGCAGCAGGGATCTTGTTCTATATAAAAATTCTGAGAGTACCATGGGCAACACGAAAATTAACAAAGTGGTACTGAAGACGTCAAATGCGAGACAGGGTTACTTAATCATAGCAGAAAGAGCCTACCTCTTGCTTCCCTCGACTTTACCCTCAAGTAAGGTCTTCAGCGAGGTGTCATGTCTTTTAATATGTACAAAATAATTTATTTGTTTGATCTTTATTTCCTTGAATAATTCTTTCTTCAAATGAAGTATTGTTAGAACCTCCGTGTTGTCTTCTTTTCATGAGGTTCTAACAATTCTATATATCCACATCTCAAAGGCGTCACTTCTCTCTTCTAGTTGTTTGTTTATTGTCCATGTTTCTGAGCCATACATTAATATATTAGGGCTGGTAACGATTAATTTAATTTTAATAGTTAACTTTTATAAAATTGACGATTAATTAATAGTTAATTTCGGCTAAATAAAAAAGTATGTAGTTACAAATATTAACAAATATTAGAGATTTATTTAACAAAATATCACAAGCTTTTCTCGTACAAATGTCATCAGATAACCAACTACGCAAGCACACCAGCATATTAACGGTATTTGGTTCGAGTGTTGAACCTGTCTTATTGACAATATAACCAGCAGATATAAATAAACGTTCACATGGAACTGAGGTAGCTGGTATGTACAGACAAGCATTGGCTAATAATGACAACTTCGGATATCTATGTTCATTAAGTTTCCACCATTGTAGTGGATCAACTGATTCAGAAACTTTTTTCTAGGTTTTATAGCGGCGTAGTTCATGAACAGCACTTTCAGTTTCAACACCTTCTTCTGAGTCCAGTCATCAGTAATCCAGCGGCCAGTGATACCACTGTAACTTTCATTCCCAAGAGATGTCCAAAAAAACGGACGTCAGCGCAATTGCAGTTGAGTTTTTCACTGCTTCTTTAACACTTGCACTTCTGCCGTCATATATATTATTCAACAATTTATCAATAGTTCGCCTGCAATGGTAGTTTGTAGTCTGCATTTTGAAGCGCTATGCGTAATACTTGCTGAAGTCCGTCATCTTCTACTATCCATATTGGTCTGCCACTACTAGCTCTCCAACTTGCAAGGGATATTTCAATGTCACGATGTACGGTAGAACTCACTGGACCATCAGACTGAATACAAAACTGACACACAACTAGATAACGATACCGCTATCAACTTACTAGATGAAGCTGACTTTGCAAGCTGAAGTTTCTGGTACTGTAGCGGGTGTTTATTTTGAAGACGATAAGTCAACGATGTGTTAGATTCATGATATGAGAATGGTTTAGCGCAGTGAATCCAACAAAAATTATCAGCATTTTCTATAATTCGGGCAACCGACAACTTAAATCCAAAACGTTCATGTAATCGCCCTGCTATAGGTTTATATCTAATACCTCGATTACTCTCAGCCGCCATCTTACATTGTTTACTGTCATTATTGCCTCCTGATGTCTGGTACATTTGTTAGTGATGGACGGAAAATTGGAATTCGATTAATCGTTAATCCAAAATCTAATCGTTAAAAAATGTAACGATCAATCGATTAATTACCGCAGCCCTATAATATACATACATAAAATATACATAATATTATAATAGTTAAAACATAATATACATAATACTGTAATAGTTAAAACATCACAACTCTATGCAAGTCATAACGACAATCTATAGGTCAAATCCATACGTACTGTAAATATCGTTTTATTTAATAAATCATATAGATATAATTATTTATTTTGGGATACACATGTTTTACAGTATCTTTTAATGTGAATTCCAGCTCCAACAGGGCCGTACATTATGGAGGTCTAGATATAAAAAATTCATTTACTGAAATGAAAATATACAAAATTGACTAATACGAAGGATCATTGGTCACTTTGTGTGTGTCGCCGGTCAAGTAAAACGTGAAAACGTTAGTTATATCATGATAAGTGACGTTAAATTAGCGTGAAAAAAATTTATCATAGAGACGTACTTGTCTTGAGAGCTCGGTAGCCAAGTTCGTAGCGAGCTTGTTTTCTATCAGTTGGTTACAGCGTGCCAGGTTCGAATTCACGTGCGGACAAAAAAAAGTCCGGGTTGTGATTTTGCGCTTGACACGAACACTCCTCCAGTCGATTCAACTGTAAATGAGTACCTGACGCATGCCATAGGGTCAGTAAAGACAGCATGGAAGGGAACTGACCATCCCACCTAACAGTTGCTGCGGTGGTAGTACATGAAGAGTTATCTTCATCCCCGACGGCAGTTTGCTGCCATGGGATATACCTACCTACTTGCTGTCTAGAATATGTTAGTGATAATTGGGTGAACACTATACATTCCGAAGAAGATTCCTGTGCGTTTCTTATCCTTGTATCTGGATGTCTATGCGTGGATTAACCAAAATAGTGTGTGGCGTGGGGGGGGGGGTCACAAAATAAACTATTACTTAACAACTGGGCGACCATATTGTTTTCTGGACGTATTATATTGTCGTATAAATGAGGGGAGGGTGTTAACAAGCAATTTCATTAGTTTTGTTTGTCTTCAATGGGGGGGGGGGGGGAGGAGAGGAAGAATGTAAAACAACGTAAAACCAGAATTAATTAGGACTTCATTCGTGACATTTTTGATTATTATCCAGCTTTTCGTTGATAACTATTTATATAAATGTAGTCGCATGCCAAGAAGTACTAAACTAATCAAAAAACGAGTGAAGTCCCTGTAAAACAAGTCTTCTTTACTGTCGCGGGTCTCCACACAATACTATTTTAGTGTAGGACTTGTTATTTATAGTTGGGGACATCCTGTCAATTTTAGTAACAACCGACTCATATTGTGACACGGTTGCATAATCTTTATATATATAATATATATATATATATATATATATATATATATATATATATATATATATATATATATATATATATATATATATATATATATATATATATATATATATATATATATAAATTGGTATCATATCCTATTCAGGATGTAGCCATCAAACTATCATTTTTGAGCTGTAGTGGTATTTTGGACAATATACATATATTCAGTAGTTTTCCATTGCTTTCTAAACGGTTCGAAAACACATCTGCCTGCCACATATGTCTGTGCCTAAACCAAATTACGATTCACGAGGAAGTCGTATGAGATAAACGTATAACATACTTACGCATATATGGTTCGAGTCACAAAGAAGAAAAACCTATGCAACTATACTCGAGAGAGAACTGAGATCGTACCCATCTACAGTAGCATTCAATACAATCACTAGCTCTTCACTAAAATTATACAATAATCGAAAACATAAAAGAAACGCAACGGGTATAGAGTCTTTATCTAACACGGCGATTCTCAAACGTTTTTGGTCTGTTGCCACCTTTTGGGATAACTTATCTTCTGTTCTATATAAAAAAAAAGAATCATATTAACTTTCTTAATGATTTGTTACTGTATATCTCATTAAATATCGTTTTAAAAAGTCGCCTTTCAGTTTCTCTTATTGTCATGATAAGCTTGAGAAAAAAAACACGTTGGAAGTTATGACTATGGTTGCATCGTTTTTAGAGATGCTGATTGGTCGAATATGGAAAACGTATTGACTCAAGTTGCGAGGCGCATAGAATAGGTGCCAAGTGAACGGACCGTGTTCTAATTTCGCTTGATACCTTATGATTTTTTTCTATTATATTTAATCCTTGATGTTTCTTAATTGTGTTAGTCATTTACCAATGTCACAACTGAAGCAACTTTGTTTATGTGTATGTGTTATTCATATTTACAATTAGGCTTAATTGGTCCTTGTAGTACTGAATCCTGAATACAAACTAATGTTTGTGGTTCTAGAGAAATTTATACACATGTAAAGTGTGTGTGTGTGTTATTGTTGTTGTCTGTGTCATCTGACCTGTCCATATGCATAAGTAGCATATTTTTTTAGGGATGCGGATTTATCGAATATACAAAACATGCTGACTCTAGTTGCGAGGGGAATAGGTGCCAGTTGAATGAACATGATTTGGTTTAGATCCTGTTGGCATCCTTAAGATAAAGATACAGTGAGTGTACAGATAGAAACTTGCCCACAGGGGGCAACCGTCCAAAATAGATTGAGATCCACTTATCTAATGTACCATATCAGACGACATGGCCTTGAAGTGACATTTACAGTTATATGTTAATTACAAACAAGGTTATTGGAAAGGTCAAACACGTATCGTAATCGCAATATTTCTGTGCATATATTTCAAAAAAGTATTATAATCGCAATGTTTCTGCGTATATATTCAAAAACGTATTGTAATAGCAATATTTATGTGCACATATGTGGAAAACGTGTTGTAATCTTAGTGTTTCTGTATATATATATTTCAAAAAAGTATCGTACTCGCGTGTTTCTGTGCATATATTTCAAAAACCTATTGTAATTGCAGTGTTTCTGTGCATATATTTCAAAAACCTATTGTAATTGCAGTGTTTCTGTGCATATATTTCAAAAACCTATTGTAATTGCAGTGTTTCTGTGCATATATTTCAAAAACCTATTGTAATTGCAGTGTTTCTGTGCATATATTTCAAAAACCTATTGTAATTGCAGTGTTTCTGTGCATATATTTCAAAAACCTATTGTAATTGCAGTGTTTCTGTGCATATATTTCAAAAACCTATTGTAATTGCAGTGTTTCTGTGCATATATTTCAAAAACCTATTGTAATTGCAGTGTTTCTGTGCATATATTTCAAAAAACCTATTGTAATTGCAGTGTTTCTGTGCATATATTTCAAAAACCTATTGTAATTGCAGTGTTTCTGTGCATATATTTCAAAAACCTATTGTAATTGCAGTGTTTCTGTGCATATATTTCAAAAACCTATTGTAATTGCAGTGTTTCTGTGCATATATTTCAAAAACCTATTGTAATTGCAGTGTTTCTGTGCATATATTTCAAAAACCTATTGTAATGGCGTGTTTCTGTGCATATATTTTGATTATCAATGGGAGGGTACTCCTTCTACAGATGGGTAACATCTTATCTACTTCCTTCCTTATTAGAACGAGTTTTCGTGGTTACAGATTGGCTGCGATATCGGTACCTTTCTGTCTTAAACATCATCTAATGCTTTAAATATGACAAAATCGATTCAAAATTTCCTATAATTTAATGCTTAGACTTAATAATGCATAATTTCCTGAAAAATGCCGATAAAAAACAATTTTATAATGAACATTTTATATCAAATTGTTCATTTTTAGATTTATGTATCATAATTGAAATTTCAAATATACAAAGAGTTTTAAATTTCAAATTAATGACTACAGAAAAAGTAAACCTGGATAAGGAAAAATCGTTGTAGATATAGATATATTCACACGATATATTCACAACAATTCAGAGAATTATGTTCACAACAGTTCAGTGAATTATGTTCACAACAGTTCAGTGAATTATGTTCACAACAGTTCAGTGAATTATGTTCACAACAGTTCAGTGAAATATGTTCAGATTATATTTGTGCCGTCTGCCATTTAGTGCTTCAGTGATAGAACCACTGTTTTTAATATTTTTATTGTTTGTTCACTGTTTATTTTGTATGTTACTGAACAAGACATTAAGGTTGAAACGTTGAAAATGTCTTGTATATTGTTATGTGTATGTTTTCTTACATATACCACATAGTCTGATAGTCTGTTCATCATTGTAAAGCCATGACAAAACTTGTGTTCTATTAAGTACTGTTTTGACATTTTTGGAAATTTTCACAAATCAACAACTTTGACTGGCTGGATAAAACAGGTAGAGCTTCTCCTAAGGAGGATGTTCTCTCCATCAGTACACAGGGTCACCGGTTGGGAAGGAGGAGGATCGAATTATTCGACAATGGCTTCAAAGACTCAAAAGGCACGGTATTGGGCCAAGGGCGCACCAGGGGCAAGTTGGTAAACGGCCAGAACTGTTCACAAATCAATGACAAATTATTGAATGTAACTGTCAAGAAATCATGGTTAAATGAAGAACAGGCATGTTTCAGACAGGGCAGAGGCACCAGAGACTATATTTTCAATATGCGGAATATCATAGAGAAATGCAGAGAGTTTAATGTCAACATCTGTATATGCTTTATTGACTACATCAAAGCTATCACCTATCAACATTTATGCAGAGAACATAATGAGGAATGTAAGAAATAACCAAGACACACTCAACATCGGTGGTCACGAGATACCAGAACTAAGATATGCTGATGATACAACATTATTGGCACACAGTCAAGCAGGTCTCGAACACCTCATAAACTTCATTAAAGAGCAAAGTGAAAAACAAAATCTATCTCTGAATGGAAACAAGACCAAGATATGACAAGCGATAAAACCACTAGCAAATTCTCAATCAGTATAAAAAACAACGAATTAGAGTCACCAGTTTTGAATACATTGATTCTCTTATCAACAGTAACAGTGATTGCAATGAAAAAGTAGGTTGACTATCACGTCAAAGAAGTTGATACAAATGAAAAACGCATGGCTGAGCTGCTCCACAACAACTAAACTAACATTTGTAAGAACTTGTATATTTTCGGTGGAAATATATGGGCGTGAATCCTGGGCAATTACCAACAAAATAAAAAATAAAAAAAACAGCACTTGAAACAAAATATTACAGAAAAATCCTAAGAATACCATAGACCAAAAAGATCATCAATGTAGCCATCCTGAGAGAAATTAATGTAAAAGAAAACTGGCCAAAACAGCATGGTTCTTTCCAGATAACGACACTATTTTGGCCATGTCAAACGCCGTGACAGCCTAGAGAAGACCATATTGGAAGCGATAATGCCAGGGAGACGAACAAGAGGCAGACCAAGAAGAAGATGGTCGAAGACATCAAAGACCACGTGAACATGACAGTAACAGAAGCAGAAAAACTGGCTCAAGATCGACAGAAATTTCGAAAGTCTATGATGGCTGCTACATCCTGTTCAGGATATGCTACATGATGATGATGGACATTTTCACGCCTCTCGTGCTTATAGTAGTGTTAGCTTAATGCGAAGGTAGCCATCATGTTTAGAATAAAAGGCCGGTTTACGACTGTTATTGCTATAGACAAACAAAGCTTCTTCTCCCCCCGCACCTTCGAAGTAACGAAGCACATTGTAGCAAATTGTAGCGTACGTCGCTAACCGAAGAATATTTTATTGTTAACGTCTAAGGACTAGTTTCAAGTACATCTTCTTTCTTCTTCGTTAGCTATCTGATAACCAACACGACATATTGTGTGATTCCTGTACATGTAGAACAATAATTGGCAAACATCCACTGGAATAATTAATACATTAAAACTTTATATATATATCTACAATTAATTTTAATATTTAGAAAGCATATGTTATTTAATTCATTTTATTGCAGAAAAAAATAATGTGAAATAAACATTATGTGTTGAAATTTGATGTCATTAAAAAAAATAATTGTTTATTCTTAAACTCCCGCTGTATCTCTTGCAGCACTAAGGCATAGATTTCCACAAGGACGTAGTTCATGACACTAAGATATCTTATGGCGCCATTTTAATATCTGTCAATGGTTCGACACATCCGGCAACGACGGTGGTATCTAATACGTTTAGTGTTGTACTAATAGCACTAAACAGTGGAAGTTTGCTATTTAATACGTTTAATGTTGTGCTAATAGCGCTAAACAGTGGAAGTTTGCTATTTAATACGTTTAATGTTGTAATAATAGCACTAAACAGTGGAAGTTTGCAGTGTTATTGCTAGTGAGCTAGCCGTGCCAAGCAGCCTGTATATCCTCATGAGCGCTGACATATTTCAATAATCTGATACTATTTCTTGCTCAATGTTGCTTGACCTTTTGATGTTGTTTGGGTCGCTGTTTACCTCTCCACAAATGACCACATATGTCCTTCTAATATAATTGTAATTTAAAAAAATAATTCTGAGTATAAATTTTGCAAGAATAGTTTCTGTAATGTTTACAGACGCTATTGCCATATATTTCGTACTGTTGTAACAGATTAGTTAATGATCACTTATCACAAAACATCAAATTATTTCTGGTGAACTTATGACTTACAATTGTATTTGTACTCAGTAAATATAAGGAGTAAATATAGGTGCTATATATATATATATATATATATATATATATATATATATATATATATATATATATATATATATATATATATATGGTGTCTTATAATTGTTATTGTGCACTGTGCACTGAATTTTATTAGAAATATATGTGCTCAATGTGACGTCATTGAAAGTTGTGTATTTCCATGGTGCAGTGCACAGTGTGTCTCTGGCAGATTATTGTTCGTTGCAGAGTTAATTTTTATTCCTTGCGCTGAAAATGAATGATGACAATCGCTGAGCAAAGTTTATACGTTGTGGAATAAGTGTTTAATATTGGAGGTAAATATTCCAATGATATAAACTTTTTCAGAATTTTTCTGATGTGCATATTTGATCGTATGCTGTAGAAATAACTTCAATGTGTTACGAACCACTTTACTATAACGCTATTGACATGAGCAGTTGTGTTTTTCAGAAATATTGTAATGTTAAATGATGTCACACAGATACGCACATAAATACTCACAATTCATATGACGCAACGTCACCAGCAATGCTAATGAGTGCATAGCGGCTTTATCAACTTCATATATTTACTGAATACAAAAACAATTGTAAGTCGTAAGTTGAGCGGAAATAATTTGATGCTTTGTGATAAGTGATCATTAACTAATCTGTTACAACAGTTCATAATGTATGGCAATGGCGTCTGTAAACATTACAGAAACTATTCTTGCAAAATTTATATTCAGAATTATTTTTTAAATTGCAATTACATTAGAAGGACATATGTGGTCTTTTGTGGAGAGGTAAACTGCGACACAGACAGCAACAAAAGGTGTGTTGAAGTTGTATTACGTAGCGACAATTAATATTGCTAGATAATAAATCAAGTTAAACATAACAATTCATTTCAGCCACTGCTATTTCGTCAATCTGGGCAACCCTGGCTCAATTTCGTAAAGAAATCATAAATGCTAATTTCTCCACAATTTCCCAACATGCTCTCTGCCGTCAGTGACATAATCCATTGTTCCAGACCTTTCTCCAAACATGTACACACTAAGTATCTACTGCCCGTAAAATCAAATGAACCGACATTCGTAAGAGACGAAAGTGCAAGTGGCAAACGTGTTAAGTGACTATTTATTATGCTCAACGTTGTCAAACTTGCCAGATTTTTAAACGCTCCTGGTGAAATCTTGCTGATTGGATTATTATTAATATTCAATGAGAATATTCGTGACCCCACCGGAAAGCTTGTGTCCGATAATTCTTCTATAAGGTTGTTCTCAAGATCAACTTGGTTTATCGTTGGGCAGAAATCAGTTTCTCTGATCTGTCGAACAAAATTAGAAGGCATATCCAACGTGGTCAAAGATTTTAAGGTGGAAATAACACGTGGGATTAATGGAAATGAATTCCTTTCTAACACAAGTTCATAAATATCTGGTGGCAGCGATCCAGAAACTGGATCTGATATGATGTTGTTGGTAAAGTCTAGTCTTCCAACTTGAGTCAAAAAGTCCAGACTCGGAATGGATGTCAGTTTGTTATCTTGTAGATCTAAAATAGTCAATGACTTCGCAAAAGGAAGCAAAGCATTGCTTAAATGCTGTGGATTAAATATGTTGTTTGCGTTTAGGGATAAAGTAGACAACGTGGCAGATGGAGGAAGCCATGTAAGGTCAGAGATCTTATTTTGTTGAAGATAAAGTATTGTTAGATTGGTAAGCTTTCCAAACGACTTTGGTACTGCTGTAAGGCTACTGTTGCTGAGTGACAGGGATGTTAAGCTGCTGGACATCAGGTCAAACGCATCGTCTGGTATCGAAGAAATTGTACTGCTGGAAACATCAAGTTCTGTAAGACGAGAAAAGTTCCTCATCCACGATGGCCATTTTCTGAGTCCTACATTTGACAGTGTCATCGTTTCGACAGTAAGTCCAATATTGACCATCGCTGCATCGTTCCAATTTTTAATATACGTGTCTGAAATAATGACATATTTTAATGCTTTTAAATGGAGAAAAGTATTTGGAATACTTTCCAATCTACAATTTGTAAACGATACAGTTGCCAGGGTTGTTGCGGATTGGTCAAACGCAGCATCGTCTATAACTCTTATAGGACTGTTGGTTAAATATATTTCGGTTAAGTTTGAGGGTAAACTTGCATCTGCTAATTCTGTTATTGTATTCAGCTGTGGAAAATAAAAATAATAAAAAATAATTATTTCATCTACTATTTCTTCTTCTTCTTCTTCTTCTTCGGCAATAATATCTACTATTTCATTTTATCTATATATCTATTTATATTATACTGTTGTTGTGCATGTCTCGAAGTTGCATCGAGCATTGCAACTCTCTCCCCTGGAGTAGAAAAGTTTAACAGTGTAAAAAGGGATAGAGGATTGACTTCACTCTACTTGGGTTACCATAATGTACTCTGTCTCTTTCAATAATTGACTGGTTCTCTGCTGAGGATACCACTCATAGCACATAACTATGTAGCTCAAAGCTATAATCCCCTGGGATCTCCACAAATATAAAATTTATAAACATGACATAACTTCGAACCAAAGACCTCTCCAGCACACAGCGAATGGCATATTCTGTGACCATCGATAATAGAAGACCAACGAGCAAAATGAAAACGATACTTTTCACGTCACATTCTAATTTTTGTTTCCGGGAATGTCGTTGGTCGGCGATTGCAGAGGACACAAAGTATACACATAGTGATCAAAGAAAAGCACCTGGCATGTTCCTCTGTAATACGTTTTCCATCACTTGGTATGTTCCACCATCGGGCATGTTCCACCACTTGGTATGTTCCACATCGGGCACGTTCCACCACTTGGTATGTTCCACCATCGGGCATGTTCCACCACTTGGTATGTTCCACCATCGGGCATGTTCCACAATCGGGCATGTTCCATCACTTGGTATGTTCCACCACTTGGTATGTTCCACCATCGGGCACGTTCTACCAACTGGCATGTTCCACAACCTGACACGCTCCTCCAAATGGAATATTACACCACCTATGATAACTTTTCATAACGTGGCAAGTTTCACCACCTTGCACAATCCACCACCTGGCAAATTCTACTACCTGGCAAGCTCCGTCACCTTGCATGTTCCACACACCTCACACGCTCCACCGCGTGTCATGTTCCACTACCTTTTACGTTCCATCACCTGACACGTTTAACCATCTGATACGTTCACCCACCTGTTATATTCCACGAACAGGCATGTTCCACCACCTGGCATGTTTCACTATCTGACATATTCCATCACCTGACATGTTTCACTATCTGACATATTCCATCACCTGGCATGTTTCACTATCTGACATATTCCATCACCTGGCATGCTCCACTACATGGCATGTTTCACTATCTGACATATTCCATCACCTGGCATGTTCCATCACCTGGCATGTTTCACTATCTGACATATTCCATCACCTGGCATGTTTCACTATCTGACATATTCCATCACCTGGCATGCTCCACTACATGGCATGTTTCACTATCTGACATATTCCATCACCTGGCATGTTCCATCACCTGGCATGTTTCACTATCTGACATATTCCATCACCTGACATGTTTCACTATCTGACATATTCAATCACCTGGCATGTTTCACTATCTGACATATTCCATCACCTGGCATGCTCCACTACATGGCATGTTTCACTATCTGACATATTCCATCACCTGGCATGTTTCACTATCTGACATATTACATCACCTGGCATGTTCCACCACCGGGCATGTTTCACTATCTGACATATTCCATCACCTGGCATGTTTCACTATCTGACATATTCCATCACCTGGCATGCTCCACTACATGGCATGTTTCACTATCTGACATATTCCATCACCTGGCATGTTCCATCACCTGGCATGTTTCACTATCTGACATATTCCATCACCTGACATGTTTCACTATCTGACATATTCAATCACCTGGCATGTTTCACTATCTGACATATTCCATCACCTGGCATGCTCCACTACATGGCATGTTTCACTATCTGACATATTCCATCACCTGGCATGTTTCACTATCTGACATATTACATCACCTGGCATGTTCCACCACCGGGCATGTTTCACTATCTGACATATTCCATCACCTGGCATGTTTCACTATCTGACATATTCCATCACCTGGCATGTTCCATCACCTGGTATGTTTTATTACCTGACACGTTCAACCATCTGGTATGTTCTATTACCTGACACGTTCAACCACCTGGTATGTTCCACCGCCTGTCATGCACCACCACCTAGTATCAGGTATATTCCATAAATAAATGCAAAGATACACACCGTTTAGTAATAACAGAAGTCTTGATCAGAACGCAAAACAACGGATAATAACGATAAACATACACGTAGAGTTGTATTTCGTCATTAAAGAATAATTTTGATGGGAACTACGCCTGTTCTTATCTTTAATTGCGAGTATTTCTTAAGACGGTTACATGTCTGTGAATACAAATATTATAGACGAATTTTGCGCATTTCATATAGAGGGAATAAGACAGATGTGTACGACATAAATATTCTACATATTCCTTGTAAAAATTATTTTGCAGGGAACAGTCGAGGGAAAAAGGGAAGAAGAAAAAGGGTAAAACATAATTGGCAGCAAATATAAGACTGACAGGGCCAATAATTGTGTATACTCATCCACGTATTCCACCATGTGGTATTTATAGAGCCGTCGCATATCTGTTTCCAGTGTACCACGGGAAAGTGATTTTAGGCTCGTGATTATTTGTTAATCCGGGTAATCACACGCGTGCAAAGCGAAACCATTTCGTTCCTTTCTCATGATTTAAACATGGAAGCTTACTCCTTAAACAAGGGCTATTCAACTATATTTACTAGGGGGCCAAAATGTAGAAAATGGGGATCATCACGGGCCAGATTTATAAAAAAACACATTGAATGATTTTATACATTTAGTATTTTTATTACTTTATTTCACTGTTTTAGCAATGATCCGCGGGCTACTTACTAAGTTTCCGCGGGCCAGATGTGGCCCATAGTCCACCAATTGAATAGTCCTACCTTAAACCAATGTAAGATGACAAGTTATGTCCCTTCAATATCATGACTTACTTCCCTTTCGTTCTCTGAAGTAGTAAGTGAATGCTTCCAAGAAACAGGAGTAGACGTAAAAACATCCAACTGATCAGAAATACATATTGGGAATATATTTCATCAATACGATGCCAGAATAACTAATCACCATACATTAAAATAAAAAGAGGAGTAAGACAAGGATGTATTTTTATCATCAAGCATATTGAACATATACACATATCTGTATTTTAAACAGATAGAAGGAACGCCAAGGCTCGAGATCAATGGGAAAATAATAAACATATCAGTAATTTTTTTGAGCACTGATATGATTACTGATATTTTTGATTACTGATTAGAAAATGAACAAGGGCTGCAAGAACTAATAGAACAAGTAGACAAATAAAAACATATATTATGGACTAGATAAACATCCAGTAAACAAAAATCATATTAATCCGCCGTCAGTGGATATGTCGCAATATTTGACCATCATTTTTCCCCGTTTATATTCGTTTCAGAATACGCGGATGTTGAGGGTAATAAGCAGGTCAGCATGGCCAAAGTGTCTATGGATCGATCTGGCACAGTTAATGCGTTGAGGGACTTCGTTCGCTCTGATGATTTTCAAAAGTGTGAATCATGGTGAATCTCAAGACTGCGTGAAATTCACGTGAAGAGCAAAACAGCCCGTAAATATATATAATGGATATATATATATATATGAAGAGAGTGATACATCATCTTCTAATTGAAACTGTTGGAAGATGCACGCTGATGGGACGGGATCGGAGCACCTATAAACTTGCCCGGAGTGCGCTTATGATAGCCTGCAGCCATAACTCATAACTTATGCTGAAAGCAAACTGCTTCGGCTTATAGAGTCTGTAATCCCTCGACTAATACACATACATTGATAGTATAACCAGGGAATATTGCTATTAAAATACATTTGTATGGCCCATCATGCGTTCCAGATAAGTAGAAATAATCAGCTAAGAGTCTTGCACAATTAGTATAGAGTAAATGACGTATCAATTAGACACAACTTACATCAATATCTAGTGGAGGTAGACTTTGTCCTGTTTGTGACTTTCGGTCTTTGCAGATGAGATACGTGTCACCACATGTGCATTGCTGGAATCGAACATTTTTACTGTTAATCCATTGTCATTCGAAGATTAAAAACCCGTGTTTAGAGAATGATCTACCTATGTACATACCTACATATCTATCTGCCTGTATGTTTGTCTGTCTATCCATCCATGGATCCATCCACCCGTCTGTTCGTCCGTTATCTATCTTTCTATCCTAATCTACTCTGTCTGGTTATCTGTCTATGTGTTTATGTGTCTAGTTGTCTGTCTATATACACAGCGCAGTCATCAGCATCTTCAACATTATCGTTCTCACAACTTATATAACCACTATACATTAGTGGTTAAACAGCTACTACAGTTGTTAGTACACTAAGGCAGGGAGCAGCGTTAGCGCATTGGTTAGCGCACTGGCTTCGCATATGAATGGTCATGGGTTCATTCCCCAGTCCGGGAAGTAAAGACTGTGAGGGAGAGGAGATGGCTACCACCCTCATTTGCAGAGCCACTGAAATGTGAGATCGCTAGCATCTCACACCCCTACGGCATTAATAAATGCTATGGGTTACTTTACTTTTACACTAAGGCTGACTTTAAAAATTAAGTTCGTATATTGTGAGGACACCGACTTAAATCTTAAACTAAAAGTTGACTTGATTTTACAATAATTTTCTTATAAATGTTTTCTCCACTTGGCTTCAATATACTTCCTTGAGAATATATCTTCAACGCGTCATCAAATGAAAACCGCAACAAGACTCCGACCGAATTTTGAGAATGATGTAAGTGTGTAATCGACTAAATGTTGAGAATTATATCCGTTTGTTATGCCCGTGTGTTTTCGGGGTCCGAAAGGGGAGCAAAGAATAGCAAAACTGTTTACCTTCCATGCATGTCGTAAGAGCCGACTAAAGAGGTTATGTGATGGAGTTGGCTGTCCCATACCATATAAGGTCAGTGACCCAAAGCCATGCTGAAGTCGAATGTGTCAGGCCGAAAGGCAGATATCGCAGCATTGCTGTAAACCATGACACAATGCATTCCGTTCTCCGGACTACATCCTGCTAATCTGCAGGAGTTTTAGAACGAATGAAGAAGAAGAAGAAGAATATCAGTTAGTTATTAACGAAAACGCAGCCGTGAATTAGGATGATGGTTAAATAATTACAATTTCAATTTAGAACTACATTAAAAATCACATTAATTTCTTATACATATGTGGTAGGCTCTAATTAAATATAATTGTATGCTGTTAAAAAAAGGAAACGCAACATTATTTAAAAGGAATACCAAAATTTTATTTTACGGAATTAATGTTTCATCCGTGGCATGAAGAAACTTTCAGACTTAAATTAAACCAAACTCGTCTCCAGTAATTCCCAACGGTCCATTGACGATGCTGATTCGCCATCTGCTAGCCGGTTCTGGAGATTTTGGTTAGTAAGAACAGGATATCTGTAGAGTCTTCTAGCCAAACACAGCGTCGTGAAAATTGTTGCTGACAGTTTGATCTGAAATTCGACGAGCTGCTGGCATTGACTCAACTGTGAAGGACACAGATGCAAATCAATTCCTTAGATGACGCAGCCGTATGAAGCGGTTTTCAGCAGGAGTTGTGACTATTGGTCTTTCATTGCGCGGCCGTTCTGCCACTGTGCCAACTTGATGAAATCGCCCCGAAGACGACTAATGGTGTTTCTAACCACATTAAATTGTCTGGCCACCACACTTTTTTTATTGTCCAGTCTGTAAGCGTCCAATGATGACGTATCGTTGTTTTGTAGTAAGATGAACCATACTTATGCATTGAATTTTAAACTGTTTTTATTTAAGGACCGTTAATATGTTATACTCGTAGATATTCAATGGTCAGAGAGTTTTTGTGTTCAGTAATTTTCATGAACTTCTCATGAACCCGTCCCGAGTTATCACCAAAAATGTAGTTTTGACCTCTTTCATGACCTCACAAATCATACGGTGAGTACAATTCAGGTAATCACGATAAGTTAATGACCAGGTGGACACAATCGATAGGTTGAATGATATCCAGTCATCGAATATCTTTATAAAGTAACTTCATAAAAGTTAAGTTTATGTTTTTGAACAGTAAATTATGCAAAAAATATTTGTTGCTGTTAGTTTTATGTTAGTCTGCTAAAGGCTTCTTATAAATGTATCGGATCAGCGGGTCACATTACTTCTAAAAATGGGGTCACTAGTCACGTTGTTTCAATAAAATATGGTAGACTAGATATAATGAGACTTTCCTCTTATGGAAAGAAACCAATATAGCACTTCATCTATACAATTATTAATTTATCTTCTCTGAGTAAGGGGCTTCCTCTAGATGCAGTGCACACCGATGAGAGTTGGAGAATTCTTGGTCTGAAATAATGCTCCGTAGATACCTCCCCATTCTACAAAACTGTACAAGAGCTATATTTCTCATAATTCCTGGAGATAAAAACACAATAAAATTATAGTTGTGTTCAACTGGTCTGTGTCTATTCCGATGTAGGAACAGCAATCATAAAGGATGTGGAGAAAGGGTAGTTGCCATCTTTCTATTTGTTTTTTATTGTTACCGGTATAAACAAATTTCTGCTCTTTTCTCTTCCTTAAAAATGGAAGGGGTTTGAACCTATAACCATATCTTAAACTACGTATATAAGACCTGAAATATAAACATGTTGATCCTTGATGCCATATGTTAGTAATCTCTCATACATATGTTAGTAATCTCTCATACATATGTTAGTAATCTCTCATACATATGTTAGTAATCTCTCATAAATATGTTAGTAATCTCTCATACATATGTTAGTAATCTCTCATACATATGTTAGTAATCTCTCATACATATGTTAGTAATCTCTCATAAATATGTTAGTAATCTCTCATACATATGTTAGTAATCTCTCATACATATGTTAGTAATCTCTCATACATATGTTAGTAATCTCTCATACATATGTTAGTAATCTCTCATACATATGTTAGTAATCTCTCATACATGTGTTCTACCTGGAAATAACACATGGCTTCACACTGACGGTTCCATAGAACGCATTGGAATAAGATGGTCATCCACTGCAAGACTGTAATCATCCTCACCAGCATGTGCTGAAATCAACAATTTCAAGACTATTTTAAACGGGCACTAGGGCAGCCATAATGGTTGCTATGAACATCATAATTACAAGCATCAACAACGCTAATAATGTAATCATAATAGTCAACATTAAGCGAGCACTGATATAAGGATGCCATCTAGATATATTTAACATGGATGATATTACGAGCTACAACACTACACACAAATGAGAAATACATCATTAACACATGAATACTACATGCAAGCTGTCGATATTTTCTTTTAATAGAGTGAAGGTGGTACTATAATGGTAGTCCAACCCCCCTTTTTCGTTCTTGTTTCCCATTAGTGCCTACCTACATATTTTGTGGTTTATTGATCTAAAAATTATATCAATAAAAATAAATAATTAACTAATCCTAACCCTAACCCTAAATCTAATTATATTTAAATTAGTAAATGATAACCATACACTGATAAACATAGGCAAGGGAAATAATTACACAGATAGACACAACCGGAGGTGGACTACGATTATTGTACCGTGCAGTTGTTCTCATCTGGGACATATATCCACATTAGAGCGCAGAAGGTTTTTCAGGAGGGGAGGGGCAAGATAGAATGTGAAATGGAGGGGAGGGGAAAAGATCACAGAGCCGGTATGGGTAGGGTCAAAAGGCAAGTGATATTTTGAAATATATGACAGTTATGTAATGAGATGCACAATAGCATGCCCCGTTGAAAGTCAACAAGCTTTGATTCTTCTTTTCCTTTCTCCCATGCTGAAACCGGGACTTGAATTTGTAGTTTATGGTGCATAGAACAGGGCAATTTATTCTTTCCAGGTATGTCGTAGGAGGCAACTAAGGAAGGTAAGGACAGGCTGACAACCTAGTATCTGTGAAAAAATAAATCATCATTGGCACATCCTGTGTCTCAGTTTTTTGTGTGTGGTCTTCTATCAAATTTTTGTGTGGGCTTCTATCAAATTTTTGTGTGGTCTTCTATCAAATAACCACAATGGATGTAGAAGAGATGCATATGCCCTTGCATCTTTGTCCTTTTGTGGCAGACACATTGATGACGGGAAATACTAGATGTGCCAACATTTGTGGCAGACTCATGGATGACGGGAAATACTAGATGTGCCATCATTTGTGGCAGACTCATTGATGACGGGAAATGCTACATGTGCCATCATTTGTGGCAGACTCATGGATGACGGGAAATACTAGATGTGCCAACATTTGTGGCAGACTCATGGATGACGGGAAATACTAGATGTGCCAACATTTGTGGCAGACACCTTGATGACGGGAAATACTAGATGTGCCATCATTTGTGGCAGACTCATGGATGACGGGAAATACTACATGTGCCATCATTTGTGGCAGACTCATGGATGACGGGAAATACTAGATGTGCCATCATTTGTGGCAGATTCATGGATGACGGGAAATACTAGATGTGCCATCATTTGTGACAGACTCATGGATGACGGGAAATACTACATGTGCCATTATTTGTGGCAGACTCATGGATGACGGGAAATACTAGATGTGCCAACATTTGTGGCAGACTCATGGATGACGGGAAATACTAGATGTGCCAACATTTGTGGCAGACACCTTGATGACGGGAAATACTAGATGTGCCATCATTTGTGGCAGACTCATGGATGACGGGAAATACTACATGTGCCATCATTTGTGGCAGACTCATGGATGACGGGAAATACTAGATGTGCCATCATTTGTGGCAGATTCATGGATGACGGGAAATACTAGATGTGCCATCATTTGTGACAGACTCATGGATGACGGGAAATACTACATGTGCCATCATTTGTGGCAGATTCATGGATGACGGGAAATACTACATGTGCCGTCATTTGTGGCAGATTCATGGATGACGGGAAATACTAGATGCGCCATCATTTTGGATGATACAATAAATTTACCATGAGGATGACCATAAAGTTGGCTCAGAAGTGTAGGCTATGCTCCTTGTAAGATATGGTAATCCAGGGATATTAGAGCACTAGAATGTCTACCTTTGGGGAATAAACATGCATCCATAACCCCGTTCCCTTTACATTTCCATACATTTGAGATCTTATATACCCGTGTATCGTCGCGGTTACACAACTGAGAAAAACACGTGGTTATGTCAGAAAGACTGTAGGTTGTCAAGAGCTACCTGCTCACAGCTAAAGGGATTATTTCAGCACAATAATCATCTTACATTCTTCTATTTTAGAGGCACCTTGCAGGAATAAATTTCCAAAAATGGTTGAGAACCACTGATATCGTGTATCCAGTAATCTTGTCACATTGATATCGTGTATCCAGTAATCTTGTCACATTGATTTCGTGTATCCAGTAATCTTGTCACATTGATATCGTGTATCCAGTAATTTTGTCACATTGATATCGTGTATCCAGTAATCTTGTCACATTGATATCATGTATCCAGTAATCGTGTCACATTGATATCGTGTATCCAGTAATCGTGTCACATTGATATCGTGTATCCATTAATCGTGTCACATTGATATCGTGTATCCAGTAATCGTGTCACATTGATATCGTGTATCCAGTAATCTTGTCACATTGATATCGTGTATCCAGTAATCTTGTCACATTGATATCGTGTATCCAGTAATCTTGTCACATTGATATCGTGCATTAAGTAGTCTTGTAACTTTTGAAACGGGAGATTAAATTGTCATGGTGGTGAGGTAGTCATACAACAAAGATATAGAGGGTGGAGGCTTCGGTAAGTAGTAGTGGAAACTGACAGTATCTATGAGAATGTTACCAAACAACACAAAAAGATATGGATAACGAATTAGTTACAGCATCGCCCGGGTTTTTTTTTTCGAAAGAGAGCACATAATATGCACACCGTTTACCTTCCATGCATGTCGTAAGATGCGACTAAGGAGGCTTTAGGAGTTGGTTATCGGTCCTACATATAGGATCAAAATGTCCATGAAGTCATGCTGAAGTCGGATGTATCATTCGGAAAGTTGCTGAATATCTCATATTTTTAGTAAGCCATGACACAACGCATTCGTTTACAGGAATACATCCTGCTAATGTGCAAGAGTTTAAAACGACTCACGAGGAAAAATTGCCAAAGCAGAAGCAAAAATCATATGGCTTATATATTTATAATTCCGTGGGGGAGTATTGATGACATTATTCTAAAAGTTTGCCTCTGTTATGGAAAGGGTACAGAGTTCATCCCTGATGGTCAATGTTCCGTGTTCAGTTTCCGCCGATTACCGTTGCGCATCCGAACTCTTCATAAAATAATGACCACCAACTAAACGCACACATTGCCTAAAAACTATAAAATATACCACAGCCAGGGTTAATCGATACGTCGTAAATATTAAGTACTTCTAAATGTCTAAATAATAATACTTCCAACTTCTAAATAATAATGCTACCAGCTTCTAAATAATAAGTATTACTAATTTCTAAATAATAAGTATTCTAAATAATAAGTATTCTAAATAATAAGTACTACCACCTTCTAAATAATAAGTATTCTAAATAATAAGTATTCTAAATAATAAGTACTACCACCTTCTAAATAATAAGTATTCTAAATAATAAGTATTCTAAATAATAAGTACTACCAGCTTCTAAAAATATATTACATTTTTGTAACTTCACATTTTGTATACTTTATTACTGCTAAATGTAAACAAATGTCTGTAATTAGAAATATTATCAAACATTCAAATGATATTATCAAAGTTACTACAGACCAGTTCCATATAGAATAAACAGATCAAATACGTTTAAAAAAATGTGACATAAATCTTATTGTAACATTACTAAAATTATAATTTTTTATAAAATACTGTTCCAAACAGTCGGATGTTGTAAATGACATTTTAAGTCTCGAGATAAGATAGCTAGAACGTGTGCAGGTATCAATGGGAATATGTCAACTTAATTGTTACTAATAATAATCACAACCTACTAGAAACTAAATTCAAGGACAGGTGATGTATCGAATAAGGAATAATGTCCTTATGTAAAGTTGTAGTATATAATACTACTACTACTACTACTACTACTACTACTACTACTACTACTACTACTACTACTACTACTACTACTACTACTACTACTAATAATAATAATAATAATAAAAATAATAATAAACCAATACACCTTCAGGATCGTAGGCGTGTCACAATGAGACATTTAGTGCAGAAAGTTCTCCACGCATTCTATCCTCTACCAACCTGATGAGATTGGAAACTTCATACCCTGTCCATTCTGTAATATTATCCAGCTATGTCTTCTTCTGCTTACCTCGTCTTCTTACACCCTCTACCGTACCCTCCAGAACATCTTTTGTCATTGGGGAATGTCTCATCGCGTGTCCCTACCTACGGAGTTTACGATGCTTCACGATTGTCAACAGTGGTTCTCGTTGCCCAGTTAATGAATTAATTGTATCATACACAAAAACATTGGTCTTATGTTCTCGCGATAACAGATACCCAACACACGTCTATATTATGTTTTAAAACGGTTGGACTCTTCTCTCTAAATCTGCTGTTAAAGTTCAGATCTCACAATAATATAGAAATATTGACAAAACCAAAGATTTATATAAATTTATCTTTACACGGGTGGCGATTCTACTTTTCCAAATGGTGGTTAATCTTGTCATGGCCATTGCCAGTCGTTTCGTAACTTCAGCTGTTGATTAATCTTCGCCACTAATCTAGCTCCCAGATAAATAAACATAAAAAACTCCTCCAACCTTCAATTGTTAAGCTTTATATTGGTTACAACTAAGTGAGTACTTCTATTCACCAAAAATTTAATCTTATCTGTATTTATCTCCATACCATGTTTTTTGCCGGACAAGTCCAAACTTTATGATGATTCTAAGTATATATATCACGTGGAGTGCAAAAGGTCTCGCATTGCTCTCGTGCGGACCCAGGGTTAGCAGATAACCAACACGAAACAGAAGGCTATGGAAAGAAATGATAACCAAAGCCACACGGCATGGATTTTAAGAAGATTGAGTCCTGAATCTCCAGCGCTGTGTCGATATTCGTTCACAGTACACATCTTACAACGTGCACGTCCACGCAACTCATAGCAAAAAGACAATATTTGGAGACAATATCGTGCATCAAGCATTACTTATTTATTAAATTATTAATTGTTTCTCCATCTGTTCCTTCTGATTTCAACCAATCCATATAGGATCATTTTGACAGGATCGTTTTGATCTAATCTTAGATGTTCAACCAATGCTCATTTTTTTTTTTGGTTTCACGATGAAAAGCAATGATTGTTGAGAAAGAAATTATTCCTGTCAAAGCAAAGATCTTTGTGAAAGCAATTATTCTTGTGGAAGGAACGATTCATGTGAAAGAAGTGATTCTTGGTAAATCAATGATTTCTGTGCAAGCAATGATTCCAGAGAAAGAAATGATTCCTGTCAAAGCAATGATTCTTGTGAAAGCAGTGATTCTTGTGAAAGCAGTGATTCTTGTGAAAGCAGTGATTCTTGTGAAAGCAGTGATTTTTGTGAAAGCAGTGATTCTTGTGAAAGCAGTGATTCTTGTGAAAGCAATGATTCCTGTGACAGCAATGATTCTTATGAAAACAAATATTCTTGTGAATTTGTATACATCTCTATTTTCGTCTTCATCTTACACGTTCTCAAATCCTTGCAGATTAGGAGGATGTACTTGAAAGGACGGAATACTTTGTGGTATATTTTACAACTTGGCTGCGATATTTGCCTTTTTATGCATGTCACATCCAACTTCGGCATGATTTCTGATTAATTAGCCACTTTATATGATAAGGTTATCATGCTAAAACAATCTATAAACCAAACATCTAAAGAGATAATGCCAAAAGTAAAACATACATCCCACAAAAATGGATCACTGAAGAAATATTAGAATTAATGAGCACCAGAAGAAAAAATAAACACAAGATAGAGGAATATCAGAAAATACATAAGGAGATAAGGAAAAATGCAAAATATCAAAAGAAAGCTGGCTGAACAAGAAATGCATGGAAATAGAATCACATTACAACCAAGATACAACATAACTATATAAGCAATCTGAGGCGATAACAGGGAAGAGAACGCAAACAGCTACAGGGTGTCTAAAATCTAAGACAGGGCAGGTATTAATGGGAAAAGATCACATAGTACAGAGATGGTCAGAATATATCAAAGAACTTTATGATGACAATAGACCTGAGATAAACATACACGATAACGGCGAGGGTTCATTAATTTTCACAGCAGAAGTAATGGAGGCACTAAGACACATGAATTATGGCAAAGCCCCAGGTCCAGAAAATTAGCAGCTGTAGGTGACTTTGGAGTTAAAATAATCACAAAATTGCTGAATGACATATAATAGTGGACACATATCCGATGACTTAATGAAGTCCATATTTATAGCCTTACCTAAGAAACCAGGGACCACTGAATGTGAAGAACACCGTACAATCAGCCTCATGAAGCCAAATAACCAAAATACTTCTCAGAATCATCATAGGAGAGTGAGAAGCAAAATAAAATCAGAAATAAGTCCAGAACAATGTGGCTTTATAGAAGGCAAAATGTACCAACAATGCTATATATATTTGAGAACACAAATAGAGAGGTCTATAGAGGTAAAACAGATCTGTACCTCTGTTTTATAGACTTCACAAAAGCATTTGATAAAGTTAAACACAATGAAGTTATACACATTCTAACAAATTTGAACATCGATAGTAAGAATTTAAGAATCATCAAGAACATGTACTGAAAACAAACAGCAGCAATAAGAGTAGGAAATAAATTAGGCCCTATTCAAGAAAAAAAGGAGTTGGACAGGGATTTGTACTTTGACCAGACCTGTTCTCTTTATACAGTGAAAACATAATGCGTTCAATAGTAGATATCCCAGGAATATCGGTGGGAGTACATAACATAAATAATTTGAGATATGCGGATGACACTGTTCTGATTGCAAAAATTGAGGAAGACTTTCAAGATTTAGTAGTCACAGAAAGTAAAGAGAAAGGCCTCTTTCTAAATATCAAGAAAACAGAAGTAATGGTTATTTCAAAGAAACAAAATACCACACCTTTAAAAATCAAAGTGAATGATATAGTATTAAAACAGGTCCACCAATTCACATATTTAGGCACAACGATTACAGCAGATGGAAGAAGTTCAACAAAAATAAGAAGCAGAATAGGGCAGGCAAAAACAATATTCAGATTAAAAAATATATTGTTAAAAATGACCTTGTTATTAGAGGTGAGAAAGAGAATTCTGCAGTGCTATATAACTCCTATACTAACATATGGGTGCGAGTCTTGGACAATAAACAAACTGGAAAGTGGAAAATTTGAGGCAATAAAGATGTGGTTCTATAGAAGAATGCTGAGAATACCACGGACTGCCAGAAATACTAATGCAGAGGTGTTGAAAGGGTCAAATGCGAAACGGATCTTAATCAATAATATACGAAAAAGACAATCTTCATTTTTTTGCCAATTCATGAGATAAATTGGAGAATATAGTCACAACAGGCAAAATTGAAGGCAGCGGAGACAGAGGGCGACAACGTGAGAAAATATTAGACAGTTTGACAACTTGCCACGGCAAGGAAACAACAACGATCTTGATACATAATACTGGAGACAGACAGCCGTGGAGAGTCATGACCGCCAACGCCAGCCGGCATGGCACCTGATGATAATAGGATAAGACAATTCCAATTCCACCACCAAAAACACTAATTCCGCCTCTTACGACATACATGGCTCTCCTTACCTTCACTCTTCTGTCATTCTCTTTCCTTCCTAGTAAAAACAATATCTATTGTAAACATCTCAGATACAAACAACAAACAAGCCAATATCTGTTGGAAACATCTCAGATACAAACAACAAACAAGCCAATATCTGTTGGAAACATCTACAGATACAAACAACATACAAGACCCATATTGAAACCACGAGCAAGTAGTTCTAATGACAAGATATGCATTGTTTGATCGTACAATTTTAATCGTTTAGCATGACAAAATATTACAGTGTGGTACGTGGTGCGTAGTGACAAAGACAAGCTCTATATGACTTATCTTCTTATCTTCTTTGTATATCGACAGCTAGTTATAGGATCTATGTATTTATCTCTTTGTTACTAGTGCCTGAAGTACCTGAACCTCTGATTCTATTGTGTGTTATTCTTTCTAAGGAACTCGATTATATATATCGAGTTACTTATATATATATACATCATTGCTGAGCTTCTCTTACTTTCAACTGATCAGTAACTTGCATTGTTTATATTAGTTTCTAAATAATTAAAGTCAAAATGTTTCACGTCTTCTAAGTTGCAGTTCTCTATATTAATTTTGGGTCTGGATTTTGTTTTGTCGGTTGCCATAATTTTAATTTAAGGTCTTTTTCATGTTTTAAAACAAGTTTTGTTGTTCACTGAATGTTTGGGTTGACTTAATTATGTCTAGTAGGTCTTGTTCATTTATTGTTAATAACACTGTGTCGTCTGTGTATCTAATTTCTGGATTCTGCAGGCCTCCTATTTTTACGGGTCTGAAATCAGACTTCATTATTTCATGCTTCACTTTTCTCATGATATTTTCCGCATCGATGTTAAACATGTATGGAGAAAATGTACAGCCTTGTCTTACTCCTTTTTTGTACATTAAATCATTCTGATATTGTATCATCCACTTTTACTCCTTCTTCTTGGTCTGTATACATCTCTGCTATTAGTCTTGTAATAGGAAACCCATGTTTTCCATTATTTTTCCAAAGTTGTTGGTGCTTCACGCAGTAGAATGCTTTGTTATAGTCTATAAACCATGCATGTAATTCGATGGTAAACTCTACATTTCTCCATGAACATCCTCATGTTAAATATGTGATGTTTTGTGCGTCTGCCTGGTCTAAATCCTGCCTGCGCTTCTTGAATCTCGCCTTCCATTTTGTTATGTATTCTTTTCGGTATAGTGTGCAGTAATATTTTACTGGCCTGGCTGATTAAGGCAATTGTTCTATAATTTGAACATATTTGCATATCACCGCTTTTGGGTATTGGTATTACTTATTGTTTACATAAATATCCGTATAAAAAGGCTCGAAAGGCGTAGAGGCTTAAATTCAGTATACTCGGGTTACACCATACGAACTCTCAGCGAAGCGCACGTCTACTGCCGAGAGTATCGCTCACAGCACGTAAGTCCACAGCTTCAAATGATAATCCTGATATCCGAAAAAAATATATGCCTATTTATAAAAAAATATATCGCTAGCGGAAATCGAACACGCGACCTCTTTAGCACAAAGCGAACGGCTCAACAGAAGATCACCATGAGCATAATTATATACAACAAAGCTCAATTAGATATAAAAATCCTTATCAGTAAAATTGATTTCGTAACTAAATTGTGTAATAATTGTATACGCTGATGTAACAAGTGAACCTGGTTCTACGTGTGAATGGAGCCGGTTTCAACACAATAAATGTGTAATCCACCAACCAATACAATAACGACAAAACTCATTTCAAAGAACTGGGACAATCTGCAGTCAGTGTTGCAAAGAAGTTATAAATAGTAGCCAGTCCACAGCTTCCTTTCACGTTTTCAGGTTTAAATGACGTTATAAATGATTGTAAACTCTTCTCATTGCATGTGCATACCAAACCAACGGTACCACTGAAATCAAAGCTAGTCAAACTGGTCAGAGACGATAGACCAACAGGTATCCGGGTCAGTTTTGTATTCTGTAAATTCAAAACTGTGAGGTTATGAAGATTTTGAAATCCAGATAAAGAAATGGTAGAAATTGGGTTATTATTTAAATTCAGATTTTCAATTTTAGAATTTTGCGGGAAACTGTTATCATTTATCTCTGTAATCATATTATATGATAAAATAACATTTGTAACTGAAGGGGGGAAGTCTGTTCCCTGGATCAGTTTAACAGCGTTGCCACTCATAATGAAGTCTGTTATGTAGACTAAGCTTGAGGAAATTCGTGGAAGTAATGGAAGATTGTTATTGCTCAAGTCAAGGGAGTCCAATAACGAGGGTAAGGAACCATAAGCAGGATCAGCTATATTGTTGTAGGAGATATCAAGAGTCGTTACTCCCTGTAAGAAACTTAAATCTGGAATTTTTGTTAATTTATTGTGGTTAAGAGCGAAGTCGAACAAGGTGTTCTGGTGTGAACGTAAAACGAGACTTAAATTATCGGCATCAGATATTGAATTATTACTTAAGGTCAAGGAAAAAAGTTTATTTGTTTGAGATAACCAGGTCAAGTCTGATATCTTATTGCCTTGTAAATATAACAGTTGTAACGCCTTAAGTTGAGTAAGCGCCTTTGGAACAGAAACCAAGTTGTTATTATAAAGAGAGAAACTTGTTAAAGTATTCGCCAGAGAAGCTAGCGCATCTTGTGGAATGTCAGAGATTGAACTATCGACTATTTTCAACTCTGTTAATTGTGAGAAATACTGAATCCAACCTGGCCACGTTGTTAAACCAACACTATCCAACTCTAATACCAATGAAGTTCGGCCAATGTGTTTCATGACATTTATATTCCAATCCAATATATTGCAATTGTAAATAGCTAAATGTATTAGGTTATCTATAATTAGAAAGGCGTCTGGAAATCTTGTAAAGCGAGCATTCGATAATGTCACAGTTCCAAGCGTAGATGCAGACTCGTTGAATGCCCATTGATCAATAGTCAATAAAGGATTATTCATTAAATAAAGGTTCGTGAGATTTGGTGGTAAACTTCCAGATGGTATTGAGGGGATCTCATTATACTGTGGAAAACAACGAGGATAAATTAATTAATAACATATTAGGTGGTAATCTTGTATCGAGCGCATCTGTGAAAAAAACCGAAGATAAATTAATAACGTATTTAGCAAGCATCAAGGAATATAGACATAATCAGAATGTAGCAGATGAGGTTTGAACCAGGTCCCTTCAGCAGACACCGATTTGCATGGAATCTTGAGTTAACCATATATTACACAGTGTTGTACTATTTATTTTGACAACAAATCAATTGAATTCATATAGCTTGGTCATTGTTTTGTTCACAATTTTTAAAGTTATTTCCCTGTAAAGTCAGATTTTTTAAAGATATATTGTAGGAACGTTATTATAATACTTGAGTTGTATGATACTATGCATATATTTAAATTTGTCAAACCAATGTTTACCTAAAGATTTTGTTAAAAAATAAAAACAATTATGCTTATTTTACGAAGCAAATGTTTCATATTTTGCTAGTTTCCAAAAACGTAATATTCAGTAGTGATACCACTTTAGTTTACTTATGTATTGATATTTTTGGCCACATAAAATCCTTCCCCTCCAAAACACATTATAGAGAAATGGGTACCACACAGATATAAACAATAATAAACACTTTTTCTTGTTTTTATATTACATATTATGCGTACCTGATAAACTAGAAATATTCAATCACCATATTGTGATAAGGAAAACACTTAAACGGTGTAAGTAGAGGCATATTCTCTGAATTCATCGTTAATATATTGGTTGAATTCATAAAAATGTAGACTCAAGTTGTTAGGCGAATAGGTGTTCGCTTGTTAATTAGTTTGTCGTCAGATCATCATGACTGCTCACCGGACATGTTTATAAGTGCTCCGTTCTCCACTTGATTCTATTTGACCATTACACAATGAATGATAATTCCAGTTGTTTGTTGGCTGATAAACAGTTTTTCTAAGCTGACAGTAGCGTCCATTTTTGGAAGCTTGGTTTTTTCAAGCCCAGTTCATTTATTCTGAAGAGCGCGGTAGCCTAGTTGATAGTGTGTTTGTTTACTATCACCGTGTTACAGAGTGCCAGGTTGGAAGCCAAGTCTGGACAGAAAATCAAATCCGGGTTGTGATTTATCGTCTGACACGACCGCTTCTCCAGTCAACCCAGCTGTAAATGAGTACGTGACGCATGGGTTGATAAAGGTAAACACAGCAAGGAAGGGAACTGACCATCCCACCTAACAGTTGCTGCAGCTTAGTACATAAAGAGTTAGCTTCATCCCAGACGGCAGGTAGCTGCCATGAGACATTACTTTATCTTCATGATTCTGGACATGAAAAAAAGAATCATCACCATCATTAAATTAATTTATTCATGATGTTTCTCTCAAGGAGTTCAAAATATCAGCCAAATCTTTGCTCTGCCGACCGACACAGTAGCAGTGCGCGCCAGCCGATCTGCCCTCTCATTCTCTTGAGCACCCACAGTATAATTAATTACTGAGTTAGCAGGTAACCATGGTGAAAATATTACATGAGGACAGAGGTAATTAATATAAAGGAATGATGATGGTGATAATAATGATGATAACAGTGAAGATGATAATAATGATGATAGTTCTAATGTTGCCGATGTGAATATGACAGACCAAGTCTTAGCTTCCTTATGTTTAACTTACCTCTAAATGCAAACTGGTTGAATATAAATTATATTTGGTGACTCTTTGTGGTACCGCTGTCAAACCAAGATCACTGCAATCAATATCGTCTGATGTACAAAGACATTCCTGGAATTTGTAAATAAATCGTTTGATATGGATAAATCGTTCACTTGACCTAAGGTTTTATAATGTTATCTCATGATGTACTGACATCTTCACTTGTCTTTATTAATAATGGCACTCTCTAGAACATAGTCTTTTTTATGGAAGCTCTGAACAAATCACACTCTCTAGAACCTAGTCTTCTTTATGGAAGCTCTGAACAAATCACACTATCTAGAACCTAGTCTTTTTTATGGAAGCTCTGAACAAATCACACTCTCTAGAACCTAGTCTTTTTTATTGGAAGCTCTGAACAAATCACACTCTCTAGAACCTAGTCTTTTTTATGGAAGCTCTGAACAAATCACACTCTCTAGAACCTAGTCTTTTTATGGAAGCTCTGAACAATCACACTCTCTAGAACCTAGTATTCTTTATGGAAGCTCTGAACAAATCAATCACACTCTCTAGAACCTAGTCTTCTTTATGGAAGCTCTGAACAAATCACACTATCTAGAACCTAGTCTCCTTTATGGAAGCTCTGAACAAATCACACTCTCTAGAACCTAGTCTTCTTCATGGATGCTCCAAAGTTGCGGACAGCTGAGAAAAAATCTTGTCGTGTCCATTCCTTGATGTTGTCTGTCCATGTTTGTATTTGTCCTCCTCTGCCTATTTCACTTTCGACAGTTTCATGCAATATTGTTTTTGACAAGAAATCATATATTTGTATTGAAATATTATACTTTATCAGCTTAAATTACTGAACATTTATATAAAATGCACGATCCGAGGTAAAACATGATAATAATTATCCTGCATATTTGTATAATAAATATTACCTTATATGGACAGTTGTCATCTGCACGAGCACAGAGCACGGCGATCGAGATGACAGTGAATTTACAAATTGAGTTCATTATTTGATAGGACAGCCTGAATGAACAGAGAAAAACCAAAGAAAGCAGTATGCATGTTAAATACATAAAAAATGATGTGAAACTTGCTGGAATGACATGCATCTATTAGCATTCTGAAGCTTCATTCGCAGAGGAACTAATATAGGTTTTACCAATTCATTGATTAAAAAATGTATAACAGAACGCAGCTCATCTATGGGGCATGTTGTCAATTGTGTGACGGCCATCTTTAGATTGCCAGTAAAACGTGACATGTTTGTATAGTAACGGCACACGCAGGACAGTTTGGACATCCAAAGCAACAATATTAACAGGTTTCAAGTTAACCTCAATGCTATTATAATTTATATTCACTTTTAATGTTTTCATTTGAAGCAAACTTAATTCGCAATTTAAAAAATAGTAAATACCCCTTGTTCACGTCTTATTGGCATATAGGAAAACGATGTTAAACCCCCTACTTTTCATTGATAATCGACATATCTAGAAATAAGCCCGTAGAAAAAAGGGAGTATGGGATGTTCAAATCCCCATCACCCCACAGGAGATCAAAAATGACGTTCATTTAAGGAATATAGCCCAAAAGTCTGGTACCCATTTTCCAAATATTAACATTTTCATAATCAAAGATCACGACGAAAAAGGAAGGACAAGACGCACGAAAATGAGCTTTTATTATTGGTAACCCCCCCCTCCCCCTTTCACCTCTACTAATGACATATCAACGGTCCTGCTGAGGGATGATATTGTTAGAATCAAGATCCCTCTATATGCTTTCCAAGGAGATGTGGTACTCAGTTCCAGAGACTGAATTGCAAATCACTAGATATTTCAGAACAATGAGTCAGTCTTCATTATACAGCTGTTTGGATTAATCTTAGAAGTTCAATGTACATTTGACGCAACAAGTGCCAATAAACCGGACTTGCGCACGGACGAGCACTCCTTAAAGAGCTCAAGAGCCGTAGAGGATTGACTCTACGATAATCTCCAGGAATCTCCTAATAAGCCAACTATATATACAAGACATTGAGCACACAGTGAACGGCTTAACCACTGCGCCAGGTAGACCACCTCCGCTGAACGAATGTTTAAATTTACCTGTTATTAAATATTACCTGCTATTAGGTGTGAAACCTGTGTCAGCTGAACTTTGTCCATCTACCTAAGAACTCCAAATAAGCAGCCGACTGGAAATTTAAGCATTACTAGGGGAGACATATGTGTTTTGCCCGGAGTTCAGCGACGTCGGCCCATAATCAATTAACCAACAACGACATCACCCCATAACCAACAATCAACAATGACATCGGACCATAACCCATAATCAACAACGACATCGCCCCTTAACCAACAATCAACAATGACATCGGACCATAACCAATAATCAACAACGACATGGGCTCATAACCAATAATCAACAACGACATCAGTCCATAAACAATAATCAAGAACCTGCAAATTAAAGAAAAATTTTAAAGTTAGACAATATTAATGAACTACACACTTACCTATCAACTAATTTCAGTGCAACATACCTGAATCAAGTTATTGAGAAATAAACAGGTGGCGACACTACTGATACAGGATGGCCTTCTCTAGTGTAAAGCTTATTGAGTATGGGAAATCCAACCTTCAAAAATGACTAATTCGACCATACCCTTGATTTTCATGGCTGTCACACAAACTATAATCAGAGTGACCAATGAAAATCACAGATTAGTCAAATTAGTCATAAAGAAGGGTGGATATCCAACTAGTCAGTAGGTTTTATGTCGTTAGGTCATGGATACAGACAAGGAAATCACATAATAAAGTACGCGTGATTTCTAAATCGTTTGCCTGGCCTTGATTTAATTTTTGTGTGTTATCCAAGGAAGAATAGCTGAAATCTCATCTGACGCATGAATCATATAAATGCTGGTACCAATGTCTACGTCCAGTAACGCTGAACTACAGTTACTATGCGTCATATTGTCCACCCATGTGTTGTTTATCTTCGTGCTAATGTCCCTATATGTTGTGTGGGGGTCTATTTAGGCCTATATGTTGCTGTAGTTGTTCATTTGTTGTTGCTATTATTACTTGATCGTCTGTAAAAAGAAGTTCGCTCAGGAGGTTGTTTAGATTGTCTTCTTCATTAGTATTCACAATTCTCCATATGCAATTGATATATGTGATGAATATCAAGAGAGATAGAACACATCCTTGTCGCACTCCATAATGTATGTGAAATTTATCTGATAACACAACACTTGTTTTAACTGTACATTGACGGCCTGTGTAACTACTTCTACACAAGTTGATTAGATGTTGTGGAATCTTAATATAATACTCCATATTATATCAATAACATATAGATATTTTGATAGTATTTTCCGAAGTTGTTGCCTAACTTTTCTTTCGAAAGCTTTCTCATGGTCGACAGATCGATCGATATACAGTTCTTTGTTGATTTCAGTGGGTTTTTATTTTCTGCAAGTTGTCTAAGTTTAAAAATGGCATCTGTACAGTTTTTGTTCCTACGGAATCCCGTTTGAGTGTTGCTAAACCTGGGTTCTATGAATGACATAATCTTCTTTCTAGAATATTGTTGAGATTTTTTCCAGTGTGGCTTAGAAATGAAATAACTCTGTACTTTGTACAATCTCTTTTGCTGTCTGTTTTGCTTCCAGATAGGTATTATTACGACATAGTTTTTCCAGTCTTCTTGTATTTCTTGTGTGTTCCATATTTAATTAAACAGATTATGTAATCATTTTATCACTATATCTACCGCTTCTTTGATTAATTCCACATGTATGTTATTGGGTCCTGTGGCATTGTTTGATGAAGCCGTTTTTATAGCATTTTCTATTTCTGCTATCAATATGTTTAGTTCTAGCTCTTCTGTAATATTGTTTAGTATGTTGTTGTCCCCTCCATCTTTTAGATTTAGCAATGCTTTAAAATATTTTTTCCACTTTTCATAATTCGTTTCTGTTCATTGATTGTCTTTCCATTTTCATCATTTATTATTTCGGTTGATTCATATTTATCTTCCCTGTTTCTCATATTCTTAATTTTCGTGTAGAAATTGTTTTGTGCTTCTTTGTAATCTGTCCTTAATGATTCGCCATATTGTATCCCATCTTTAGTTTTAGCATCTTTAATTATTTTCTTTGTTATTGATTTAGCTTAACTGTACTCGATATAAACTTAGGCTTTTCTTGCAGCCCATTTCTAGAATGTTTGTTTCTTATCTCTTAATGCGTCTTTTCTTCCTCGAGCCCACCATGTTGTTACTTTGGGTTTCCTACCTTTCTATTAAGTGATCGATAATAGATCGTTAGGGGATCTATAACAGATCAATACGTGATCGATAACAGCCCTTTCTAATGCCATTTTGAAGAGTATACATACTCGTTGTTGTAACTAATTTTCTAATTTAGGCTTCACATGCAACTTTCTACAGTATATAGTATTACTTTCTACAGTATATAGTATTACTTTCTACAGTATATAGTATTACTTTCTACAGTATATAGTATTACTTTCTACAGTATATAGTATTACTTTCTACAGTATAATCTCGTAGTATTACTTTCTACAGTATATAGTATTACTTTCTACAGTATATATTATTACTTTCTACAGTATATAGTATTACTTTCTACAGTATATAGTATTACTTTCTACAGTATAATCTCGTAGTATTACTTTCTACAATATACAGTATTACTTTCTACAGTATATAGTATTACTTTCTACAGTATATACTCATAGTATTACTTTCTACAGTATGTTGTATTACTTTCTACAGTATAATCTCGTAGTATTACTTTCTACAGAATATAGTGTTACACCGTAGGGGTATTAGTTGCGTAGCAATTAGGCCATTTTACGGTGTTCAGCAAATCGTAAGTTTGTTTCCGTCTCGTGACATCTTGTTTACAAATCACATTTTTTTTCCGGAGTTATCTAGAAATTATCATTTGAAAAAACGGAGCTACGAATTGTGCATAGTACTCTCGGCATGCATTTTTCCGTATAATCTGGGGGTCTGTAAGAATTATTGTTAGTGTAGTTGGTTGTGTCGTCATCTTTACCACTGTGTCGGTGATGTTATTAAAAGTGATTAAAACAGTAGCAAAGAGAAAGTTGTTTTCGAAATGAGATGCTACGAAGAATATCACGTATACCATGGACAGCTAAAAAGACAAATAAAAAAGTGTTAAGATAAAAAAAACTTCAAAGAGGGCTTATAGTTTTAAGATCAATAAACATCGAAGAGGGCTGACTCCTTAACAACGTCTTAACAAGAAAGATGTGTTTATTTTTGGTCATATAAAGAGACATAACATGACAGTACGAAAAGATTACAGTTCATTTTATAAATCATGTTACTCAATTGAAATTGTTTTTCTCTAAAACTGCTTGTTAAATCGAAAAGATCTTTTGCATCTAACTTGAAATTCTCCATGGCCCAATGGAACCATTTTATGACAATAAAAAATCTTACTAGATTAAAAAATTTCCTCTCTAAATTATACATTTATAAAGGTTAGGTGAATTTACGTAATATTCCATTTTATACATCACAGCCGAGTCTGTCGACTGTCCCTGTTGATGAGGGAAAATAATATTTATTTGTTTACTGTTTTTTTCTCTCTCCAACTCTTCATTAGCTGTTAAGCATAGTATAAATATAATGGACAATTAAAGGCATAATAAAATAAGAATATGTAATCAGTTATTGAATTCTACTGCTGTGAGATGCAACTATGTTTTGATTTTTTCATGCGCATAAAATTGACTCACTATTGTACGTAAATCAAAATTTCCATGAGTGCAAAATGCCTTATCGTTTGTTTAGAAATTTCAGTGCTATGGACAGACTTCGTGAATTTACTTGGCATGAATATCTTCGTGATTTTCACTGGTCATTGTGATGTGTTGTCAAGATTGTCACTAATGAAAAGCAAGGAAGTACTGAAATATGGCTATAGAAGAGACATTATGACATTTAATGTCAGTTGTGCTGTATTTGTGTGTGTTGAATGACGTAATTGTTTAATCGTAAAATAATAGCTAAACTCCAGTTTACTCAAAGGTGAACAGCATATTCGACGTGTTTTTATTTTTATACAGTAAGCATGTGCTAATCCAGATCAAATTGTAAGATAATCCTGTGGTAATCCGGACCAAACTGTAGGATAATCATGTGTTAATCCAGACCAAATTGTCAGATAATCCTGTGTTAATCCGAACCAAACTGTAAGATAATCCTATGTAAATCCGGACCAATCTGTAAGATAATCCTGTGTTAATTCAGACCAAACTGTAAGATAATCCTGTGTTAATTCAGACCAAACTGTAGGATAATCCTGTGTTAATCCAGACCAAACTGTAAGATAATCCGGTGAAAGCACACATATAAGTATCTCGGAGTTTGTGATAACTTGAGTACTCGAACCGCAAACTCCACTATCCTTTGATGGTTAATAGCTATGATATCACCGAATTAAACGTATTTCCGCGGTTGAAAAGACTTGACTTTGTTGTTCTTCATGCTGACCACCAAAAGAGCTTACAGGTCTATGTTGTTCATACATCACAACTGATAGACTCGACTTGCTACATCCACTTTATGAAATTTAGTTACAGTTATGTCCTTGACTGTGATGGCTAATAAGCTCTATGCTGGCCATACTTGTCATTTGGATACTCAGTGCATAGTATGGTCACTGTATATTGATTTTTGATATTACCATGACTTTATAACTATTCTTCACACTTAAGCTACTGCATTTCTCCTTTTTTACAGAAGATGATGGGCCTTTTTTGACGAGTACGCCACATAGCTCTATTCCGTGCAGTATCTTTCCATGTATCTTGATTTGTGTCAAAGGCGTTCAATATACGGTTTTTAAGTATTCATCGTTGCGCTTCTTTTGGCCACTTTGAGAACTTATGCCCTTCTGTAACTCACCGTAGCGACGTAGCTTTGGCAATTGATGATCTGACATACACACCACATCATCCGTCCAATGAATCTATGTCTGCATCAGAATAAAGATACCAGGTAAGTCAATAATACTCACGTGGGAGACAGGTAATGAAGTTCTACTGGTGAACAAATAACACACTATAACTGTCGGATGCCTACATGAACTAATATATTATACACAACAAAACACAGAATACAATCATACAAATGACAATACACAGGATAATCCTGTGTAAATCCAGACCAAACTGTAAGATAATTCTCCTGTATATTGTCATTTGTATGATTTTATTCTGTGTTTTGTTGTGTATAATATGTTAGTCCATGTAGGCATCCGACAGTGATAGTGTGTTATTTGTTCACCAGTAGAACTTCATTACCTGTCCTCCACGTGAGTATTATTTTCATTCTGTTCTTCTAGCACTACGACCTTTTATTGATTATCAGGTAAGTCAAGGACAGTGATATATCTGGAAACTTTTCTTGCCATCTGATATTTATAACTATTTGGAACCAGATTTGTGAAAGTTATTGAGCTTCCTTACATATCGTCTATAGAAGTCCGTGTTTCACTAGCGTATAACAGGATTGGAAACATCACTGCTCTGTAAACTTTCAGATTAGAGTGTAACCTAACTATAAGAAGTACGTTTTTGCCAACCAAACAATACCCACATAAGTCTCAACATAAATTAAGAGGAAATAAAACACGTTGTGAAAGTGTAGGTTCTGTAGACTTACAGTGACGAGCGATATACTGACAGGATGTCCGGAAAATTTTATGTACACTCATCAAACAATTTGAACATCATAAATACATCATAAATGTTGTACACTTAAAGAAGCATCTGTGATTTATAGAAACAAATCAGAAAACAGCAAACAAAATTCGAACTAGACCAGTTTAGCTGACACGTATCTGGATCCCAACATGTATCAATACGTTTTTCTCCAGGAATTTGCATGCTTGTGCTGTAAGTGTATGTTGTTGTATGTGTGTCGATCGACCAGTCTATATTCATAGTAGCTTGAGTATATAAACACCAGACATCTTGACTAAAATCACATCTTGTGTATGGAGGACGTGTGGACTCAAGTTGCGAGGCGAATAAGTACCAGATGAACCGAGACCAGTAGAATAATGGAGACTTTCCAACAGAATTAATTAGGCACCTATTGGGAACGTTTTTGATTATTGTTTGACAATCCGTTGGTCAATATTTATATACTTGGAGTTTCCTTGTCAATTTTTGACATGCCATTCCAAGTATGTAAATAGTAACCAACCGAAAGCCAAACAATAATAAAAAACGTCAGGATTGGGGTCATAATTAATATTCTGTTGGATGTCTTTATTGGAGATGGTTAAGACTGAACGAAAATGGGCTCAATTCGAGTTTTCTGCCTTCTGATATTTTTCATAAATATTGTGTATTTCGTCATGATAACCATTTCCCAAATAAATCATTCACCAACACATTACTGTTACATGCGAAACGTAAGTTATTAACTTGGAGAGTATACGTAAGCTAAATATTTCTAAAAGAGTTCTGGTTGAATTTTCCATTTGGCGAAACGTATACAGAAATTGTTATTGTTAAATTTCATGAACAATTTGAAATACCGAATGCTCGATCTCCCAATATCGCTCCACCGGATTATAATTTGCGTGGATTGCTCTGAAAGGCTGAAAAGAAATGTTTATTGAGATCATCTTCATACACTTATTGAACTGCAAGACGTTATCACCACCGTATTAAATAAATACTATTTCCCAACATTATATATATATATATATATAAGGAATACGTCATTTAGGACAAGATGGCAGTGGAGAAAAAAGTCACAGCTGCCAAAGAATATGTCATTTAGGACAAGATGAACTTAATTCAGAAAAGAATGTATAAATAGAAGCGTGTCCACAATCTCCTATCACATTTTCTGGTCTAATACTCATAATCCAAGATGTCAAATTACTCTCCATGCACGTACACACCAGATTAGGGCTAGAGCTAACATCAAATGTACTTAACTGTGCAAGAAAACTAAGCTGTACGGGAAGACGACTTATTAGAGTTGATTTTAGACTCAAATAAACCAGATTAGGCAAATTCTTCAATGCTAAAGCAGAAATCTGAACAAGAGGGTTGTTGTTTAATTCTAGATATTGTAATACAGAATTCGCTGGAAAACTTGAATCGGTTATCCTAGTTATAAAATTGTATCCTAGATTCATAGATATTGTCTGATTGTGAAAGTCGGTTGACTGAATTGTTTTCAAAGCGTTAGAAGAGAGACGTATATCACTAACATACAATAACTTTACAAGCATTATTGGCGCAGATGGGAGCATATTACTAGAAAGATCCAGGAAGGTTAGATTGGATGGTACAGATCCAGAATTTGGATCAGATATTAAATTTCCTGTGAAATCAAAAGCTGTAATTTGCGTAAAATAGGAGAAATCGGGAATTGCAGTTAGTCTATTCTTATCTATGTACAAAGAACTCAGGGTGCTTGCAAACGGAAACAAGTTTTGACTGAGATGTGTGGCATTTGATATATAATTATTAGTGAATGTTAATGAAGACAGCACGCTGTTATGAGGGAGCCATGACAAGTCATTAATGTGGTTCCCTTGCAAATTTAACACTTGTAAATTTGTGAGCTTTGAGAGTGCTTTAGGAACTTGAGTTAAACGATTGTTGGAAAGTGACAAACTAAATAAAGAATGGATTAGTGTGTCCAGAGCATTGTCCGGAAGAGACGAGAAAGAGCTACCAGAAATGGTTAGTGTACCAAGACGTGAGAAATATTGAATCCATGTTGGCCATGAGGTGATCCCAACTGTATCCAAATAAAGCGTCTGTAGAGTAAGACCAATGTTCTTCATTGCGGTGTCGTTCCAATCTGAAATATTAGCATTTGAAATTGATAAATAAGTTAGAGTTTGCAAGTGTCCAAATGCATTTGGTAACCGAGAGAAAAGCGTGTTTGAGAAATAGGCTGTGCTGAGTGTTGTTGCAGATTCGTCAAAGGCAGCGTCGTCAATTGTTGCTATTGGGTTACTTTCAAAGTGAATATTTGTCAGATTTGGTGGCAGACTTCCAGCAGGTATTTCTGTTATCTGGTTGGTCTGTGAATATAAAAAAGAACATGAAACAAGTTGTTTAAAAAAAATGTAAATGGAAGTTTTGTTTTAAGAAATATATATTTTTTATATCGCCATGAATTAACTGTGAGCTTTGAAGCTCTTATCTCATATGTACTGTGCTCGTCCTCCATAGTTTATATACACTCTATATATAAGTCGAACTATATATAAGTCGAACAGCACAGGCAAAAGCATCATTCCAGAAGATGAGGAATATCTTGTATAATAATTCATTATTAAAAGAAGTAAAAAAAACATACTAAAATGTTACATAGAACCCATACTGTTGTATGGTAGTGAAGCATAGACAATTGGCAATATTACAAGAAAACATCTGGAGGCCACAGAGATGTGGTTTTATAGAAAAATGAAGAAAATATTATGGACACTTAAAAAGAGTAATGCTATAATTCTACAACTGGTCAGCTCAAATAGCGAACTTATAAACTGTAGTAGAAGACGACAGAGTTCCTGGGTCTCATGAGAAGAGGTGGGTTTGAGAACATCATAACAACTGGAAAGATCGAGGGTAAGAGAGACAGAGGAAGACAACGGGAGAAAATGTTGGTTGGCTAGAAAGCCTGGCATGATGCAGAATCATCAGAAACTATATTTACATGTATAACAAACAGAGAATGACCGTATGAAGCGGTCTTCAGCAAGAGTTGTGACTCTGGGTCTTCCACTTCGCGGCCGGTCTACCAATGAGCCAGTTTGTTAAAATCGCCTACAAAGGCGACTAATGGGGCTTCTAACCACCTTAAATTGTCTGGCCATTACACTTTGTGATTTCCTAGTCTGTAAGCGTCCAGTGATGATGTATCGTTGTTCTGTAGTGAGATTAACCATAGTTGCGCATTGAATTTTCAACATAATTTATTCGAGGACCGTCAATCTTGTACAAAAGTTCAATAATATGGTCAAAGTGTCCTGTGTTCATTAAGTTTCATGGGATTCTAATGAACATGTCACGAGTTAGTGTCAAAAAAGTTATTTTTACCTTGACCTATTTCATAACCTCACGAGGTGAGTACAATTAGGGTAACCACGAGAGGTTAATGACCAGGTGGACACAGTTGATAGGTTGAATGATGTCCAATCAGAGAATATCCTTTATAAAAGTAACTCCAAAAAGCTTGCGTTTCTTTTTCTGAACAGTATATAGATACAAGCCATAGATAACTAGGAAACTACAGTTTTACGTCACAGTAGCAGGCGGTTTAAGCAGTTATTGCCGGGTACTATTTTACATTAAATGTAAATGCACGCTGGTTTTCTAGTCATACTGATAAACATTGTTCAACCACTCCATATACAGGTTGACAAGTTGTCCTCAGTAAAATTTAAAAAAAGTTAATGAAACAAAAAGTAATGGAAAATAAATCCATGTAATGATTGTTCTTCTTCTTCTTCTTCTGCGTTCGTTCTCAAACTCCTGCAGATTAGCAGGATGTAGTCCGGAAAACGGAATGCGTTGTGTCATGGTTTACAGCATTGCTGCGATATCTGCGCATTTCGGCTTAACATATCCGACTTCAGCATGGCTTTGGATCACTGACCCTATATAGGATGGGACAGCCAACTCCATCCCATAACCTCCTTAGTCGCCTTTTACGACATGCGTAGAAGGTAAATAGTGTTGCTATTCTTTGCTCCCCTTTCGGGCCCTGGCAACACACGGGCGGAATGACAATTCAAAACTCTGAATAGAAGTGGTTTGATAAAAATATTTTTTCATGAGTCCTACAAGATTGAATACTCTACAATAATGACTTATACATCTTACAAATATGAATTTTACATTCTACAAACATGACTTATACATCTTACAAACATGAATTATAATTCTTTCGTTATTGCATGTATTCCTGTGAAGGAGCTCAGGGAGGCTATATATGGGCTGTGGAAATAAAGGCCGCTTTGCCATAGCAGACGCCGCGACTTGTACAGTAAGGATTGTACCTCACAGAAAGATAAAATACTGTCACAACCATGGATTAAACCCGGGACCTCAAAGGGCATGGGAACGGCATTCTAACCACACGGCCATGCGCTTCACATTATATATTCTACAAGCATGAATTATACATCCTACACGAATGAATTATACATTCTACAAGTATGAATTATACATCCTACACGAATGAATTATACATTCTACAAGCATGAATTATACATCCTACACGAATGAATTATACATTCTACAAGTATGAATTATACATTCTACACGAAAGAATTATACATTCTACACACATGCGTTATATATACTACACAAATGAGTTATACATCCTACACAAATGAATTATACATCATACACAAATGAATTATACATCATACACAAATGAATTATACATCATACACAAATGAATTATACATCAACCTAGGTCGAACAGAATACTACGACATTAAGAATAGAAAAATAAAATATAAATCTACTCACAGCGAACGAAACAGATATATACCCTGCCGTATGTTTGCTGACTTTAGGTGGAATTGCTTGCAAATGTTCATTTTCACAAAGGATTAGCGTGTTCGTGCAGAAACATTCCTGGCAAATAGAAAAATTAAGAGAACAATTACATTTATTGAATCGCGACCACTGGCAAATATAGAACCTTCTGGATTACTGAGAAGCATCATTGCCAAAGTCATATATTTGACCTTTCCCGTGTTTTCATTGGTCAATTTGTATATGCGTAACTCGTTTGTCCCTTGCTCAAGAGGTCAGGAGTTCGAATACCGCTCATGACATCTTGCTTATAAAGTGGATTTTTGGGACATCCCTGAGAACTAATGTTTGAAGCTACGGAGTTATATGCTATGAGCGGTACTCTCGAACGGCGTGGTAGTCGCTACGAACGGCGTAGGGGCCACTACGTTGAGACGAAAGGGGTGCATATGGAGTAAACACGATTGGAATAAATTAAATCTACGCTTTTTGTGCCCTTTTTGGAGTCTATATGGATTTCCCTTTCACAGCCCTTCCGTTGAGACTCAAATTACAAAAATGTACACTAAGACCTGGCTTCAATTGGAAGTGACTTCACGAGACAACGAACACGCCCGATTACGAGTGCAATCACCCGGCTGATCCAAATGCGTACCTATTAAATGTAATTTAAAACGTATTCAAATAATATCTACAATTTTCATACCAACACTTTGTTTCCAGTGTCAAACTTGGTCTTTTACAGCCTCGCAGCAGAGAACAATCATCACTTGTGAGATGAAGTGTTTGAGAAAAGCAGCTATGGTCACCAAACTGACTGGACAGAATAAGAAACAAGGATATCAGAAAAAGAGTAGAAATAATGCATTGTATCGAATATATAAAACATCAGCAGATAAAGTGGTTTGGTCACCTTATGAGATTGGACCCAAGCCAAATACTACTGAGAGCTTATAACAAACGATCATCTAGTTACAGAACCAGGGGAAGACCGAGAAAGAGATAGACCGAAAACATCACGACCACCCTCCACAAACACAGACTCAGTACGACTCAGGCATCTATCTGGACTTGAACAGAAACTTACAGCTCCTACCCATGCGCTTAACGGCAAGTGTGGATGCTATCAACCAGCTTTCAACTGGCAAAAGACAATTACATTTATATATTAGATTTACCAAATCTAAATGTACGTAGTAGTAAATTTATGCATTAGTTTTACCAATTGCAAAAGGTTTTACGGAATCGCGTCATTTGCAAGCGTAAGAATTTGGCTGGTCGAGTTTGCTTGCAATGTATTGGGCTCCATAGCACCCTTTGCATTTGAATCGCGTTTCCTTTTAATCCTTTGTAATCACTTCCAGTGGGTCAGGATACTAATTTTATAAAAAATGTTAAAATAAAGCGAAACTATTATTATATCAAAATATTGATGATTAAAATTACCTTGTACAAGCAAGTATCTTGAGATGTCGACATCGACAGAAAACTACACACTATGACATATGTGCTATACATGAACTTCATCATTGTTGTTTTGGAATTATCTGAGAACATGACAAACATGTATTTGGTCAGACAGAATTATTTAATTATTGATGATAGGAAAACATTTCTAATCTGCAGAGTCTAGCATTTAGTAAGTCTACCGAAGTCGGTTGTCTCTGACCATTGTCGCTAATAAAACGGGGACACAACTCATTTACGTTCTCTGGACTACATCATGTTGGAAATCTAGTAGGGTCATTGTCCTGTTACATGAGAGATTCAGCGGCGGTTGAGAATGAACGCTGAAGAAGACGAACATGTGGAGTCTTTGAGATTATATGCGCTGCTACAGATTTCTAGTCTGTTATTAAAATATGTTAATTTTAGGCTGTCTAAATTTATTTTGATTTTCAAATTCGGCTTTGAGTTATATAATACGGATGCAATAGTACAGTAATACATCTTTCCGTCTTTCCAGATGATAGTATTATTGTTTTGATATAAGAAATATAATCTTCGATACATGATGATGATTGATGTGACTCACAAGACCAATCTGAGCAACAAAGTCTTCCAGAATATGTACAAGAAATCACAACTGGCTTTCCCTATCGTATGATGTTATGTGTCTTGTTAGACGGGCAGCTCTTGAACTAACTGATGTCACTTTCTCTTTTGTCTTTATATCATTCCTGATCCTTTCCCTACATGCAAGAAGATCCATGACATCCTGTTCCCACAACTCCGTGGAGTTAATTCCTGTATCAAGCATATCACGTCTCCGTGGAGTTAATTCCTGTATCAAGCATATCACGTCTCCATGGAGTTAATGTCTGTATCAAACATATCACGTCTGCATACATCTGTGTACCGAAGTAGATATCCACCATGAAATCTTTTCGCAGAATTTAACCATCAAAGGGTTGGCACAGTCACCCCCATCACCAAATCCTCCTTAATCACCCCTGCAACGTAAATGACAGAAATTGTGTTTACTTTTATTTCCTCCTCTTTACATGGACTTACAAACGACTAGATTATTTATTTCAACATAATTCAATAAGATCACCATTAGAAGTCATTTAAGAATATGATTTGTGTGACTTATAGAATACAAAATAATAATTATATAATAATAAGCAGCAACTACATGAAGAAAAGATTGGATATATCAACAATCGTCATGTCCAGACTAAAGGGAAACGCCATATTAGCAAGATTGTAAGAATTCCTTCACACAGTGGCAGCGTGATTGTGAATACTAGGAATTTTGGTGACCTGGGAAAGCTATAGCTTCTGAGCCATATCCCAACCTTTTTCAACTTTGACAGTAAATAAATTAAATTTGGCTATGTTGTCCCTTAGGATTGCTTTTGACAATCAAACTATTTGGGTAGATTCTCTGTCCTCCCCCCTTCTTTTAGTTTCGCTCCTACACAATCCTCGACAAATAAAAGGCCTGCTGTCTTATTTGGAATAATCCTAATAACGCAATGCATGTGAGTTTTGCTGTGATTTTAATCGTTTACTTTTTGTTTACTTTGTTCCAACCGTCAATGAAAATCGCGGGAAAGACAAATGCATCATTTAGAATAATGATTTCCAATGTGCTAGCAGATATTATAGTTATCTATGGTCGCGACACAAATCAGTCATCTATTATTCATGAGTGCATGAACTTGGACATTCTCTGCAGGCAGGAGATATGAGTGCATGAACTTGGACATTCTCTGCAGGCAGGAGATATGAGTGCATGAACTTGGACATTCTCTGCAGGCAGGAGATATGAGTGCATGAACTTGGACATTCTCTGCAGGCAGGGAATATAAGTGCAGGAACGTGACATTCTCTGAGGCAGGGAATATAAGTGCAGGGATTGGCCATTTCTGCAGGCAGGAAATATGAGTGCAAGAATTTTATACTCGCTGCAGGCAGGGAAACGAGAATTAAGAATAGTTAGAACAAGCCAAAGTGTTACCATAATACTATTGTAAAAATAAGAATTCTAACATATTACACCAAATTTATGTTCATGTGTAGCTCAGAAGTAAACATGGATAACAAATACACAGCTAGAAGACCTAATAGTGCCCTCGAGATATCAATATTTAGAAGAATAGGGATAATTCATGGATAGAGAAGACAAACAAAGAGGTCCTGACAACACTCGTATGAAATAATACAAATTAAATGAAATACAGATCAAATAAATACAATATTTTGGACATCTTAAAAGATATGAAACTTTGTTGAAGACCTTACTCGAAAGTATAGGTGAAGGGGAGTCTAGCGAGAGGGAGGAAAAGATGCAAGTAGGAGGGAAATATCAGAAAAAGGACAGATACAGTTTGTCAGACAAATCAAGGCAAAACACAGAATAAGTTGGAGTTTTCTTTCAGTCAACCTTTGTTGCGAAAACGCCACTGGATGATAGTGATGAAGTGTTGTAAACAAATTCAGTTTTTCTGATGTATTATGAAGTTAATAGAGAACATGTTTATATCAGAAACAACATGCAACAACATATACCACTTCTGTTAGCAACAACATACAACATCAGAAACGAAACTACTTCTGTTATCAACAACATACAACAACAGAAACGAAACCACTTCTGTTATCAACAACATACAACAGAAACGAAACCACTTCTGTTATCAGCAACATACAACAGAAACGAAACCACTTCTGTTATCAGCAACATACAACAGAAACGAAACCACTTCTGTTATCAGCAACATACAACAACAGAAACGAAACCACTTCTGTTATCAACAACATACAACAACAGAAACGAAACCACTTCTGTTATCAACAACATACAACAACAGAAACGAAACCACTTCTGTTATCAACAACATACAACAACAGAAACGAAACTACTTCTGTTATCAGCAACATACAACAGAAACGAAACCACTTCTGTTATCAACAACATACAACAACAGAAACGAAACCACTTCTGTTATCAACAACATACAACAACAGAAACGAAACTACTTCTGTTATCAACAACATACAACAGAAACCAAACCACTTCTGTTATCAGCAACATACAACAGAAACGAAACCACTTCTGTTATCAACAACATACAACAGAAACCAAACCACTTCCGTTCTCAATAAACTCGTACACTTGTGTGATTCAGATGTTCAAGACATAAATCTACGAGCCCCCTGGAGTACAATAATATCAGTTCATAGCCATTATACGAGACCGTCGGTGTATAGAAGACCTTTCAACAGAATGAATTAGGATCCCATTCGTTACTTTTTAAAATTACTTTTTGGATATCGATTGGCCATTATTTATATACTTGTAGTCACTTTGGCTATTTTAGGTATGCGATTCCAAGTTTGTAAATAGTGACGTACCGAAAGACCGACAATAATAAGAAACGTCACGAATTGGGTCCTAATTATTTCTGTTGAAAGGTCTTTAAGAAGACGGTCTTTCCATAATCAAAACTTAACGCAAAACTTACAGAACAATTGTAAATTTATTTGTAATCAGGTACAAATGTCAAATAACAATTTTAAAAAAAATGTGTTACCTGCTTGAGTTGACAAACTGCTATTGGTACAGGATAAGCAGACAAAACGTTGAACACGCATGTCTTATCTTTGTGCTCTGAATTGAACTGAATTAAAATTAGACATACTGGCTAATAGGAAAACAATACATTTAAAACGAATCATTTCAGTATTCCCATGAATTTCATGAACGGTCACATAATGTATACTCATAGTAACCAGTAAAAATCATTGGGATAGTCAAGTGAATCGATAAGTAGGCTTGTTTTCCAATTAACCAGTGGATCTTACATCGTCGATGGTCACCGTTAATGCTTCGTTAGGGTTATAGGCTTTGACGATATTATATATCTGCTCACAAACAGTGGTGAAACATGCTTTCTTCATACACACGTAGATCCATATATTTAATGAAACGTCTTCTCTAAATATACAGACACACATAGCTATATATCACTAATAATATAGCAAATATATATAACTAATTTGGGTTATTCTGTAGATGTCAACTTCAATAACACGGGCCATCGGGACACCTAGGACATTCAGGTTACCGCCATTAAGTCGCGCTTCTCTGACCACCAGACCCGTCTTGCGCGTGAGAGCCGCTACATTTACCAATATCGCACTCTTAAACCCGACGGCATCAATGAGTGCCTGTCTCATGTTTGTTTCTAATTGTTCCATATTTTCTGTTTGTTTAGTGTCACATGTATGTAGTAATTTGTGTATATCCTTTGTTCGATGTCGTTTCACTTCTTCCAATCAATCTATTTTACACATGCCAATGTGAACGTCCATATCCTTACTGTCCATTTTCTGTTGTATATTTTAATTTCTCTCATGATAAAGGCCTTTTGATCGAAACGTCGATTTGTGTGTGTTATTATGTGTGTCTTTAGTGATTAGCACAACTTCATTACCCTATTCCTGGATTAAGATGGTGGATTTCAGTATTGCGCAGTAAGTAAATCTTATCTATATAACTAAACACTGCATACTCTGTGAGTTGAGGTCTCCTTGGTTTGAAACAATGAAAGAAATTTAAAGAGTAGGGGTTCTCAATCCTTCTTTTTAGAGTAACCCCCACCACCTCATCTTCTTTAACAACAATTTTGATTCCAAGGACCCCCCCTCCCCCATGGGACATAAAAATGATTGTTGACTTTCTTTAAAATTATACATGACTAATCAGGGTTTTATATATATATATATATATCATGAATATTTGTTCAAAATATCTGCCCTCACCTGAACCTTCCCCCCCTCCCCTAACGAGTCTACGACCCGCATACAATATTGTTTTTCTCAGATAAAACTTTAATTATACGTGGCTCCCAATTTTCATTATAGCCCACATTGAGAGCCACGACTCTAGAAAATAGCCTCCCCCCCTGACCCCAGCACTAGCAATAGTTGCACATAGAAATAAATTTCATCGCTCGCAATATTTGGAAATCTCAGGACACAAACATCGCAAAAATTGTTCAACCTTATCTTAAGATATATAGAGCTCCACTACACAGTTTTATGGTTATCAGCTTAGATGAATGACCCGATGTTCCGGTTACATGGCGCTTCGGAGACAAATTGTTAATCCAAATAATTTAATTTATTTACACATTCTCTTCGTAAAACGAATATATTTAATACATTCGTAAAGTATTAATTACATTATAGGAATTATTTGGAGCAAGATGGGCTCAGGATAGCGAAGAAATTATAAATACTGGTCAGCCCACAGTTGCCTTTAACGTTGTAAGAAGTTAAGGGTATGATCAGAGATGCAAGACTTTTCTCCTCACATGTACAAAGTAAGTTCCTTGCTCCAGTAAAGTCGATAATATTCAGACTTGTGATAGATCCAAATCCTAAAGGAAGTCTAGTGAGTTTAGTGTTTGAGAGATATATTTCTTGAAGTACAGGTAGATTTTGTAGAGCGATGTTTGAAATTTTCACAATTGGGTTATTGTCTAAATGTAAAAACTTAATTTGAGAATTATCCGGAAAAGATGTATCGGAAATTTCCGTTATTAGATTAGATTGAAGCTCGACTACAATTGTGTAAATTGTGACGTCCGTATCTCTGATCACCCTTATAAGGTTATTAGGAATACGTAAATCTGAAACATAGTGTAAATCTGACATAATACTAGGAATATATGACAGAAGGTTGAATCCTAAATCTAAAGCAGACAGTGATGGAGGCATAGATCCGGACTGAATGTCGGATATTTTGTTATTAGTAAGATCTAGATCGTTGATATTTACCAAGAAATCTAGGCTGGGTATTTCTGTCAATTCATTATTATGTAGATCAACGTTATTCAAAGTGTCGGCGAATGGGCGCAAGGCGTCGCTTAGTTGTTTCGCGTCAACGATATTATTATTATTTAGTGACAAGGATAGCAAAGTACTTGACTTCGCTAACCATGTTAAATCGATTATTTTATTTTCTTGCAAGTTCAGCATCTGCAGGGCAGTCAGTTTTGATATTGCTTTAGGTACAATAGTTAAACTGTTCTTATACAGAGATAAGCTGGTCAAGCTGGTGGCTAGTGTGTCGAGAGCATCGTCTGGAAGTGATTCGATTGAGTTCGAGATCACACTTAACTCGCTAATACGAGAAAAGTAATGAAACCACGAAGGCCATGTAGTTAAACTAACATTGTCTAGATAAAGTGTATTCATAACACGACCTATTTGTTTCATGGCGTTCGGGTTCCAATCTAGAATATTAGTATCAGCGATACTTAAGTCTGTGAGTGCATTTAGATGAGAAAAAGCGTCTGGGATCCTTGTAAAGCGACAGCTTGAGAATCTTAGAATTTGTAAAGTGTTAGTTGATCCATCGAAAACTGTGTCATCTATTACGGATAATGGATTATTAAGAAACGATATCTCCTTCTGATTTGATAGCAAGCTGCCAGCTGGAACTTGTGTGATCAGATTGTCCTGGGAATAAATGACAGAAGTACATAAATACTTGAGTTGTTAAAATAATTTCTTCATGAATAATATGACACATTTATATAATAATCTATACAAAGATACTATCTGTTTCTGTTCTGTTACTAGCGACACAACATTTCCTGCCGTAAGTACGTTAGTTGTTCATCCGGACAGATGAAGGCAATGACAAATTACTGAACATACTGTAAACAAAAATAAACAAAAATCAATACGGTTAAAAGTGTCCGTGCTGATTTCTCCGTGAAATTGATGCTAACATATGGGATGCGAGTCTTGAACAATAAATTAATAATAATAAAAATAATAATAGTAATAATAATAATAATAATGACACTAATAAAAAGAATAATGATAATAATATTAATAATGATAATAATAATAATAATAATACTATTCATAATAATATATTAATAATAATAATATTAATAATATTAATAATGATATAATAATAACAATAATAATAATAATAATAATAATAATAATATTAATAATAATAATAATAATATTAATAATAATAATAATAATAATATTAATAATAATAATAATAATAATAATAATAAAAACAACAAAAAATAATAAAACACATAAACCGCCAGGGTAATAAGGATGAAGCAGTAGAGACATCAGCATAAAAAGCTCTCAACTTCTCAATCCTCAGCCATTCTGAGAAATATAGACAGATCACGTCTAGACCATTCCCTGATGCTGTCAATCCAGGATTTTCTCTGACATTCTCTTCTCCTTACACCATCGACAAAATTATTTTAGAAAATGATTCGTATCACGTTAGATGTTTCAACCAAACAGGCTTACACCGTTTCACCACTGACAAAATGGTTTATTTGATTACCTGCAAGTTTGCGTCCTTACTGTCGTACGAATATATTGTATTCTTGTATTCTTGTATTGTCTTGTATTCTTGTATTGTCTTGTATTCTTGTATTGTCTTGTATTCTTGTATTGTCTTGTATTCTATACAACTAATTATCAACAAACATCTATATCACTGTATTCAAAGGTCTAAAGCTTTTTTTACCGTGTCTGTATTGAGTGTCTAATTTTCATTTCAGAATAAAAGTATACTTAACCTAGAATTTTGAATAGATTGCTCTTTACTAGTACTAATCTTACTTTTCCAAATCAAATTTAACCTCGCAATGACAGCCATCCCCGTCTCAAGTCTGAGCTTAATCTCATTTCCCGAACTGCCATCATCACACAATAAATAAACATGATCGATGAGAATTAACAGCAAGATAGATGTGGTTTTATTAAATGCGAGATAGATGTGGTTTTATTAAATGCGAGATAGATGTGGTTTTATTAAATGCGAGATAGATGTGGTTTTATTAAATGCGAGATAGATGTGGTTTTATTAAATGCGAGATAGATGTGGTTTTATTAAATGCGAGATAGATGTGGTTTTATTAAATGCGAGATAGATGTGGTTTTATTAAATGCGAGATAGATGTGGTTTTATTAAATGCGAGATAGATGTGGTTTTATTAAATGCGAGATAGATGTGGTTTTATTAAATGCGAGATAGATGTGGTTTTATTAAATGCGAGATTGATGTGGTTTTATTAAATGCGAGATAGATGTGGTTTTATTAAATGCGAGATAGATGTGGTTTTATTAAATGCGAGATAGATGTGGTTTTATTAAATGCGAGATAGATGTGGTTTTATTAAATGCGAGATAGATGTGGTTTTATTAAATGCGAGATAGATGTGGTTTTATTAAATGCGAGATAGATGTGGTTTTATTAAATGCGAGATAGATGTGGTTTTATTAAATGCGAGATAGATGTGGTTATATAGAAGAATGCTAAGAGTATTATGGACATCTAGAAAAAACAAACGAGGACGTGCTGAAATAGTGAAACTCGAGATCAGGGTTACTTAACGATAACAGAAATAGACAATTATTTTGGTGAGGATATGAGACAAGGAAGTCTAGAGAAAATAGTTGCAGCAGCAAAGATGGAAGGCAATTAAGATCGAGGATGACAACGTGAGAAAATATTAGATAGTTTGACATCCTGGCATGGCAAAGAGTATATAATAACGATCACGATAAAAGATGAAATAAGAAAGTTATGGAAATCGCGATCAATTACGCTATACATCACGGCACAATGTGATGATTGCTATATCCTTAGTAAGATATGCTACCAATTGTTTTACTTGAACTCTAAGAATGAACTGGGCAATTTCACGCTGAATGCATTCGTTTTTGTACTTTGTCTTTGTAAATGTTGCTATTCGTATGACAGTATGGTGATATGAAGACGATGATATGATTACAAGGATGATAATGGCAAGAATAGTAATAATACTACATAATAATATATAATAGTATACTAGACATAATATTAAGAATATTAGAAATAATAATAATAATAACTTCGGGAGTACGACATTGTAGTTCTACATCTGTTGTCGCCATCTCTAATGACATCGATCTGATGGCGACAACAGAGGCAGAACTACAAGAATTAACAAATCGAAATATCTAGTAAAACGATTTCACATGGAGATCAATGCATATAAGAGTAAAGTTGTGGTGAATAGATGTACTAATTAATCTCATCCAATATAAAGCTTAATGGACGGCTTATCATGACAAGATTAATCATAATTTGGAAAAGCAGAATCAGCACCCGTGTTAGGATTAATGTATTCAAACCATTGGTTTTATCAATATTTCTATATCGCTGTGAGACCTTGACTCTAACTGCGGACTTAGAGAGAAAAATCAAGGAGTTTGAAAATAAAATGCTACAGGCGTGTGTTGGGTATCTATTACCGAGAACGTGAGGCTAATGTGTTTGTGCATGACAGAATTAATCTAATAGAAGAAGTTATGTATGTGAAGTAGGTACACAAGGAGTAGTAATATAAGGATCTTCATTTTCTGCACAAAAAATAGTTCGCTAGCTGCGAAGCACCTTGTTGGAGGGAAGATGCACAGTGGATGAACCAGGCAAAATACCAGATCGTCTCGTAACATAGACCCCATCCGATTAGAAGGGTTCTGCTATAAGCATTGCATTAAGCGGAATGTTGAAGTGTTCTGGGTACGAAAGAAAGCTCATAGAAACCACCCCATTGCACATAGGAGATAGGAGACAAGAGCAAGTTGTTCGCAATTCCTGGGAATATTAACAAACTGTGAATCGGTGTAATCTGACAGTCATCAACTCCATATTTGTGCTTATACATGCCATCGTCTGAGGAAATGAATGTGCAAACAAGCTTGCTAGAACAGCGATATATAAGAACCGGACACGCAGTGGACTGAACTGATATTTTGAATTTGATTAGGGAGATATCAAGAATGACCGATATAGCAAATGTTTGTGGAGAGATATCACGAGTGACCGATATAGCAAATGCTTGTGAAACTGCAACTTTAAGAAGAATATTTGGACATCATGTAAAAAGGGGTGTGGATTATAAGAACTTCATGTAAGTAACCAGAGAATACTGATATGCCAACACAGTAGGTGTGGTCAGTCGCTACACGCTGAGGGATATTTTTAGGACGAGATCGGTCCGAGAACTTAACGATTGATGGTTCGATGTTCAGTGAGGGAGCATGCAGTTGCGTCTGTGGGTCTTATAATGGCTCACTAGACAAACCACCCATGCAACAGAAAACCGTAGTAGATGACATGCCTTTATATTGAGGTTATCTTCTTATAGAAGCTTCATGGCACGTCATCTATACAATCCCGTAGCCGTAACATTCGATAACTGTTACCATGTTGTTCCGACAGGCCGACGGTGTGCTTGAACTAGTTATGGGCGCAGCGTGGGTGGTCGGAACAACAAAGAAACCTGTCTCAATGGCCAGAGTTCTGCCCTGATGTCGACGTCTGTTTCAGCAACATTAGACTCGAAACACCATCGAGTCGGATGGCTGCTGGTACAGATGGCGGAGCACTTATGGGAATGCCCCACGTGCTGTGAGGCCAGCTTCTAATCAAGAATCAAGAATCAAGAATGTTCAGTGAGGACGATCTTACGACGAACTAATTAAACCAATATCTACTCGTGAACAATATCCTGTATAATTAACTTACGTCAAATAATGTGCTTGTGTACTGTGAATAATGAGTGCTGGTTATGAACGGCATTGATGTGAATCCCCTTGCAGTACAGAAAGCAAATGTCCCACTGCACATACATTTCTGTTATGGAAGAGTGTGTCATAATGAGAACAGAATAAGTTATAATCAAATAACACAACAGGTAAAGTAAGGAGGAACATGCGATTGAGATTATAATCTTGATAGAACTTCTTCTTCTTTCCTTCCTCTTTTACCCTTTACGGGTGTCGAGGGAGATACAATGTTCTTGTTCTCGCTTTTCTGGCAGCTTCAGATAATGTTATTTGGTGTTCGTGTAATGTCTCTTTGATGTTGTCGATCCAGCGTACTCTAGGTCTACCTCTGGCTCTTCTTTCTTCTTCTCCTCTCTTCGTATATGCTCTATAATCTAATGAATCACACGGCAATCTTTCCGGATGACCAAACCATTGTATCTGTTGATTTTGTATGTATTGTAGAATTGATATCACACCCACTCTTTCTCTTATGACACCGTTTCTAATTCTGTGTCTTCTGGTCACTCCTGTGGCTTTTCTCAGACATCTCATCTCTGTTGTAACCAGTTGTCTCTTATGTTTTGTTGTTAAGGACCATGTTTGACATTGGTAGCACAGGGTTGGAATGAAGATACTTTGGATAAGATGTTTTTTTGTTGACATTGGTAGAATTTTGGGTTGCAATAAAGGGGATAATTGACGCAGTATTTGATTCCCTTTCTTGATAGAACAATGAAACAAAAACGATGTTTCAAAAGTTCATGGTTTATTATTATCAAGTACCGTTACGCATCGTAGGTTGGCTGCATCGGACCCCCAACATCATCTATATCTTTTTTTTGTCTTGATAGTGCATTCTTAAAGAGTACTAGAAGTAATATCCAGCGTTACCCGGAGTATCTTCTATATCTTGTCTTGATAGTGCGTTCTTTTATAGTACTAGAAACAATACCCGGCGTTGCCCGGGTGAGAATTTAAATAAAGAGTACTTTAACAAACATTTTTTCAATGTTTTTCCAAATTCAGCTTTATAATTAATAGGCTCAATAAAACACATACCCAGTTCCAGAATAGTACAAAGATATAGCATGTGTAGAATTTAATTTGTTAATAATTAGGTATTCCGATCTTTCACAGTGGTTTATGCATGTAAATTCAAGTATGAAGCAAATTCAATTCTCGCCAGTCTCAAACTCTTTTAGAAGTGGTCTTTGTCTAGCCCCCATAAATATGTTAGACCCTTAAATACAGTGTATAATATGAACATACACAGGCATATGTAGGCCTATGGTATTTCATGGATACGTTTATTAAAAAAATCAACAGACGTGAATATTTAAACTTATAATGTAGCGGTGACTGTATTGTATCTTTTTTATACATGTTCAATTAAAAAAAACCCACTGTTTCTGGGAACTAATACCGAACACAACACCAGCAGGATTCTGTCAAAGCGAAATGTTTTTCCACTACGTTACCACGACGATGTATTTGAGTACGTAAAATAGTGTTTATATACACATTTTATAACGTGGCAAGAAATGTCACGGTCAGTGAGGTAGTAAGGTATTAGTACAACAATACTTTTGAACAGTAATTATCAACTTTTAAAATTTGTCATACGGACTACGGTCAAGATTATGTTCCAATGAGTCAACATGCCAGACAACATCAGAACCGGTCAACCCTTTGAGATTTCTAAACTGGGATCTCATATCTCTAAAATCTCAAGATGTTTCCCTTCCATTTCTGTTACTCCTGCCTACCTCTTGCTCTCGCCGCCCCTCAACTCTAGATCCAAGTAAGATCTTCAACAAGTGTCATACCTTTTCTTTTTTTATCTCTGAAAAAATTTATTTGTTCTCTTTTGATTTCCTTTAATAGTTCACATGCTTATTGCTGCAAAAACATCTATTTTTTTTACTTTTTCCACGAAGTTCTTCATATTCTTCTACGCATTATTCCGTCCATGAAACCAACTACCCATCAGAGTCACAGGAGTACTTTATTTGATGTATCAGCCTACCGAGTCAAGGTTGTAGTAGTATTACATTTGATGTATCAATAGACAGAGTCAGTCGTAGGAGTACTGTATTTGATGTATCAATAGAGTCAGTCGTAGGAGTACTGCATTTGATGTATCAATAGACAGAGTCAGTCGTAGGAGTACTGCATTTGATGTATCAATAGACAGAGTCAGTCGTAGGAGTACTACATTTGATGTGTCAATAGACAGAGTCAGTCGTAGGAGTACTGTATTTGATGTATCAATAGAGTCAGTCGTAGGAGTACTGCATTTGATGTATCAATAGACAGAGTCAGTCGTAGGAGTACTGCATTTGATGTATCAATAGACAGAGTCAGTCGTAGGAGTACTACATTTGATGTGTCAATAGACAGAGTCAGTCGTAGGAGTACTGTATTTGATGTATCAATAGAGTCAGTCGTAGGAGTACTGCATTTGATGTATCAATAGACAGAGTCAGTCGTAGGAGTACTACATTTGATGTGTCAATAGACAGAGTCAGTCGTAGGAGTACTGTATTTGATGTATCAATAGAGTCAGTCGTAAGAGTACTGCATTTGATGTATCAATAGAGTCAGTCGTAGGAGTACTGCATTTGATGTATCAATAGACAGAGTCAGTCGTAGGAGTACTACATTTGATGTGTCAATAGACCTAGTCAGTGTCGTATGGGTACTTTATGTGATGTATTAACATACAGAGTCCTATAGAGATTTATATCTACAGCAATACTGATGAGTGTGAAAGAACTCTTGACATGTCCATTCTTTCATGTTGTCTGTCCATGGTTTCCTTTTCTCCTCCGCTCCCCCACCTTCAACTATACCATGCACGATTGTTCATGGCAGGGAACCATGTCGCCATACATATCCAAATCATGCATGTTTTCGTGGTTTTATTATTGAATGTAGTCATGTTTGTCAAATCATAATAATACAACAACAATTTTCAGTTCTTTTGTTTGGTGAAAGTAGATTCTAATAGAACCTGGGTAGATTATCGAACCCATGTAGATTATGGAACACAGGTAGATTATTATCGAACCCAGGTAGATTATGGAACACAGGTAGATTATCGAACCCAGGTAGATTATGGAACACAGGTAGATTATCGAACCCAGGTAGATTATGAAACACAGGTAGATTATCGAACCCAGGTAGATTATGAAACACAGGTAGATTATCGAACTCGGGTAGATTCATTACCTGATAAGGACAGTCTGTTCCAACATTTGCTGCCAAGAGAATGACACAAGCCGCGAAGAAAGGAAAATGTAACACCGAGGACATTGTCTCAAGCAATGTAAACATAAACAACTGGTGTTTTTCTGCAAGAAAAATTATTAAGCATATAGTAAAATAATGAGAAACTATACATTGGCATTGTAGTCTTGACAATATTTAACTACGTTTTTAGCTTAATAAAAAATTAGTTACCATGGAATTGTCTAGTTTGTTTCTGTTAGTTGGCTGGTATTTAGCTGGTACTAGTTATTCTGGTAGGTTTAGTAGATTTGTTTATCCACTAGCTCAGCGGCTCTTAAAATTTTTATTGTGACCTCCTTCTGGGACAATTATTCTTCTGTGCTCCTTCTGTTGCCTACACTTGTTTACTTGTAGAATCGTGTTTGTTAGAGGGGTGTTAAGTAGAGGAATGATAAATAGAGGGGTGTTAAGTAAAGCGAAATGTACGCCACTATTTTTTTAAGTGAAACACGAAATGGCGTATTGCTGACTGATGTATGTGTCCATGAGTGTCATTCTGTCACACGCACAACAACAACACCACACTCACACAACAACACCACACACACAGACACACACAACAACAACAACACACACCAACACCACACACACACCAACAACAACATAACACACAGACACAGACATAGACACACACAAACACAGACACATACACAACACACACACACACACACACCACGTATACATCCTATGATTATGCTTCTTCTGTAAATTTAGCATACCGCTGAGAGTTGGTAACTTCTCGGTAGGAAAACAGCTCTTAAGAAACTACTCTTCACATATCAGGGTAAACGAGCTTAATCGTTCACAATTTCTGGGAATGAAAACAAACAAAAACACTACTATATTAATGTATACCGTAACATGCTACGTTCTTACCTTACAACAATTCTGTTCTTATCTCTTTACTAACAGGAAGCACAAGAAATCGTCTGATTGATAGTTTAATCTACTAAAATGTGTTTGTTGCTGTAATCGTAATCATTAATCAAAAAAGATTATGATATGGGTTTTCTCCCACCAACTTTGATGTAAAAATGTTTTTGGCTTTTATTTCTGTTAAATTTTAATTACATTTGTACATTCGTTATCGTAACTATTCTCTTTTCTTTTATGAGCTACCGGGGTTTCTTGATTCTTGATTAAAACTGACTTTACTTCACAGTATTCCCATAAGTGCTCCGCCCTCCGTTCCAGCAGATATTCCAGTGTATGTAGTCTCAGAGTCCCGGTCAGTTGTTGATTGTGTGATCTTCGGAACTTTCCACAAAATTTACTGTTTCTTCCCTCACCTCTAGATACTCACATTTCTAATATTCTCATTTGTATACGTTCTCAACCTCATTGACATCATCATCTTGAAATGAATTTATTACTGCCTTCATTAAATCTGCTTTATCTCTTCTCAGCAATGTGCCGTCTATTACCGGATTGCCTACCAATAAGTCAGCTCTCTCGTTTCCTCTGACCCCAGCATGACCAGGTCAGTATATCCATGTAAAGCTCTTCATTTTGTTCCGGGGTACGAAAGAGAAGCAAAGAACAGTATGACTGTTATCTTCCAATGTATGCTATAATAGGCAAATAAGGAGGATTAGGGATTGCGATTTCCATCACATCGCAAGGTGAAAGTGACATAAAAGCTGTGATTAAGTTAGTCATGCAAGTTTGAAAGGCGCAGATATATCAGCCAAGATGTAAGCCTTGACACAGCGCATTCAGTTCTCTGGACTATATCGTTCTAATTAGTAGGAGTTTTATGATGAACACAGAAGAAGACTTTGTATTTATATTCTATAACCCTAACAAAGGAACCAGAGAAGCTATACTGAGTATCCGGCTAGTGATAGATAAATATATAGAAGTCCGAAAAAGTATCTATATTTGCTTCATAGACTACAGCAAGGCCTTTGACAGAGTCCAACATGAAAAATTAATCAAATGTCTTACAAAAATAGGCATAGATGGAAAAGACATCAGGCTGATTAGAAATATATATTGGGAACAAACTGCATCAATAGGGTATGAAAACAGCTACTCTCCATACATAGAAATAAGAAGAGGGGTAAGACAAGGATGCATTTTATCACCAAGCCTATTTAATATCTACACAGAGAATATCTTTAAAAATATAGAAGAAATACCAGGACTCAAGATCAATGGGAAAATAATAAACAACATTAGATATGCAGATGATACTGTTATTTTATCAGAAAGTGAACATGAACTACAAAGACTAATAGATCAAGTCAATAAATCAAGTAATGAATATGGACTGGATATAAACATTCAAAAAACAAAAACCATTATAATCAGCAAAGACACAGAAGAACAGGAGGTAAACATAAACATACAGGGAGAGAAACTACAACAAATAAAACATTATCAATATCTTGGACACATAGTCACAAATGATGGCAGATGTGAAACAGAAGTTAAAAGGAGAATAGGAATGGCTAAAAGTACCTTCAATGACATGAGGAAATTATTAATATCTAAACAAATTACAAACAAGTTAAACATGAGAATTATAAAATGCTACATCTATTCCATATTAATGTATGGTTCAGAAACATGGACACTAAATAAACAATTAGAAGACAAAATTGATGCCTTTGAGATATGGGTATATAGAAGAATAGGGAGAACATCATGGAGAGAGAAGAAAACAAATAAAGAGGTGCTAAAGACACTTAATATGAAGAAAGAACTACTAAGAGAAATAAAGATCAGGCAAATAAAATACTTTGGACACATTAAAAGACATGACACCCTATTGAAGACCTTACTTGAGGGTAAAGTCAAAGGGAAGCGAGCAAGAGGTAGGCAGAGATACAAGTGGGAGAGTAACATTACACGATGGACAGGTTGCAGTCTAGCAGAGTGCACCACCAAGACAAGAGACAGGAGATGTTGGAGATACGTTGCAGCCAACCTTCGTTGCGGAGACGGCACTTAATGATGATGATGAACCCTAACAACCCAGGCAATAATATATTAGTTTTTTTCCTCGGGTACCTGTGTACCTCGGGTACAGACGTGTACCTGTAGATGGGTGTTAAGTGTTGATAGGAACACTTCTGTTTTCAAACTACAGTCACTGATCTGCCAGAATGATACTCTTAGACATTTGATTGGTCCTATATGTGCGTTCTATTAGGTCTAAATTTGTCTAAATTAACATATGTTGCAATACTAGATGTATTGCACGACGATTGATCTGAGTCCATGTTGCAATGCTAGATGGATTGCACGACGATTGATCTGAGTCCATGTATATTCAAAGCAGCATCGAAAATAAATTGGCAGGGAGATTCAGACACTCATGATTATTGGAGGGGATAAAAGCAGTCACAAAGACGCTACAACGGAAATGAATTTAATTAATATAAAAATTGATGGGGGCCTGGATGCTGATATTTTCCAGGGGCAAAAATTACTAGTACCAAATATGCTTCGACGACCCGTGAATATGTTTCAACCGTGAACAAATAGTCCACATTGGCTATTTTTTGAGGTTTTTACTATAAAAAATAGTGGGGGCCTCTGCAATCCAGTTACTATGATCTCAAGTAAGTCTGACGATTGACCAGCGACATCGAATAATGAATGCACATGTCTCTGGCCAATGCAGATATGTTTACCACGGACAGAGAGAAGTTCAGAGTACCCGCTATGAAAACAATATTCTGGACAGGATATATCACTTGATATACTATATACACTTATTAGTTTAGTTGGGAGTTGTTGTGAATTTCAGTGTTGGCACAAGGACACTATTTCTTATTCTTTCCTTCCATCTTTGTTTTTGGAAGTAAAAGTAAGGTGAAAAATGGGTCAAATAAGCCCAAAATGGGTAGAGTATTGATTTCATTGTACTTAGGTAACTTCAAGAAGCATCAAACATGAGCCAATTCATTGTACTTGTACGTGGGGGCCGCTTAGCGCAACGGCTTTGCATATGAATGGTCCTGGGTTCATTTCTCAGTTAAGGTGGAAATGTTTTTCAGATCGAAACGACTCCCAGGTCGACACAGTTTTAATTTGGTACCGGGTTAATCCGGGAAGTAGAGGCTGCTAGGAAGAGGAGATGGTTACCGACCTCATATAGCAGAGCCACTGAAGTGTGAGATTGCTAATTTCTCATACCACTATGGTGTTAATAAATACTATACTATTTGTTAAATGACTTTACCTTTAGATGGGTCAAGTAATATGTATTCCTTTCATCTCAAAGAAGCGGCACGCCAACTGCAGAGAGTACCACTCACAGCACGTAACTCCGTATGTTCAAGGGATAATCCCCTGGAATATCTGAAAAATTCCACTTTACAAACAAGAAATCGCAAGCTGGATTCGAATCCACGACTTCTTGAGCACAAAGAAAACAGCTCATCCGTTTTGAGGTACATTATTTTCACAGAAACGTTATTGAATATATTGAAGATTTATCACAGCACTAAATATAACACAATTCTATGTAAGTGTTAGGACATTTTAATTATACATAGAACTATATTATACATATAACTATATTATACATAGAACTATATTATACATAGAACTATATTATACATAGAACTATATTATACATAGAGCTATATGAAACTCAAAATGCTAATAAACCGTAAAACAATGATTACTGATAATTGTTTGTTGTTTGTTTAAGAAACATATTGTATGGAGATGTATATACTCTTAAATAATTTAAGGACCGCGGTGGCTCAGTTGATAGGAAACTGCTTCCTGATTAAGTGATCCAAGATCCAATTTCCAGTTCAACTGGAAACATATTAAATAACTAACGTCTCCTAGATCGACACATCATAGGGAAATGGGTACCAGAAAAGTAAACACGATGGGCTTGATGCTGACCACTTCATCTCCAGGTAGTCTATGCTGTTGATCGATTAAAAAATACGAGACGAACACCATATTTTCCATAACGCCTCAATGGCATGGCAGCGCAAAACCTTTTTACGTCTTAAAAAAAACAACTATTGAATATAAACATGTTTCTGTAATAGTAAGAAAAAAAAGCGATTGCCATGTACTTGAAATGAATGCCAATAGGTTCCTACACTTGTACATAAACCATTAAAAGGTATATTACACAGCAAAAGAAACAGAGAAAGACAAAGAGAAACTCTTCGTAGAACAGTCATTAAAGACGGTAACGAGATGGTAGGCAGTAAAGACCTCTGTACAGAAAGTAAACAAGACTTCATTCGTGACGTTTTAGATTATTGTCGTGTTTTTAGTGTCGCGCTGATCATTATGTATTTCCTTGGAGTCTCATTCCTAAAAAAAAACAGCCATTCACTCGTGTTTACTTTCTGTACATATGTTTTTAACTAGCACGCTCATGGCATGCCCAAGGGTAACACATATGCACGAATTGCATGGTTCAGCATTACATCTCTTAAACCGGGGAGATGTGTTTCGGGGAGATATATATATATATATATATAACACGAATTCAGACGAAGAAGATGCATGCAGGTGTTTTTGTACAATTATAAATGATTTAATGTTTCATGATAAATTATTATACTCATGGTTACACATACGGTTGCGTGTGTGGGTCTCATCAATGGCCCAATAGTAGATTACATGCTGTTATATTGAGGCTCTCTTATGAATTTTTTTGTAGCATGTCATTTATACAATTATAAATCCCTTCTGAGTATAAGACTCTTCAATAGGCATTGCATTAAGCCGAAAGCTGCAGTCTCCTAGGTGTGAAAGAAAGCTCAGAAAAACCACCCTACTGTACATAGGAGAGCTAATCACTTACAATTCCTGGTGTTCTCAAACAAACAACAAACCGAGGGTTATTTGCCATTTCAGCACAATTACTGGTCTAATCTCAATCACTGGTTTACGCTCAATCACTCATTTACGCGCAATTATTTGTTTACGCTCAATCATTGGTTTACGAGCAATCACTGGTTTACGCTCAATCACTGATTTACGCTCAATCACTGGTTTACACGCAATCACTGGTTTACACTCAATCACTGGTTTTCGCTCAATCACTGGTTACACTCAATCAATGGTTTACGCTCAATCACTGGTTTACGCTCAATCACTGGTTTACGCTCAATCACTGGTTTACACGCAATCACTGGTTTACACTCAATCACTGGTTTACGCTCAATCACTGGTTTACGCTCAATCACTGGTTTACGCTCAATCACTGGTTTTCGCTCAATCACTGGTTTACGCTCAATCACTGGTTTACGCTCAATCACTGGTTTACGCTAACATTTCGTTTGTATAAATGAATAGTATAAAGTAATAATGGATAATGTTTCCACAGTGGCTCAAAAATATTGAATATATTAATCAAATTAATTGGCAACACTGGGTGGAAATGTCTGTTTATAAATCAGACATCTGTCGTTTCCCTTCGAACACAAAGAAAATTAATTCCGGTAAACTAGTAAACAAGTACATTTTTTATATTAGTCAGTTGTACATATTTGATGTCAATTGTTTATACTAGCATATTTCCATTATTCGTGTCATTTATATGTGCATGTTATTTTCTTAATGTCTGATGCTTATATGATGGAAATAGTACAAAATGAGCACAACACGAGCAAATGAAATAAATAAGAAAGTAAATTTCTTTTTCTGCATATGTATGTATCCTCTTGCTTCCTACTTGAATTTTCTGGTATAAGCTATTATTTGAAGGAACATTTTACAGTCTCTATGTTATTTATGTTTGCAAGAAGACCTATTGGGCCGTTGAGTACGAATATGGGTGTTATATTCTTGTGTTACTGAGGATACTTCAATACTTATACGGGATGTTCGTTGTTGTTGTTATAGTCCTCGTTTCGATTGGTCCGTTCTCAATGATTGAATGTCTTGACAAAATCGCCTCTTTTATGGAGATACAGCTAGTCAAGTATGGAAAAACCCGTTTACACCAGGTGCCAGGTGGTTCGGTGTCGTTATAACGAACTGGTTCAATTCCCGTTGGTCTAAAGATAGAGTGCAGTGATGCGCTAAATCGTTGATTTTCCAACCATGAATGATAGAACAAGGATCTTCTAAGAGCGTGGTTTCCTTCGAGTTATTGCAGACATAAACTATCATGTGCATGGAAAAAACTAGAAGAACGAAGGCTTACAGACTTAAGTGATATCAATTTTAGACACATTTAATGATATCAATTTTAGACACATTTAGTGATATCAATGTTAGACACATGTTTACCAACACAGTGTAGATGACTGGATGTCATGTGACGTATTCCTTCCAATTCCTTTCAATCCACCTTCTTCTTGGTATTCCTCTTGTATCTTGCTGTTTCGATTTGCATGTTGTATGCTCTTGCAGCTGGCCATGTTTTTCAGTATATTTGGCCACAGATGTTGTTCCAACATTTATTTTAATCTATTCATTCCTCACATGATCTCTTCTTATTTTTTCTGCTTTTCTGAGACATCTTATTTCACACGTAGTTAGTTTTCTTGTTCTTTTGTTAGTGCACATGTCTGACATTGATGACACGGTATTTGTATGAAGGTTGAATTTGTTATTTGCCTTTCGATTTCCAAATGGGAAAGATGTGAGTTTAAAAAACGGTCGAAGTTCATAATGTACCAAGATGGCTTTTTGAATTCTTGTCTCGAGCTCTCTTTCCATTCTGCCGTTTTTTTGTAAAAATACTCCTTAAATATTTAAAAATACATAGAATGCTGGGAGGAAATCAACCTGTCATTTGTAGAAAACCTATACATTTTAGAGTACCAGTACAACCTCCCTCCCACTTCCATCCACCCATGGTATAGAAGATTTCTCAGTTTGTGAGTTAACACATTGACAACAACAAACAATTAGAACAAGCATAAGAACACATTGAATACAACAAACAATTAGAACAATCATAAGAAATGTAAAAGATTCTCGAGTACACAGCATGCGAATAAAACAACTATCTAAAACTGAGAATAAAACTAACACGACTGAGTATTGAAAAAAATAACAAAGTGGTAGTAATGTGTGGTTTTATCATCAACATTTATCCTAACCCTCCTGCCATCGTATAACACAAACAACGCGTAAACAAAAGTTCAACTCTTTTATTTTCTACTTACAATTTTATCAGGGGTCATATGACGTAGCATGTACGTGCTGCTGTTACCATGACAACGAAATTGTATTATTGAATTACTGTTGTTCCTCCACTTCAGGAAGGAATTACTATATAGACATGTCGTCTAATAAGTATGTGTCTCTGTATGATTGATCAGGTGAACCTCTGGTGAGACATTCAGATTGTCTTCATGTGGAAATAAATGTATGAATGATAACAGAAGATTAAGAAGATGCAGGAACTAACATCAGCCATGTACTTAGAATAGATGGAAACAGACGACCTAAATAAATCATCATATTGAAGCAAACGGCAAAAGAAAAGAAGGTCGCCCAAAGAAATTACACATAACAATCAACAGGGAAAGCTCAAAGTTTGACATCAGAAATAAAAATTCTAGAGACTAACGGGAATTGAACCAGTCTGTTCAACGACACCAAATCGCCTAGCAACTATTGCACACGCGTTCTTCCGTACTTAACAAACCGCATCTCCAAAAAAAGAAGCGATTTTGTCAAGACATTCAAAGCGTGCACTCAAAGTCACCCGAACGGACCAATCGAGACGAGGACCACCACAACAACAACAAACATCCCGCACAGGTATTGAAATATCCTCAGTAACAACAAATACATAACATCCAATATCCGTATTAGTTATACAAGGGCCTAACATAATGTTATACATAAAAAATACACAAGAACTATAGCAATACACAACGATGAGCTCGACACGGGAGAACAAAAATCACTCCTGTCATATATTCCATTTTTGTCTCAAAAGAACTAATTAACTAATGATACCAAACAAAATGTCAGTAAATCGTGAGCTACGAGGGCATGTTTTCATTAACACACAACTGACAAGTTCACAACCGCTCTGATCCACGTCTCAATACGTCCGTTAGAATTTAGTTAGAATTTAGTCCGTTAGAATTTAGAGGTTCACGGTTCTATTTTGGCTTTGATTTATTAGTGTCTTCCTATATCTGTTTTATTTTTCTGTACGGACAGTGTTCCAATTTGTATTGTAACCGCGTGTTGTCATAGGTCTAGGTTTCGTTCCAACAGCCCGCGTCGTAGGTCTGGTAAGGATTGCACCGAGGTTGCATTGGAGTACCTACTTATTTAATGTCAGGGGTTTTATAAGTGAGTAATAAGAACCCTATTTCAGAGGTGACCTTTTCTCAGATTCCACCTCCGAATCTAAAGTTGCTCCAATATTTCGGGAAATTCTCGTCTTCAAATGATTACTGTATTCATTCGGAAACGGATTTGGACTTGGTCAACTCTCATATCTATGACCCTTGGTTATAGGCTTACCCTTGGTTATAGGCTTACCCTTGGTTATAGGCGTACGCTTGGTTATGGGCTTACCCTTGATTATGGGCTTACGCTTGATTATGGGCTTACCCTTGGTTATGGGCTTACTCTTGGTTATGGGCTTACTCTTGGTTATGGGCTTACTCTTGGTTATGGGCTTACCCTTGGTTATAGGCGTACGCTTGGTTATAGGCTTACCCTTGGTTATGGGCTTACTCTTGGTTATGGGCTTACTCTTGGTTATGGGCTTACCCTTGATTATGGGCTTACGCTTGATTATGGGCTTACCATTGGTTATAGGCGTACGCTTGGTTATAGGCTTACCCTTGATTATGGGCTTACCCTTGATTATGGGCTTACGCTTGAATATGGGCTTACCCTTGATTATGGGCTTACTTTTGGTTATGGGCTTACTCTTGGTTATGGGCTTACTCTTGTTTATGGGCTTACCCTTGGTTATAGATTTTGTTACACTTCTCTAACAATACCACTTCACTCCCTTCTCATAAAAATTAGAAATAAAGTAAAGATAGATCATCACATAGAATCAACATATCTTGACTTTAATCTCGTCTATACAGTCTCAATAAAGGCATGGACATACAACATCAAGTAATGGACAAGACAAGGTTTTTTTTATCCTCACCCACATTGCTGAGGATATGAATTGCTGGAGGACTCTGTGTGCTGAAACATCCAATATGGTACCCCTACGACCCTGAATGGTAACGGGTTTATTTATTTTATATATTGATGCAGTTTCTATTTATACAGGTTTTCCTGTACTAGAATTAATTATATTTCTCAGATGTCAATAATACATCTCATAAGTTAACCCAAATTTCAGAACAGACATAACATAAATAATAATAATTAAATGCATATTTTACTTAAAAGGTTAGCATAACTGTCTTTATCCCTCTTGTAGGAGTGAAGGTCAGTAGAGACTTCTTTGAGAGAACTCCAGGTTGTGTAAGGCTTAATGTATTCCCGTTCACGTAAGGAATTGTCTTTCTTGTGCAGTTGGTTGCGTATGTGGGTCTCACCAATGGCTCACTAGACAAACCAACAATGCAACAGAAAACCTTAGTAGATGACATGCTTTTATATTGAGGTTATCTTCTTATAGAAGCTTCATGGCATGTCATCTATACAATCCCGTAGTCGTAACCTTCGATAACTGTTACAATGTTGTTTCGAAAGACCGACGTTGTGCTTGAACTAGTTACGGGCACGGCGTTGGTGGGCGGAACAACAAAGAACCCTGTCACAAAGGCCAGTGTTGTGCCCTGATGTCGATGTCTGTTTCGGTGGCATTGGACTCGAAACACCATCGAGTCGGATGGCTGCTGGAACAGAGGGATGAGCACTTATAGGAATGCCCCACGTGGTGTGAGGCCAGTTTCTAATCAAGAATCAAGAATTGTCTTTCTTGTAAAAATTATTGAGTTTATCCTTATGATTGGTAGAAGAATGGTTTCGTCCTTAAGTTTCATCCGTTGAAAGTATATGTACTTGAATGAACTTGTAAACTATATATATATAGTACGACTGAGTTTCTGTGGAGTTCTGGAATATCCATCATAGTTTGGTCTCGTCTTAGTCATTACCAGTAATTTAACAATCCTAAATCCATTACCATAATTGTTTTTGTCATGTGACGTATTCCTTCCAGAACGTTGTCTTCCCAATGAACTCTCTGAACCTCTCTCTGTCTTGGGCGATGTGGCTTGCATTTTCTAGCGATGTATTCATGTTATCTTTAATGTCGTCAGTCCATCGTCTTCTTGGTCTGCCCCTTCTTCTCTACCCAGGTACTATTCCCTCCATTATTTGTCTTTCTAAACAGTTATGTCTCTTTATATGACCAAACAGGCGTAGTTTTCTTTTTGTTATTGTGTTTAGTAACCAACACTCTGGAATATTCAGTGTGTTTATAATATCTGAGTTTCTGATTTTATCCTTCGATGATATTCTAAGTATCTTCCTGTAGCTTTTCAACTCGAAGGCGTTGATCCTCTTTGCCGCTGTTTTACTTAGAGTCCATGTTTCACAGCCGTATGTTGCAACCGGAAAAATACAAGTTCGTAACATTAGCACTTTCGTTTCTATTTTGTTGTTTTTCCATATGTTTTTCAGCCGTGTTATTTTGCAATATGCCATTGCCAATATCTTCCTTATTTCTGCCATGCAGTCTCCTGCACCGTTGATGTTTGCTCCTAAGTATTCAAATTTATCCACACATTCTATCTCGGTATTGTCTATTCTGATTTTTGGTTGTTGTGTTGTTATATCTGTTGACATGATTTTTGTTTTCTGCGTGTTTAAATACAAATTTTAGTAATCCAGTAATTTAGCAATCCTAAATCTATTACCAGTAATTTAACAATCCTAAATCCATTACCAGTAATTAACAATACTAAATCCATTACCAGTAATTTAGCAATACTAAATCCATTACCAGTAATTTAACAATCCTAAATCCATTACCAGTAATTTAACAATCCTAAATCCATTACCAGTAATTTAATAATACTAAATCCATTACCAGTAATTTAACAATACTAAATCCATTACCAGTAATTTAACAATCCTAAATCCATTACCAGTAATTTAACAATGCTAAATTCATTACCAGTAAATTAACAATACTAAATCCTTACCAGTAATTTAGCAATACTAAATCCATTACCAGTAATTTAACAATCCTAACTCCGTGCAACATTATACTTCGTTGATGATATGACTATATGACTACATAGAGAGTTTCTCACATCATGTTAACTAAGATAGAAATGTGCAAGATCAGACAGGAAAGGGTTACGCTGCTGCTGGGCAAATTGGTTGTCTAAAGTATTACAGTGATAGGGATATACAGCATTGGTAATGCTGGTGTCAGAGGAAATAAAAGATTAGATTTATTGTAGGACAATGCTGTTCTTGATGGCATATTACTGAGAAGAGATTCGGCCGTGGTAATAAGGTCAATAATTAATTTGCTCAGAGGGAAGAAGACGATACTGAAGTAGGAAATGTACACACACACACAAACACACACACAAAGAGTGACAGAAATAGTAGTGACCAGGACAGAGTAAAGCACGTTTTTCTTCTCTGGAAAGATCTAAAGTTCACACAATCTTCTTGCCGCTTTTCTTAGACATCCCATTCACACGTAGTAAGCTATCACTCTTGTTCTTTAGTTGGTGTCCATGTCTGGCATTTATAACACAATGTTGATATGAAGATTCAATTTATAATTTGACTTATTCTAGATTGTATATATATATATATATAAAATCTAGTAGTATCACAGATCTCATTCTGCTGGACAGCCAGGACTCAGGTCAGCAAAGAAATTGTATATAGATGTCTGTCCACAATCACCAACCACATGTCTAACATTCAGAATCCAATGTTCTAAACTTTTCTCCATACAGGTACACACTAAACCAGGTGTACCTGTAATATCAAAGTCCGACAAGCCTACCAAAGATGAAAGTGCTAACGGTAAGCGTGTGAATCGTGTGTACGTAAGATCTAGATCTATAAGTTTTGGAAGGTTCTTAAAAGCTGAAGCAGAGACTCTGTTGAGCGGGTTATTATTCAGAGATAAGGATTCTATAATAGAATTTTCTGGAAAACTGGTGTCAGTTAACTCCGTTATCTGATTGAATCCGAACTCAGCTGATGATGCCCCAGGAGGAAAGTAGATTCCTTGAATATATCTGAGAGAATTTGACATAAGAATAAGATCTGTCATATATGTCAAATGGGACAATATTCTAGGAATTGTAGAAAACAAATTGTATCGGAAATCTATATACGTGGTATTAGGACTCAATGATCCGGACATTGAATCTGATAACTTATTGTGCCGAAAACTTATGCTGTTTACACGAGTGAGAAAGGAAAAATCTGGAATCGACGTGAGTTCGTTACTCTCAATGCCGAAGTTGACCAAAGAGGCTGCAAATGGGCGCAATGAGTTACTGAGTTGAGTAGCGTTATGTATGCGGTTTTGCTTTAATTCCAGATATACCATTTTGCTGGAACTTGGAAGCCAGTTTGTGCTTGTAATTTTGTTATTTGACATCTCTAGTGACTGTAATGAATTTAGTTGTGACAACGCTTTCGGGACCTCGGTCAAATTGTTACCGTAAAGTGTTAAACTGGTTAAACTATTGGTCATTAAACTCATGGCGTTGTCTGGAAGGGAAATCAGGTTAGTTCCATAGATAGTTAACTGTGTCAGACGTCCGAAATACTGAAGCCAAGATGGTGGCGTTGAGAAGTATACATACTGCAGGATTAACATCTCCAACGTTGAACCAATGTTCTTCATAGCTTCATCATTCCAGTCCAGAATATGAACGGTATCGATACTCAATTGTTTTAGACTCTTCAAATGTGGAAAAAGCGTCGGGGATTCTGGTGAAACTAGCGTTAAAGATTGTCAAACCTTTCAACGTTGAGGCAGAACCGTCCAGGGCAGTGTCTTCTATTGTTGTAATGGGATTACTCGTCAAGTAGACATCTGTCAGATTTGCGGGTAAAGTCCCTGCTACTATTATCGTTATTGGATTTCCCTGTAAAAAAAAAAAAAAACCAAAAACATCAAAGCGAAATGAACATACATTTTAAATTACAAATACTGTACATTTTAATATAGGGTGACGTGTAGCGTTGTGGCTTCGAATATGAGTGGTCCTGGGTTCATTCCTTAGACTGCGAGGGAGAGGAGATGGCTACCACCCTCATTTTCTGAGCAACTGAAATGTGAGATCGCTAACATCTCACACCCTTACGGCATTAAGGCATTAATAAATGCTATTTGTTACTTTACTTTACTCTACTACATATATATATATATATATATATATATATATATATATATATATATATATATATATATATATATATATATATATATATATATATATATATATATATATATATATATATATATCTCCAATCCTTGGGGGACAGCAAACAACCAAATATAATATAAAAAAGAAAATCAATTTTCAATCACAATTGTCTATTGTCTATTACCAGGTGGATGATGGTCAGAATATCCACACTTGCTGTTAAGCGTATGTGTGGTATCTATCAAGGTCACATGCGTTGCATTAGCTACATTGAATCTGTATATGTTCAGTATTGTCTTGATGTTATCTATCCATCTTGTTCTAGGTCTTTCTCTGGCCTTGTATCCGGATGTTCTTATGTTGTATGTTCTTGTTGGTAGTTGGGTATGGTTCACACTCATAAAGTGTACAAATCATTTTATATGTTATTTCTAGATGTAGTCTGTGCATGGTCTTATACCCTTTCTTCTCCATATTTCATCGTTTCTGTTTTTGCCTAATTTGGCCACATTCTGCGGCTTTTCTCAGGCATTTCATCTCTTATAAGTATTCTCTGCTAAACGGCTTTCAATCACATTCTATTAAAATTGTCCGCGGACATTTTTTCTACTTTTTTTTTCTTGAATAGAGTCATAAAAGTTCCATACTTAGAATTCGTCATTGTCTATATTATTTATCTACGATTTATATTTGCTTATATTTTGAATTATGTGAATCGATTACCGATATTCTTCTTTATGATAATGATGATTACTAGGTGTTTCATTACTTGCCGTAGTCGTAACCTTCGATAACAGTTACTATGTTGTTCCGAGAGGCCGACGTTGTGCTTGAACTAGTTACGGCACCGCGTGGGTGGGCGGAACAACAAAGAAACCTGTCGCAAGGGCCAGAGTTGTGCCCTGATGTTGACATCTGTTTCGGCGGCATTGGCCTTGAAACACCATCGACTCAAGTGGCTGCTGAAACAGAGGGCGGAGCACCTATGGGAATGCCCCACGTGCTGTGAGGCCATTACCATTATCTAATCAAGAATCAAGAATCAAGAATGTTCAGTGAGGACGATCTTACGACGAACTAATTAAACCAATATCTACTCGTGAACAATATCCTGTATAATTAACTTACGTCAAATAATGTGCTTGAATCAAGAATCAAGAATCAAGAGGGTGTTTCATTGGCTTTTGAAATTAATTTAAAATGATGTTTTTGAATATGCATTCGTAGATGGCAAGTAAGCACTTGTCTGTCCAATATGTTCTTGGACTTTTCAGGCATCATGCGATCACCACTGTAGATGTATTTTTATCTACCCGTGAATTTTTCACTACTTTCCGCTCCCTCCCACATGTTATCTCAGTGCGGCAGTATCTCGGGCTCATCACATCATGCCAGCAGTGTAACTTATACTTCTGGGTAATGAGTTCAAACATTCTTCTCAGATCTGTTGACTCATCTGCAGTGATGGTACATCTAGCATTCACCGCCACATAGAAGTCTAAAAAAATTAGACAAAAGTGCAGCGTCCACTTGCCTCGCCGATTGTCTGCACCACTTGTCTGCACCGCTTGTCTGCACCACTTGTCTGCACCGCTTGTCTGCACAACTTGTCTGCACAACTTGTCTGCACCGCTTGTCTGCATCGCTTGTCTGCACCACTTGTCTGTACCGCTTGTCTGTACCGCTTGTCTGCACCGCTTGTCTGCACCGCTTGTCTGCACCACTTGTCTGTACCACTTGTCTGTACCGCTTGTCTGCACCGCTTGTCTGCACCGCTTGTCTGCACCACTTGTCTGTACCACTTGTCTGTACCGCTTGTCTGCACCGCTTGTCTGCACCGCTTGTCTGCACCACTTGGTCATTCAATGGGAATATTTAACAGACGACAAAAGTGAGAAATCGAGACAAGACTTGCAGTGACAATGATGACTTTTTCCACTGCTGACAATTGCCCATCCCTAACCTTTCTTAGTTGTCTCCTACGACATGCCTTGAAATAAGACATTGATCTTATACTTTACATCCTGAACTAGAAGTCCAGGCCACGGTTGACGCACGTGAGTAAATTACTTTAAGATTTGAGCTTACATCTAAAGATAGGGACGTGTAGCCAGATATGTTTCTACCAGTCACTAGATTCAGAGTCCGGAGTCCTTTTTGTAAACATAAAATACCTGTTCCTCCACACTCGCATTCCTGAAAAAGAAAGAATAGAACCAGGTTCATCTAATTATACATTTTTTAGTACAGTGTTTCTCAACTTTCTCAAGCCACCGTCCCCTAAAGTACACATTTTACAGACCTAGTTTAGATTCAGGCAAGAAGAAGAGCAAAATGGAAAGAGGAAGATTAAGAAATAAGATGCTATACAACCTGGCATGTTGCATGGGAGAACATCGGTATCGGAAATGAGTGACAGCACATGAAATTGAAGACTGTGGAAAGATTATAATCAACGTCACACAGCTTGGACCATATGAAGAAGTATAGATATCATACGTCTGCATAAGTAAAGTAAAGCAACCCATAACATTTATTAATGCCGTAGGGGTGTTAGATGTTAGCGATCTCACGGTCCAATGGTTCTGCAAATGAGGGCAGCCATCTCCTTCCCCTCGCAGTCTCTAACTCCCGGATTAATTCGGTACCCATTAGAGGCTTGGTCAAACCGGGAGCCGTTGCGAACTGAAAAACATGTCCACCTCAACTGGGGAATGAGCCCAGCACCACTCATATGTGAACCCAGTGTCCTAACTTCTGCGCTACGCGGCTCCCATACGTCTGCATGCCGCATGTCTAATAATCTCATCGGACGTCTTGTGTTGCCGGGGCTCGAGATGGGAGCAAAGAATAGCAACACAGTTTACCTTCCATGCATGTCGTAAGATGTCACTAAGGAGGCTATTATCTAGAGTTGGCAATCCCATCCTATATAGGGTCAAAATGACCCATAGCTATGTTGAAATCGAATATGTCACGCCGAAAGGCTCAGCTATCGTAGCAATGCTGTAAACCATGACACAGCGCATTCCATTCTCCGGGCTACATCCTGCTAATCTGTAGGAGTTTGATATAATTTCAGCAGCCGCCTAACTCTGTCGCTGAACTTGGGTAGTATAGACCCCGTGTGTCTGATTATCATATTTATAAAAAATTTAGAGTGTAAGAGAGACCCGTTTGTATTGGGGGTCTATGAGAATGATAAACAACAAGACTTACAGCGATCAAGCTTACAGACTCTCGGTGACTGGAAGAGAAAGAGGTGTCTTGCAGAGGAAATGAGTTGCAGAGAAAGTGACTTATAGTGGAAATGATTTGCAGAAAAAGTGACTTGCAGAGAAAGCAACTTACAAAGAAAGTGACTTGCAGAGAAAGTGATTTGCAGGGAAAGTGACGAAGAGAAAGTGACTTGTAGAGGAAATGAGTTGCAAAAAAGTAAGCTGCAGAGAAAGTGACTTGCAAAGAAAGTGAATGACGATTTGTCTCAAAGGGTCCACGATCCAAAAGTTGTTGAGAATCACTGGTTTATCAGACCAACAACCATGCTATAAAACACATCTTCAGTAGATGAGGCTGCTGTATAGTTAGGTTTTCATTGTCGGGAAACCCCGCAGTCATTTATATATACGACATAAACTTTTATGGACTTCCATAAACTTTATCAAGAAGTGGAGAGACACAGAGAGAGAGATAAAGAGAGAGAGGTATACAAAAGTTACAGTTGATAAGAGAGGAGAATGTTTAGCTATAGTTGATGTCAACAATATGGTTTTTATGCACCAATAAAATTGTTTAAATTTGAAATATTTTCGTAGAAAAATATAAAGAGATATTGTATTTTTTGGGTATTTATTCTTCTAAAACTTTTTAAGCACATTGGGGTGGGGTATGAGCAGGAGGTGGTGGTTATAGTTTGTTGACATAATTAAGGAGGTGGTCAGAATTCTTGACATTTGCTAACAAGGGCGGTAGGTGGTAAAAAGGAGCAAATAATTACAATTTTTTACGTAATCCATGGTCAGGGTTCCCCCTTTCCCACACTGAGTTAAAGGACACTTCAGGAAGTTTCCCAACCATGAAAGTTTGAGAGTTAAAGGACACTTCTAAAAGTTTTCCAACCATGAAAGTAAGAGAGTTAAAGGACACTTCTAAAAGTTTTCCAACCATGAAAGTAAGAGAGTTAAAGGACACTTCTAAAAGTTTCACACACATGAAAGTTTGAGAGGACACTTCTAAAAGTTTTCCAACCATGAAAGTTTGAGAGTTAAATGACACTTCTAAAAGTTTTCCAACCATGAAAGTTTGAGAGTTAAAGGACACTTCTAAAAGTTTCCCAACCATGAAAGTTTGAGAGTTAAAGGACACTTCTAAAAGTTTCACACACATGAAAGTTTGAGAGTTAAAGGATACTTCTAAAAGTTTCACACACATGAAAGTTTGAGAGTTAAAGGATACTTCTAAAAGTTTCACACACATGAAATTTGAGAGTTAAAGGATACTTCCAACAGTTTCTCACACATGAAAGTTTGAGAGTTAAATGATACTTCCAAAAGTTTCTCACACATGAAAGTTTGAGAGTTAAATGATACTTCCAAAAGTTTCTCACACATGAAAGTTTGAGAGTTAAATGATACTTCCAAAAGTTTCTCACACATGAAAGTTTGAGAGTTAAATGATACTTCCAAAAGTTTCTCAACCATGAAAGTTTGAGAGTTAAAGGATACTTCTAAAAGTTTCACACACATGAGAGTTTGAGAGTTAAAGGATATTTCTAAAAGTTTCACACACATGAAAGTTTGAGAGTTAAAGGATACTTCTAAAAGTTTCACACACATGAGAGTTTGAGAGTTAAAGGATATTTCTAAAAGTTTCACACACATGAAAGTTTGAGAGTTAAAGGATACTTCTAAAAGTTTCACACACATGAGAGTTTGAGAGTTAAAGGATATTTCTAAAAGTTTCACACACATGAAATTTGAGAGTTAAAGGATACTTCCAACAGTTTCTCACACATGAAAGTTTGAGAGTTAAATGATACTTCCAAAAGTTTCTCACACATGAAAGTTTGAGAGTTAAATGATACTTCCAAAAGTTTCTCACACATGAAAGTTGGAGAGTTAAATGATACTTCCAAAAGTTTCTCACACATGAAAGTTGGAGAGTTAAAGGACACTTCTCACAGTTTCTCACACATGAAAGTTGGAGAGTTAAAGGACACTTCTCACAGTTTCTCACACATGAAAGTTGGAGAGTTAAATGATACTTCTCACAGTTTCTCACACATGAAAGTTGGAGAGTTAAAGGACACTTCTCACAGTTTCTCACACATGAAAGTTGGAGAGTTAAATGATACTTCCAAAAGTTTCTCACACATGAAAGTTGGAGAGTTAAAGGACACTTCTCACAGTTTCTCACACATGAAAGTTGGAGAGTTAAAGGAAACTTCTCACAGTTTCTCACACATGAAAGTTGGAGAGTTAAAGGAAACTTCTCACAGTTTCTCACACATGAAAGTTGGAGAGTTAAATGATACTTCCAAAAGTTTCTCACACATGAAAGTTGGAGAGTTAAAGGACACTTCTCACAGTTTCTCACACATGAAAGTTGGAGAGTTAAAGGAAACTTCTCACAGTTTCTCACACATGAAAGTTGGAGAGTTAAAGGACACTTCTCACAGTTTCTCACACATGAAAGTTGGAGAGTTAAAGGAAACTTCACACAGTTTCTCACACATGAAAGTTGGAGAGTTAAAGGAAACTTCTCACAGTTTCTCACACATGAAAGTTGGAGAGTTAAAGGACACTTCTCACAGTTTCTCACACATGAAAGTTGGAGAGTTAAAGGAAACTTCTCACAGTTTCTCACACATGAAAGTTGGAGAGTTAAAGGAAACTTCTCACAGTTTCTCACACATGAAAGTTGGAGAGTTAAATGAAACTTCTCACAGTTTCTCACACATGAAAGTTTGAGAGTTAAAGGAAACTTCTCACAGTTTCTCACACATGAAAGTTGGAGAGTTAAAGGAAACTTCTCACAGTTTCTCACACATGAAAGTTGGAGAGTTAAAGGAAACTTCTCACAGTTTCTCACACATGAAAGTTGGAGAGTTAAAGGAAACTTCTCACAGTTTCTCACACATGAAAGTTGGAGAGTTAAATGAAACTTCTCACAGTTTCTCACACATGAAAGTTTGAGAGTTAAAGGAAACTTCTCACAGTTTCTCACACATGAAAGTTGGAGAGTTAAAGGAAACTTCTCACAGTTTCTCACACATGAAAGTTGGAGAGTTAAAGGAAACTTCTCACAGTTTCTCACACATGAAAGTTGGAGAGTTAAAGGACACTTCTCACAGTTTCTCACACATGAAAGTTTGAGAGTTAAAGGAAACTTCTCACAGTTTCTCACACATGAAAGTTTGAGAGTTAAAGGAAACTTCTCACAGTTTCTCACACATGAAAGTTTGAGAGTTAAAGGAAACTTCTCACAGTTTCTCACACATGAAAGTTGGAGAGTTAAAGGAAACTTCTCACAGTTTCTCACACATGAAAGTTGGAGAGTTAAAGGAAACTTCTCACAGTTTCTCACACATGAAAGTTGGAAAGTTAAAGGACACTTCTCACAGTTTCTCACACATGAAAGTTTGAGAGTTAAAGGAAACTTCTCACAGTTTCTCACACATGAAAGTTTGAGAGTTAAAGGAAACTTCTCACAGTTTCTCACACATGAAAGTTTGAGAGTTAAAGGAAACTTCTCACAGTTTCTCACACATGAAAGTTTGAGAGTTAAAGGACACTTCTCACAGTTTCTCACACATGAAAGTTGGAGAGTTAAAGGAAACTTCTCACAGTTTCTCACACATGAAAGTTGGAGAGTTAAAGGAAACTTCTCACAGTTTCTCACACATGAAAGTTTGAGAGTTAAAGGATACTTCTCACAGTTTCTCACACATGAAAGTTGGAGAGTTAAAGGAAACTTCTCACAGTTTCTCACACATGAAAGTTTGAGAGTTAAAGGACACTTCTCACAGTTTCTCACACATGAAAGTTTGAGAGTTAAAGGACACTTCTCACAGTTTCTCACACATGAAAGTTTGAGAGTTAAAGGACACTTCTCACAGTTTCTCACACATGAAAGTTGGAGAGTTAAAGGACACTTCTCACAGTTTCTCACACATGAAAGTTGGAGAGTTAAAGGACACTTCTCACAGTTTCTCACACATGAAAGTTGGAGAGTTAAAGGACACTTCTCACAGTTTCTCACACATGAAAGTTGGAGAGTTAAAGGACACTTCTCACAGTTTCTCACACATGAAAGTTGGAGAGTTAAATGAAACTTCTCACAGTTTCTCACACATGAAAGTTTGAGAGTTAAAGGAAACTTCTCACAGTTTCTCACACATGAAAGTTGGAGAGTTAAAGGAAACTTCTCACAGTTTCTCACACATGAAAGTTGGAGAGTTAAAGGAAACTTCTCACAGTTTCTCACACATGAAAGTTGGAGAGTTAAAGGAAACTTCTCACAGTTTCTCACACATGAAAGTTGGAGAGTTAAATGAAACTTCTCACAGTTTCTCACACATGAAAGTTTGAGAGTTAAAGGACACTTCTCACAGTTTCTCACACATGAAAGTTGGAGAGTTAAAGGACACTTCTCACAGTTTCTCACACATGAAAGTTGGAGAGTTAAAGGAAACTTCTCACAGTTTCTCACACATGAAAGTTGGAGAGTTAAAGGACACTTCTCACAGTTTCTCACACATGAAAGTTTGAGAGTTAAAGGAAACTTCTCACAGTTTCTCACACATGAAAGTTTGAGAGTTAAAGGAAACTTCTCACAGTTTCTCACACATGAAAGTTGGAGAGTTAAAGGACACTTCTCACAGTTTCTCACACATGAAAGTTGGAGAGTTAAAGGAAACTTCTCACAGTTTCTCACACATGAAAGTTGGAGAGTTAAAGGAAACTTCTCACAGTTTCTCACACATGAAAGTTGGAAAGTTAAAGGACACTTCTCACAGTTTCTCACACATGAAAGTTTGAGAGTTAAAGGAAACTTCTCACAGTTTCTCACACATGAAAGTTTGAGAGTTAAAGGAAACTTCTCACAGTTTCTCACACATGAAAGTTTGAGAGTTAAAGGAAACTTCTCACAGTTTCTCACACATGAAAGTTTGAGAGTTAAAGGACACTTCTCACAGTTTCTCACACATGAAAGTTTGAGAGTTAAAGGAAACTTCTCACAGTTTCTCACACATGAAAGTTGGAGAGTTAAAGGAAACTTCTCACAGTTTCTCACACATGAAAGTTTGAGAGTTAAAGGATACTTCTCACAGTTTCTCACACATGAAAGTTGGAGAGTTAAAGGAAACTTCTCACAGTTTCTCACACATGAAAGTTGGAGAGTTAAAGGACACTTCTCACAGTTTCTCACACATGAAAGTTTGAGAGTTAAAGGACACTTCTCACAGTTTCTCACACATGAAAGTTGGAGAGTTAAAGGACACTTCTCACAGTTTCTCACACATGAAAGTTGGAGAGTTAAAGGACACTTCTCACAGTTTCTCACACATGAAAGTTGGAGAGTTAAAGGACACTTCTCACAGTTTCTCACACATGAAAGTTGGAGAGTTAAAGGACACTTCTCACAGTTTCTCACACATGAAAGTTGGAGAGTTAAAGGACACTTCTCACAGTTTCTCACACATGAAAGTTGGAGAGTTAAAGGACACTTCTCACAGTTTCTCACACATGAAAGTTTGAGAGTTAAAGGACACTTCTCACAGTTTCTCACACATGAAAGTTGGAGAGTTAAAGGACACTTCTCACAGTTTCTCACACATGAAAGTTGGAGAGTTAAAGGACACTTCTCACAGTTTCTCACACATGAAAGTTGGAGAGTTAAAGGACACTTCTCACAGTTTCTCACACATGAAAGTTGGAGAGTTAAAGGAAACTTCTCACAGTTTCTCACACATGAAAGTTTGAGAGTTAAAGGACACTTCTCACAGTTTCTCACACATGAAAGTTGGAGAGTTAAAGGACACTTCTCACAGTTTCTCACACATGAAAGTTGGAGAGTTAAAGGAAACTTCTCACAGTTTCTCACACATGAAAGTTGGAGAGTTAAGGGACACTTCTCACAGTTTCTCACACATGAAAGTTGGAGAGTTAAAGGAAACTTCTCACAGTTTCTCACACATGAAAGTTGGAGAGTTAAAGGAAACTTCTCACAGTTTCTCACACATGAAAGTTGGAGAGTTAAAGGAAACTTCTCACAGTTTCTCACACATGAAAGTTGGAGAGTTAAAGGAAACTTCTCACAGTTTCTCACACATGAAAGTTGGAGAGTTAAAGGACACTTCTCACAGTTTCTCACACATGAAAGTTTGAGAGTTAAAGGACACTTCTCACAGTTTCTCACACATGAAAGTTTGAGAGTTAAAGGAAACTTCTCACAGTTTCTCACACATGAAAGTTTGAGAGTTAAAGGATACTTCTCACAGTTTCTCACACATGAAAGTTGGAGAGTTAAAGGATACTTCTCACAGTTTCTCACACATGAAAGTTTGAGAGTTAAAGGATACTTCTCACAGTTTCTCACACATGAAAGTTTGAGAGTTAAGGGATACTTCTCACAGTTTCTCACACATGAAAGTTGGAGAGTTAAAGGACACTTCTCACAGTTTCTCACACATGAAAGTTGGAGAGTTAAAGGAAACTTCTCACAGTTTCTCACACATGAAAGTTGGAGAGTTAAAGGACACTTCTCACAGTTTCTCACACATGAAAGTTGGAGAGTTAAAGGAAACTTCTCACAGTTTCTCACACATGAAAGTTGGAGAGTTAAAGGACACTTCTCACAGTTTCTCACACATGAAAGTTGGAGAGTTAAAGGACACTTCTCACAGTTTCTCACACATGAAAGTTGGAGAGTTAAAGGAAACTTCTCACAGTTTCTCACACATGAAAGTTGGAGAGTTAAAGGAAACTTCTCACAGTTTCTCACACATGAAAGTTGGAGAGTTAAAGGACACTTCTCACAGTTTCTCACACATGAAAGTTGGAGAGTTAAAGGACACTTCTCACAGTTTCTCACACATGAAAGTTGGAGAGTTAAAGGAAACTTCTCACAGTTTCTCACACATGAACGTTGGAGAGTTAAAGGACACTTCTCACAGTTTCTCACACATGAAAGTTGGAGAGTTAAAGGACACTTCTCACAGTTTCTCTATCTATAAGTCTCTCGGTCTGTCTATTGTTTTTTCTCTGGGTTTGCTGTGGGACAAGTCGCAGGACTGATTGACGACCTGTTTTCGAGCTATGACAGGTTTGATCGCATGATATGCAGTAATATTGTGACGTCTCAGAATGTGTGTAATTTCTTCAATCATCCTTCTTCTTGGTGTCTTCCACTGCCTCTTGGCGTTTCTATTCTCATGCTGTATTCTCTTGCTGCTGGTCAATGTTGGTTTATTCTCATTATGTGACTGTACCATTTCAGTTAATATTATAGTTCTATAGTTCGTAATTTATGACCATTGAAACTAACATAGACCGATGTCTATCCCTACACTTAAAAATAACGGTTACTTTTTAAAAGGTGCATCACTATCTTGTGACATACGTTTCTTCTTCTTCTTCTTTCGTTCACTTGAAACATGTCTATATCTGCAATTCTGTCTCCTTAATAAAACTCACTGTCTTTTGTAGTTCATACAGTGTCCCATAGAGCTTTGATTCCAGTGTTGTTTCCTCTGGCCAATATGTCTGCCTCAGCGTTTCATGCTCAGAACACTCTTGAAGTATATGTTTGGCACTCTGTGCTGCCTGTCCACATGTACACATGGCCGTGTTGCCAATCTTGAACTTTGTATACATGTGACTGCGGAGTCGGTTGTGTCCTGTTCTGAGACGTAGAATTATAACTTGTTCTGATCTGTTCAGAATGTGATAGTCATCTTGTGTTGGTGTTTGCGGCTTTCTTATTGACTTTATCATCTGTTATTTCTGATGGTAGGTGATTGGTATATCTGGTTGGTCTTCGGCAGCACCTTTCTTAGCCAGTTGGTCTGCTTTTTCATTTCCTGGTATTCCACAGTGAGAGGGTATCCACTGCATGGTTACCCTATACTGGTAAGACAATTCGCTAAGTAGTTTTTTTAAGTCTGTTAGTTTTCCAGACTGGAGAGCTTGAAGCACTGACCTTGCATCTGTCAGGAATACCACAGGCTGTAGGTCAGAGTTGGAGTTCAACAGTACGTTTCAAGAACGTGGTCTTCCTTATTGATTCTCTGAACACCCTGCGATTCTAGACGAGTTGACCTGTCGCAGCTAAAGACATGAGTAATTAAGTAATCTGATATATCACTGCACCATCGTCGTCTAAACGGTTGAGTAAACACGATGACGTATTTTCATTTGATGTGTGTTGAAAATTTCCTCTAGAATTTCGTGTGATAAATAATTCCTTAAGGCATGTTAGATCATAGACAAATTGTGTGAGCATCAGCTCACTAAATTCTACATTGTAACAATAGCAGGGTTAACATCAATAATATAGCGATAACTAAACACAAATCCAACATGAAGTTAGGGACATGGAACGTGAGAAGTGTTCCCAGTGGCGACCTATTTCTGTGAAACATGGACAATAAACACAACTACAGCCACGACAATGTTGATGTTCGTCCGCCGTAATCGACGATGACCAAAACTCAACCAAAATAATAATAACAATAAGTAATACAAAAATAAAAAAGTAAATAGTGCGTTTTTAAATGACTAACAAGTCCAATGCGCGTACAAAATGTTCTTATACAGAATTGACAACTGTAGAGGTGTTTATGGGACGTTGAGAAGTTTTTTTCTTTCCTACGTGCCCGCTCCTGTCTTGCAGTATCTTGCCTGGTCTCTTCCGCCGCTAGTACTCCCGTTCTAATGCTATATAACCATGCTGCTCTATCCTGAGCGAGGCTCTTCCAAGCGCCTACGTTAATTTTAAGATGTTTTAGTGATGACGTGAGCATGTCTTTAAAGCGTTTTTTTCTGTCCACCAGCTTTCGAATTCCTGCCTTGAGTGCTCCATAATATATTTGTTTTGGCAAACGTAAGTGCTCCATACGCACAAGATGATCTGCCCAACGTGCTTGCGTCTTCATAAGTAGTGTGTAGATGCTTATTGAGTTTGATTTTTCCAAGACATCGTAGTCTGGTACTTTGTCCCACCGATGGATATTTAGTAATTTAGCCATGGAAATGATTTAATTTTCTTGCATGTCTAGCCAACACTGTCCACGACAATAGAGGCTTTCTAATTGAAATGTTTATCCTGTTGCAGCCTTAAAAAATGAATTGTCTTTCTTTAAAAGTAATCAATACTTCATAAGCTTTCTCGCTTCAGTTCCTGTTATTTATTGTTCAAAAGCTAACTCGCTTCAGTTCTAGTTTATTTTATTCTTGTTCAAATTGTCACCTTGTTTCCACTCCACGTCCTGTGTCTCACCCCACGAATAAAATTCAAAATTATTTTCCGTGTTCGTGGAGGTCATATGGCAGACGTTTAGAACCACTGAGCTATATACTCTGTTCACTCTAAGAATGAAATGGGTTAGTCCTTCAGATTGGTTGTTGGAAGCAGAACACATTAATCGATTATTAAGTGCCTATAATAATATTATTTTTAAATGTCATCAGCTGTTTAAATATCACCTGTTTTCGCGGAGTAATGTGGGGGTGTGTTTTTACCCATTTCATTCTTAGAGTGAACAGATTATAGAACTCGATTTATATCTAAAGATATACACGACCTTGTCTTTCTTCCAGTACTTACAAAGTAACAGGTAGCTTCAATCTCACTTTTATCCTTTGATTCGTTCAGTACTCGATATATTTCACTCTTACCTCTCTTTAGCACCTTTTGACTTTTCATAGTCCACCTTTCTATCGCTCTCTCCTTGTGTGTAACATACCAACCACTTTGAGAAACACTGATTAGAACATACAAGCACGATCTAAAAATTAGTAGAAATAACACGTTCATAGTAGATCTAGCTTGTCTATTTATACGACGATAGTTACAGTCAGCATAAAAATAGATTGTGTGAAATAGTGTGTTGAGAACAGCTGGCCCCCTATTCTTGCTCGGTTCAGTAGGAGCACGGAGACCAGCTATAGATTATCTTCTCTCATTAAACATTTCTTAAAACAGAAAAATATTGTACGTACATCTACATTAGTGAACACCGCTAGAATATTACCGGGGTCTGACAGGAGATAACATTATATCACCACAGTGATCTGCATCCGTGGTTTTCATTGGCTGTCGATACAAAGTATCTACAAAGTGACCAATCAAAAACAAGGAAAAAGTCAAATAGCTTCACTTTTGAAAGATGATTTCCGATTAGTAGGTCACATATCTATAATATTGACGAAGTATTTGAACAATCGTTAAGTGATGATTGCTCGATCTTCTTTCCTTCTTCTGCTTCAGCTTCAAATAATGTTATTTGGTGTTCGTGTAATGTCTCTTTGATGTTGTCTATCCATCGTACTCTAGGTTTACCACTGGCTCTTCTTTCTGCTTCTCCCCTCTTCACATATGCTTTATAAACTAATGCTTCATCATCAATTGAAAACAAAATCATACACACAGTGATGAACTATTTTTATTAAACACATCAGCAAATCTGTCTAAAAGACTAACCTGATAGGGACAGTCAGCACGAAGAACAATAACCAAGAAGAATTTCCACAAACAGACATATGTAACCAATCGATTGAAGCTCATTGTTATTATCTCCGCTCTCGTCAGATAGTAATTACTTGTGCATCTGTTGGACACAGAATGAAATGTTGTGTTAAGAATAATAATTATGCTGATATTGATACAATGTTAGATTTCTTAGAGTCCATCCCGTGTGGAGTTGGTTATCATGTCGTTCGATAGCCTCATATTGCATGAGATGTCAATAAGAGGCCATGTTGTCAAGCATCTTTCCTCTTGGTCTTCCCCTACCATCATTGTTCCTCATGTTGCCTGTTGTCACGATATGTTGCATCTTTCCTCTTCTCATGATATGTCTAAAAATGTACATGGTCTCTTTATGATACCGGAGAGCAGCTCTCGTTTTATCATTAACTCATCTCAAGGTATCTATTAACCATGCATAAACATCAACAAACAAGCAGTCAATATCATATTTTTACAGCCAAACAGAGCTGGTCGCTTCAACAATAACAAGTAACAGTATAAACTAAGATAGCAAATGTTTACTTCAATAATTAACAAGTAACAGTATAAACTAAGGTAGCAAATACTTACCTTCAAGAATTAACAGTATATAAACTAATATAGCCAATACTTACCTTCAACAATTAACAAGTAACAGTATAAACTAAAGTAACAAATGCTTATCTTCAACAATTAACAAGCAACAGTATAAACTAAAGTAACAAATGATTATTTTCAACAATTAACAAGTAACGGTATAAACTAAAGTAACAAATGCTTATCTTCAACAATTAACAAGTAACAGTATAAACTAAGATAGCAAATGTTTACTTCAATAATTAACAAGTAACAGTATAAACTAAGGTACCACATGCTTACCTTCAACAATTAACAGTATATAAACTAATATAGCAAATACGTAGCTTCAACAGTTAACAAGTAACAGTATATAAACTAAGATAGCAAATGCTTACCTTCAACAACTTGAGTTCATCTAATTTGATTTGAAAGCATGTCTGTTTTAGCATGTGCTGTTTTTATTTATATCTTGTTAGTACTAAATCGCACTGCTGAATGTTATCAAATCTGTAACCTATTTCTGAGGAACTCGCATGAATGTAAACAGCTGAGACAGGTCCAACCATTTATTAACAGAAATGTTTGTAGCGAAATCAGTATTCAAGAAAAATTCCAGTGAAATGTGTTCTCCAAATGTTTACAAATATGTTCTCCAAATATTTACAAATGTGTTCTCCAAATGTTTCCAAATATTGCTCGTGAATGAAAAAGGATATGTACCTCTAATGGCGAGGAACGATCGCTTCAGCCGCGGATGATATTCTAAATTGGCAGCAAGTATATTAGAGCTGTAACCATACAAACTAATGTAGATTTGTTTGAATCACGACCCCAAAGTATGGCTCTGTGGCATAAAAGTACAGATCTCATATCTGTAGGGCTAGAGCATCAAATTTTGCAGCATGTATTTTGTAGGGCTAGAGCATCAAATTTTGCAGCATGTATTTGTGCATGAGGACCTTCAGAAAACAATGGAGATTTACTGAACGTATATATATTATCTAGAATCTCACTATAGCCAACAAATTATGATTTGATGTGTACATACCACATAGAATAAGCTACTAATGTGGACGTTTCAAAACTATGGAACACTACCTATCTATCTATCTCTATCCTTACGCTGTGGTCCTTGTTTGCCTTGCGGCGTCAGGGGTGGAAGAGTTCTCTGGAGTTGGCCTTCTTGTGTGCTGTTTGTAAGCTTGTTTCTGTGGCTTCTTTGTTTTCTGTGATCAATCTTTTACATGGTCCGCCTTTGGCTTTATAGCCGTGATGCCTATGTGTCATGGCCATTTGTGGCATGCTATCTGTCGGTAGTCTGGAAGAGTGTGAAAACCACTTGATCTGTTGTCTTTTGGTGTGTTCCAATACTGGCATTGTTTTGGTTATCTGTCTGATGTTATCGTTTCTAATTCTATCTCTTAATGACACTGTGAGTATTCTTAGTAGACATGTCATTTCTGTTGTCACTATTTTTCTTTTGTCTTGTGCTGTCATTGTCCAGGTTTGGCACTATTAGCACAGTGATGGAATAATAATAGTCTTGTATAATGCAACTTTAGTGTCTATGTTTACATTTGGAACACTACCCTCCATCTAAAATAAAATTGTAAAACCAGCCTAGGGATGAGATTACAACCCTCAACAACTGGCATAGAGAAGAAGAGAGACCAACTCATGTATCCGGGTGGGGGGGGATTATATTATCGTCAAACTTTCTAACATTCCCTTCTTATCTTAGACAATCGATACTAAGTGAGACTGCTCTCAAACTGTATGACAACAGTACTTATGTAAAACTGTATGACAATAGTACTTGTGTAAAACTGTATGACAATAGTACTTGTGTAAAACTGTATGGCAATAGTACTTGTGTAAAACTGTATGACAATAGTACTTGTGTAAAACTGTGTGACAATAGTACTTGTGTAAAACTGTATGACAATAGTACGTGTGTAAAACTGTATGACAATAGTTCTTGTGTAAAACTGTATGACAATAGTACTTGTGTAAAACTGTATGACAGTCATCATCATCATCATCAACATCAAGTACCGTCTCCGCAACGAAGGCTGGCTGCAACAGATCTCCAACATCCCCTGTCTCTTGTCGTGGTGGTGCACTCTGCTAGAGTGAAACCTGTCCATCGTGTGATGTTACTCTCCTACATGTATCTCTGCCCACCTTTTGCTCGCTTCCCTTTGAATTTACCCTCAAGTAAGGTCTTCAATAAGGTGTCATGTCTTTTAATGTGTCCAAAATATTTTATTTGCCTGATATTTATTTCTCTTAGTAGTTCTTTCTTCATATTAAGTGTTTTTAGCACCTCTTTATGTGTTTTCTTCTCTTTCCATGATATTCTCCCTATTCTTCTATACACCCACATCTCTGTGTAGATATTAAACGAAATTGGTGATAAAATGCGTCCGTGTCTTAACCCTATTATTATTTCTATGTATGGTGAGTAGCTGTTTTCACACTTTATTGATGCAGTTTTTACCTTCGAGTCCCTCTCAGCTATTCAATCCCTTCCCTGCAACGCTTGAACTGGTAAAATGCAGTATTGACAGTTTTTGTTATGATGCAGTTTGTTCCCAATATATATTTATAATTAGTCTGATGTCTTTTCAAACTATACTTATTTCTTGAAGACATTTGATTAATTTTTATATTGGAATCTGTCAAAGGCCTTGCTGTAGTCTATGAAGCAAATATATACATTTTTTTGGACTTCTATATATTTATCTATCACTAGCCGGATACTCAGTATAGCTTCTCTGGTTCCTTTGTTTTTCCTAAAACCTAATTGTTCATCACCGATCTCCGTGTCTATCTTGTTCTTAATTCTTTCATGTATTATCTTGAGAAGTATTTTAGTTAAATTGACTCATTAGTCTCATTAGACTTATAGTTCTCTTTTCTGTACAGTACACAGCCCTGGGCTTATTAGGTAGTGGAATGAATATTGTTGATGTTAGGTCTTTAGGTATGTGGCCTGTTTCATATATGTATTTGCAAAGTACTGTGATAATATCCAAACCAAATTCATTTAGAGCTTTTATTATGTCTGCTGTTATGTTGTCGGAGCCTGCAACCTTTCCACCTTTTATTGATGTTATTGCATTTTCGACTTCTGCTTTCAGTATTTGCTAGTCCATCATTGTTGTCTATTATTGGTTGTTTGTTCCGTTGGTCGTCAAACAGTTCAGTCACATAATCTGCCCATCTTGTAAGTACTTCTGTTTTATCAAATATTTTTTCCGCCGGTTTTTATCTTTAATAGAATTAAAGATTTATAGGATTTTTCTTATTTGTGATCTGCCTTATCTCCTTATGCATTAATTTTGTCTTCTGTTGTATGGACATCTCCTCTATTTTACTGCATTTTGTTTCTAGTCATTGTTTTTTCGCTGTTCTGCACATGTTACGTATCTTTTTGTCTATAATTTAGTAGTTTATGGTATTTTTTAGTTGATATCAGAGTTGATATCTGCTCCTGGGTATATTTTAGTGTTCTTGACACTATTTCTAAATCTGTTGCTGATCATAATACAATTTATCTGGTTCCTCTTTCTGTCTCCAGGACTTTTCCATGTATATAATCTATTTTCATATTCGAAGAATGTATTACATATGATCATGTTGTTCTCCTCACAGAACGGTATAAGTCGTTCTGTATAAGACAACATCATTCTTCCTCTTCTTCTTCTGCGTTCGTTCTCAAACTCCTGCAGATTAGCAGGATGTAGTCCGGAGAACTAAATGCGTTGTGTCATGGTTTACAGCATTGCTGCAATATCTGCGCCTTTCGGCCTGACACATCCGACTTCAGCATGGCTTTGGGTCACAAACCCTTTATGGGATGGGACAGCCAACTCCATCCCATAACCTCCTTAGTCGCCTTTTACGACATGCGTTGAAGGTAAACAGTGTTGCTATTTTTTGCTCCCCTTTCGGGCCTTGGCAACACAGGGCGAGACAACATCAAGGAATGGATAAGACACGATTTTTCCTCACTCACCCACATTCCTGATAATAAGAATTGCTGGAGGACTCTGTGTGCTGAAACATCCAATATGGTACCCCTACGACCCTGAATGGTAACGGGTTTATTTATTTTATATATTGATACAGTTTCTATATATACAGGTTTTCCTGTACTAGAATTAATTATATTCCTCAAATGTCAGTGATACATCTCATAAGTTAACCCAAATTTCAGAACAGACATAACATAAAAAATAATAATTAAACGCATATTTAACTTAAAAGGTTAGCATAACTGTCTTTATCCCCCTGGTAGGAGTGAAGGTCTATATAGACTTCTTTGAGAGAACTCCAGATTGTGTAAGGCTTAATGTATTCCCGTTCACATAAGGAATTTTCTCTCTTGTAGGAATTATTGAGTTTATCCTTATGATTGGTAGAAGATTATGATTGTCTGTATATTACAGAAACCAGCCTTCAGTTTAATACACTGAGTGTCTGTATATTACAGAAACCAGCCTTCAGTTTCATACACTGAGTGTCTGTATATTACAGAAACCAGCCTTCAGTTTCATACACTGAGTGTCTGTATATTACAGAAACCAGCCTTCAGTTTCATACACTGAGTGTCTGTATATTACAGAAACCAGCCTTCAGTTTCATACACTGAGTGTCTGTATATTACAGAAACCAGCCTTCAGTTTCATACACTGAGTGTCTGTATATTACAGAAACCAGCCTTCAGTTTCATACACTGAGTGTCTGTATATATACAGACACCAGCCTTCAGTTTCATACACTGAGTGTCTGTATATATACAGACACCAGCCTTCAGTTTCCTACACTGTGTGTTTGTATATATATACGGACACCAGCCTTCAGTTTCATACACTGAGTGTCTGTATATTACAGAAACCAGCCTTCAGTTTCATACACTGAGTGTCTGTATATTACAGTTACCAGCCTTCAGTTTCATACACTGAGTGTCTGTATATTACAGAAACCAGCCTTCAGTTTCATACACTGAGTGTCTGTATATATATACAGACAACAGCCTTCAGTTTCATACACTGAGTGTCTGTATATATACGGAAACCAGCCTTCAGTTTCATACACTGAGTGTCTGTATATATACGGACACCAGCCTTCAGTTTCATACACTGAGTGTCTGTATATATACGGAAACCAGCCTTCAGTTCCATACAGTGAGTGTCTGTATATATATACAGACACCAGTCTTCAGTTTCATACACTGCGTGTCTGTAGTTTTCTGAAATCTATTTGTCTTCGTTCATCTCAGGTTTTAGGTGTTTCGGGATTCTTCATCTGTAACTAGTAGATTCATTAATGTATGTGTTAATTAGAGATCACAGCGTAGCCAGGTGAGGTTTTTCTGATACAACACTGCGACAGGATTAGCAAATCGACAGTGAGAACTCATAGTGCTCGTAGTAAAATGCAGGGTTTTCCGAAGACATAAACTGGCACCACCACAATCTTGGAATATATTAAGAGACAACACATCAAAAGATTTACACACATCAGCAGGCTACCATCAGACATCATTCCACAGCAAGCTATGCTACACAGATACAGTGATGGCAGATCTAGAGACCGACCACGAAAAAGATGGACCACTGAAATAAAAGAGGCGACAGATCCCACAATATACTCAGCACACACGCGGACCGTCTCCAGAAAACACTTGTACACCTGACGCTGAAAGGCAATAAAGGGATTAGCGAGGGATCTCAGGTTTAGGATAGGTTATTTCCTTCCTCTTTGTTCTTGATGTATTTCTAGTTGATGTGCAAATCTGCTGATAGGATTCTGAAAGCCTTCTAAACGTAATTCGCTATTGGGTTTACTTGATTCTTGACATTCTATTTATTAATTATTTATCACTTGGCAATTCATTTATTGGCGACTATTACTTGAGATGGGTATTGGTTGGTCCAACCTTCATTTGCATATCGTGTTCTGTTATCCATTTTCTATTTGTTGTCTCCACGGTAATATTTTCAACTGACTTTCTCAGAGGTCCAAGATGTAAATGTCGTTGTCACAGTGTTCTCCAAGCGACATGCATTTCTTATTCGTAATCCCTTCTATATTTTTCCCAATGTCGCTTTATGGCGTTTATGTTTGCAGCGTTTCCCTCTGAAAGACAATTACCCCCGATCTCGTTTACATTATTATAATGTCTAAAAATTCTGAGAGTGCCTCAGATTTACAAATTAAAAAATTGGAAGAATACGCTCCATCTGTGTATTGATTCTAACAGAATGGTCCGCTGATGTACGATTTGACACTGTGGTTATGATCGCTACTGTATCAATCCTTTCTCAATACCATCAACACCCACATGTCCTGGCACAAACGTGAAGGTAACTGTTCTGGTAGTAGATTGTGTTTACAACTTCACTAATTGACTACGGACGACTGCCGCTGCAATTTAATAGTACATGTTTTTTGAGCCAGTTAGTCTGTCCTCGTTACAGATTTAGCTTCCATCTTATGACTGCTCCTGTAACAGTATGACGACACACTGTTCTCTGTAAACCGGCCATTATACAAAAAGGGGAGAGATCTTACAATTGATGCTAGAGACTTAGCCGACATAGGTTTCGTAACATCGGTCTCGCAGATAATTGCCAGGCGACCAGAGAAATAGGTGGCAACCAATGTTTTACAGTCTTGCCGTCTCCTCGTTGAAATGTATTCACATGTAAACGGTCGAGGTCTGCACAGTGTGAAGTGTGATAATCTCGAATGAGAGGGATGACGAGTTCCGTCAGTTGAAGTGGGCGCCATACACGGATAGACGGTCAGGCCGAGTGATAATCCTTTGAAAGGGAAATTAGCAGGTTGAGAATTAAGAATTTGTGTCAAGACTTAGTGAAGCCTTCTGGTGGAGCGAGCGGTCAGTTAGAGGGGCCGGGCCAGAATCTATTGACAGGAGAATGTGATGTTGTATCGTGCATGTAGCATATATGCTAGAAGCAGACGAACTCACGTTCTCGATACAAAAGATAGACGATGATAACATTCGACATTAAACAGTAGAGTTAGTTGAGTTGAGGAGACTTCAGACATGGACTTCGGACGGATTTCAAACACGGGTCCGGTAGTCGGATAGTCAGTCAGTCATCCAGGCCTGTAGTGCAGGCAGTTAGCGGGACTTAGAGTCCATAGCTAGTTGGTAGAACTCCGTTGCTCTGCCACGTAGCAAAGGAGTCTTGTTATCACCCTCGGAGGTGAACTGAGGCACTTAAGGATTGGACCTGCCAAAAGTCCAAGTCCAGAGCAGGACTTAGCGCGAATAGTCTGAGTCCCTAGATAAAGTCTGAGATGGCAGTTTCAGAAAGTGTTAGTAGTTCGAAGTGTGATAGCTTCCAGATCTGGATAGGCTATAGAATATACAGCAGAATATCGTGATATGCTGTCTTTATTATATGACTTATAATGTACGAGATGCCTGGGCAGATTATTGTATTGTTATCGTAATATTGTGATTTGTCATTAAGCTTTTGTGTTGTGCTTAGAGTACAGAGTTGGACCTTCTATATTTATCATGTCAAATGAATGTTTTACTGTCAGTTGAGTACATACTAACACACCACAGATGTTTATAAACTGCTACAGATAGTGATGCTTTCTATTTTCATATACGTCAGTATTAGTTACTGATTACATCACGCGCCAGGGGAGAAGAAAGCTATTGTCATCGGAACCTAGTAATAGCACCAGACAACAGAACTTATGGTTCTGATGTATCTAATCATTGCTCCGAGTATTGGAACCTTATATTACACTCGTGATTGCAGTTAAGACACCGCTGCATTTCTGTACATTTATTCTATGAGAACGTGTAGAAAGTGTGGTATAAATTTGCTCTGTGATGTTTATATTTAACAGTGCCTTACTTTACCAGTAATTTAACAATCCTAAATCCATTACCAGTAATTTAACAAGCATAAATCAATTACCAGTAATTTAACAAGCCTAAATCAATTACCAGTAATTTAATGAGCCCATATCCATTACCAGTAATTTAACAATCCTAAATCCATTACTAGTAATTTAACAATCCTAAATCCATTACCAGTAATTTAACAAGCATAAATCAATTACCATTAATTTATTAAGCCTAAATCCATTACCAGTAATTTAATGAGTATATATCCATTACCAGTAATTTAACAAGCCTAAATCCATTACCAGTAATTTAACAAGCCTAAATCCATTACCAGTAATTTAACAAGCCTAACTCCATTACCAGTAATTTAACAAGCATAAATCCATTACCAGTTATTTAAATATATATATATATATATATATATATATGTATGTATGTATGTATATATATATATATATATATATATATATATATATATATATATATATATATATATATATATATATATATATATATATATATAATCTAGTAGTATCATAGGTCTCATTCTGCTGGACAGCCAGGACTCAGGTCAGCAAAGAAATTGTATATAGATGTCTGTCCACAATCACCATTCACATATGTAACATTCAGAATCCAATGTTCTAAACTTTTCTCCATACAGGTACACACTAAACCAGGTGTACCCGTGATATAAAAGTACGACAAGCCTACCAAAGATGAAAGTGCTAACGGTAAGCGTGTGAATCTTGTGTACGTAAGATCTAGATCTATAAGTTTTGGAAGGTTCTTAAAAGCTGAAGCAGAGACTCTGTTGAGCGGGTTATTATTTAGAGATAAATATTCTAGTAAAGAATTTTCTGGAAAACTGGTGTCAGTTAACTCCGTTATCTGATTGAATCCGAACCCAGCTGATGTTGCCCCAGGAGGAAAGTAGGTTCCTTGAATATATCTGAGAGAATTTGACGTAAGAATAAAGTCTGAGATATATGTCAAATGGGACAATATTCTAGGAATTGTTGACAACAAATTGTTTTGGAAATCTATATACGTGGTATTAGGACTCAATGATCCGGACATTGAATCTGATATTTTATTATACCCAAAGCTTATGCTGTTTACACGAGTGAGAAAGGAAAAATCTGGAATCAACGTGAGTTCGTTACTCTCAATGCCGAAGTCCGCCAGAGTGGCTGCAAATGGGCGCAATGAGTTACTGAGTTGAGTAGCGTTATGTATGCGGTTTTGGTTTAATGCCAGATATTCTAATTTGCTGGAACTTGGAAGCCAGTTTGTGCTTGTAATTTTGTTATTTGACATCTCTAATGACTGTAATGATTTTAGTTGTGACAACGCTTTCGGGACCTCTGTAAAATTGTTACCGTAAAGTGATAAACTGGTTAAACTGTTGGTCATTAAACTCATGGCGTTGTCTGGAAGTGAATTCAGGTTAGTTCCATAGATAGTTAACTGTGTCAGACGTCCGAAGTACTGAAGCCAAGATGGTGGCGTAGGGAAGTATACATACTGCAGGGTTAACATCTCCAACGTTGAACCAATGTTCTTCATAGCTTCATCATTCCAGTCCAGAATATGAACGGTCTCAATACTCAATTGTTTTAGATTCTTCAGATGTGAAAAAGCGTCGGGGATTCTGGTGAAGCTAGCGTTATAGATGGTCAAACCGTTCAACGTTGAGGCAGAACCGTCCAGGGCAGTGTCTTCTATTGTTGTAATGGGATTACTCGTCAAGTAGACATATGTCAGATTTGCGGGTAAAGTCCCTGCTACTATTATCGTTATTGGATTTCCCTGTGAAAAAAAAACAACCAAAAACATCAAAGCGAAATGAGCAAACATTTTAAATTACAAAAATTGTACATTTTAATATAGGGTGACGTGCAGCGTAGTGGCTTTGCATATGAGTGGTCCTTGGTTCATTCCCCAGACTGCGAGGGAGAGGAGATGGCTACTACCCTCATGTGTAGAGCCACTGAAATTTGAGATCGCTAACATCTCACACCCCTACGGTATTAATAAATGCTATTTGTTACTTTACTTTATTCTACTAAATTTTAACATATATATATATACACGCACACACATACACACACATACACACACACACACACACATATGAAAGTAAGAGCAAATCACTCGCAATCCTTGGGTGACAACAAACAACCAAATATAATATAAAAAAGAAAATCAATATTCAATCACTGAATCTGTATTTGTTCAGTGTTGTCTTGGTGTTATATATCCATCTTGTTCTAGGTCTTCCTCTGCCTTGTATCCGGATTTACTTATGTTATATGATCTTGTTGGTAGTTGGGTATGGGTCACTCTCATTAAAGTGTACAAACCATTCTATGTGTTATTTCTACATGTACTCTGTGCATGGTCTTATACCCTTTCTTCTTCATATTTCATTTCTGTTTTTGCCTAATTTGGCCACTTCTGCGGCCTTTCTCAGGCATTTCATCTCATATAAATATTTTCTGCTGGACGGCTTCCAATCACGTTCCATTAAAATTTTCCACGGACATTTTTTCTATTTATTCTTTTCTTGAAGAGAGTCATAAAAGTTCGATAATTAAAATTTGTCAGTATCCATATTATTTATCTACGATTTATATTTGCTTATGTTTTCAATTATGTGTATCGATTACCGATATTCTTCTTAATGATAATAATGAAATAATTCCTTTAGCTGTGAACAGGTAGCTTTTGGTAGCCATAAGCCTTTCTGACGAAATCATATGATCTTCGGAGATACGTGTGCTACGATACGTGCTATTAGCAGGCGGTGTGCCGTTTCGTTAAGAGGGAAGAGTACATAATTGGTAACTTTAGTACGATCAAGTAAATCTTCTTGGCCATTTCAACCTCCACCTTCATTTGTGTATATCTCAGCTTCTGCTGCTGGAGAAAGTAATTATAAAGACAAATAGAAAAACTGACAATGATGAAATAATGGCTTTAGCAGTGAGCAGGTAGCGTTTGTGGAACACATGGCCGTGTGGTTAGAACACCGTTCTCAGACCCTTGAAGTTCCTGGTTCAATCCAAGGTTTGGACAGGTTTTTTTAATTTCAGAGGTACAATCAAAATTCTTCCTGTACATGTCGCGACGTCTGCTATGGCAAATCGGCCTTTATATCCACAGCCCATAGAAAGCCACCCTGCACTCCTTCACAGGAAAACATGCAGTAACGAAAGGTAGCTTTTGACAACCCATTGCCTTCCTGACAAAAGCTCTAGTTCTTCCTCCTCGTGCAACTAAAGCGACAGCCAGGGTTTTCTGAAAGGCATTTTGTTGGGGGGGGGGGGTTATGGATGCATTTTTAGTCGTTTAGTCACCGAAAAGTGACATTTTAGTCCGCTACCTTCACAGGATGAGCCAAATATTTCATCATTTTTCTATCAGATTTATTGGCCCATCGACAGTGATGGTTCAACTGGCATTGCGCGTCACCAAGGTGTCTGCTAAAAAAGGACAAAGTTTCAATGTCAGCTGGCCAGTAACCCTCCGTCGTCCATGGGAACTATTTGATAGAAAACTGTACGAAATTGGCACAGAATATGACAAGGACAATTTTTCAAATTACGCCATATTTCTCCATTTCTGAAAAGAATACAATGGATCTATTTTTTTTCAACGTGAACTAGACGTCAAAGACCCGGTTTTTACACGGGAGAATAGGAATAGTTAAAGTATAAGATATCTGTTGTTTAAAAGATACAGTAGATTTAATTTGAAAGTGAAGGAAGAGTGACTTTACCGCTTGAATAGACTAGAACAATTTGGGAAAAGGCACGAACAAATGACTGTACAAGTGACGATGACTATTGTTCCATGATTAGAATAAAGGAGCTTCATTTGAAATGTGGTGTCGCTAGAAAGGATAGTTTTCGTGGGCGAGAAAGAATGATGGTCAGTCAACGTGTAATGGTGGATACACTCAAGGAAAGATCTGACGATGATCAAACAACTAACTAACTAACTAGAGCAAGTAGTCATTCTAAACTCCAGAACTGCACACGACTTACTTTTCAGCCACATGTACACAAAGTTAAAGTTTGGCAACACAGGCTTATGTACATGTGGACAAGCACCTCAGTCTGAATTGTGGGGGATCTAATGGGAAGCAAAGAATAGTGACATTGTTACATGTCATGTATGATGTAAATTGCGACTAAAGAAGTTTAGGGGTTCTGCGACTGTTCATCCCATATAGGGTAAAAATAACTCATACTCCATGCTGAAGTTGGATGTTTCTGGTCAAAAATGTGCTGATATCGCAGTTCAACTGTTGTTCATTTATCACAAATGATGAGTACTAGGTGTTACATTCGCTTTCGAAATTCAGTAAGAGTTATGTTTTTGAATATGAGTTTGTAGTTGACAAGTAAGCACTTGTCTGTCCGATATTTTCTTGAACTTTTCAGGCATCATGTGAGGACCACTGTAGATGTATGTTTATCTACCCGTGAATATGTAACTGCTTTCCGCTCTTGACCCTCCCACATGTATCTCTGTCTATATCTTACTAATCACCCCTCGACTCTACCTACAAGTAAGACATTGAAAACGGTGTCATAACAATTAATATTCCCAATTTGATTTGTATAATTATTACAAAATTATTTTTACATAACCATTGTTGTCAGAACCTTACGTTTTCTTCTCTTTCCATGAAGTTCTTCACCTTTCTTCTATATATCCACATCTGAAAAGCATCAATTCAATCATCTCTTTCCACTTCAAGGTTTTCCCTTATTATCCATGATTTAGAACCTTACCTTAATGTCGAATAGATATATCTCTTTACACTTCTCAGTTTTAGTTTGTAATCTATTTGAATATTTACAATTGGCTTATATTAATGAAAGTATGTATGGATATTCATATTCTCCTTCTAACTTTTGTTTTACATTTACACTGTTTATGATGATGTGTCTCAGATATAGGAAACTGTCGACTTTTTTCAGATTCTCGTTATTGCTTTCTCTTCGTTTACACATATTATCAAAATTTTTATTTTTGATGTTAATATTTAATCCATATTCGTTATTTTATTTTTTAGACTAGTTCAAGTTCATTTTCTATTAAGAGGACTGTGACATTAGCATATGGTAGATTGTTTATTATATTTCTATTTATCTTGAGTCCTACCATTTCTTTGATCTGTTAGAATGCTCTGCGATATGATGGGTGATGAAATACATTCCTTGTCTTACTCCTTCTTGTATCTATATGTATGTTGACTTGCAACATTCGTAGATTAGTCAAGCTTTTTGATACCAATATTTATTTACGATCAGTATAATCAATCTTTTTATCACAGCCTATTTAGATACGTTTAATCAGTTTTTTATTATGATCACAATGAAGTAATCAATTTAGGTGTGCGCATGTAGCATTTGAGTGCCTTTATCCTCTGTGACAAATGCTCTGGTTCTGCACAGTTTACTAACTGAGGAGACATCCAGACTCATACAGTATGGTTATGTTTTTTGTTGTTGCATACTTAAGGTATAGTTAAATTTTTTTATTTTTAGGGGAGCGGAGGTTGTGGATGCATGTTTAGTCTCCGAAGGGAGGAATTTCAGTGCGGCAGTATCTCGGACTCATCGCGTCATACCAGGAGTGTAACTTATACATCTGGGCCAATGAGTTCAACATTATCTGTCAGTACTTTTGACTCATCTGCAGTAATGGTACATCTAACATTCACCTCCACATAGAAGTCTACCGAAATTACACAAAAGTGCAGCGTCCACTTGTCTGCACCACTTGGTCATTAAATGGTACCACTTGACAGAAGACAAAAGTACGAAATCGAGACAAGACTTGCAGTGACAATGATGACTTTTTCACAGGTGACAGTTGCCTATCTCCAACCTTTCTTAGTTGTCTCCTACGACATGCCTTGAAACAAGACGTTGACTTTATACTCTACATCCTGAACTAGAAGTCCAGGTCACGGTTGACGCAAGTGAGTAAATTAGTTTAAGATTTGAGCTTACATCTAAAGATAGGGACGTGTAGCCAGATATGTTTCTACCAGTCACTAGATTCAGAGTCCGGAGTCCTTTTTGAAAACATGAAATATATGTTCCTCCACATTCGCATTCCTGAAAAAGAAAGAATAGAACCAGGTTCATCTAATTATACATGTTTTAGTACAGTGTTTCTCAACGTTCTCATGCCACCGTCCCCTCTGTACACATTTTACAGACTTAGTTTAGATTCAGTCAAGTAGACGAGCAAAAGGGAAGAGAAAGACTAAGAGAGAAGATGTTTAACAACCTGGCATGTGGCATGGGAGAACATCGGTATCGGAAATGATTGACAGCACATGAAGCAGAAGAACGTGAAAAAATTATAATAAACGTTACACAGAATAGACAAGAAGAAGAAGTATAGATATTATACGTCTACATGCCCGTATGTCTAATAATTTCATCGGACGCCTTGTGTTGCAGGGGCCCGAAAGGGGGAAAATCGCAGCATTGTTTACCTTCTATGCATGTTGTAAGAGGCTACTAAGGAGGTTATTGAGTTGAGTTTGCCATCCCATCCTATATAGGGTAAAAGTGACCCAACACCATGCTAAAGTCGGATGTATCAGATAGAAAAAGCTGATATCGCAGCAATGCTGTAAATCATCACACAGCGCATCCGTTCTGCGGGCTACATCGTGATAATCTGTAGGAGTTTGAGAATGAGCGCAGAAGAAGAAGAAGATAATCTCAACAACCGCTTAAGTCAGTCGCTCTCAGTTTGGGTAATATAGTCCTCTTGTGTTTCTGATTATAATATTTTTTTTAATTGAAGTGTAACAGACCCGTCCGAGCTGCGGGTTTTATGTGAAACACAAACAACAAAACTTACAGTGATCAAGCTTACAAACTATAGGTGACTTGCAGGAAAAGTGACTTGCAGGGAAAGTGACGAAGTGGCAGTGACTTGCAGAGAAAGTGACGAAGAGAAAGTGACGAAGTGGCAGTGACTTGCAGAGAAAGTGACTTGCAGAGAAAGTGACTTGCAGAAAGTGGTCTTCCTTATGGATTCTCTGAACACCATGCGACTCTAGACGAGTTGACCTGTCGCAGCTAAAGACATGAGTAATTAAGCAATCTATATCACTGCACCATCGTCGTCTAAACGGTTTAGTAAACACGATGACGTATTTTCATTTGATGTGTGTTGAAAATTTCCTCTAGAATTTACGTGTGTTTAATAATTCCGTGAGACAGTTAGATCATAGACAAACTGTGTGAGTATCAACTCACTAAATTCTACATTGTAACAATAGCAGGGTTAACATCAATAATATAGCGATAACTAAACACAAGATCCAACATGAAGTTAGGGACATGGAACGTGAGAAGTGTTCCCAGTGGCGACCTATTTCTGCGAAACATGGACAATAAACACAACTACAGTCAAGACAATAGAGGCTTTCTAAATGAAATGTTTATCCTGTTGGAGCCTTAAAGAATTAGTTGTCTTTCTTTAAAAGTAACAAATCCTTCTTAAGCTTTCTCGCTTCAGTTCCTGTTATTTATTGTTCAAATTATTACCTTCTTGCTTCATCACCACTTTCTCGCTTCAGTTCCTGTTATTTATTGTTCAAATTATTACCTTCTTGCTTCATCACCACTTTCTCGCTTCAGTTCCTGTTATTTATTGTTCAAATTATTACCTTCTTGCTTCATCACCACTTTCTCGCTTCAGTTCCCGTTATTTATTGTTCAAATTATTACCTTCTTGCTTCATCACCACTTTCTTGCTTCAGTTCCCGTTATTTATTGTTCAAATTATTACCTTCTTGCTTCATCACCACTTTCTCGCTTCAGTTCCCGTTATTTATTGTTCAAATTATTACCTTCTTGCTTCATCAACACTTTCTCGCTTCAGTTCCCGTTATTTATTGTTCAAATTGTCACCTTGTTTCCATTCCACGTCCTGTGTCTCACCCCACGAATAAAATTCGAAATTATTTTCCGTGTTCGTGGAGGTCATATGGTAGACGTTTAGAACCACTGAGCTATATACTCTGTTCACTCTAAGAATGAAATGGGTCAGTTTTTAAATTTCATTAAAAAAAATTTTTTTTAAATATTGTTTTTACATGTCATCAGCTGTTTAAAAATCACATGTTGTCGCGGAGTACTGTGGGGGTGTGTTTTGACCCACTTCATTCTTAGAGTGAAGAGTGTATAGAACTCGATTTAAATCCAACGATATAAACGATCCCGTATTTCTTCCAGTACTTACAAAGTAACAGGTAGCTTCAATCTCACTTTTATCCTTTGATTCGTTCAGTACTCGATATATTTCACTCTTACCTCTCTTTAGCACCTTTTGACTTTTCATAGTCCACCTTTCTATCGCTCTCTCCTTGTGTATAACATACCAACCACTTTGAGAAACACTGATTAGAACATACAAGCACGATCTAAAAATTAGTAGAAATAACACGTTTATAGTAGATCTAGCTTGTCTATCTATACGACGATAGTTACAGTCAGCATAAAAATAGATTGTGTGAAATAGTATGTTGAGAACAGCTGGCCCCCTATTCTTGCTTGGTTCAGTAGGAGCACAGGAGACCAGCTATAGATTATCTTCTCTCATTAAACATTTCTTAAAACAGAAAAATATTGTACGTACATCTACATTAGTGAACACCGCCAGAATGTTACCGGGGTCTGACAGGAGATAACATTATTATAACACAGTGATCTCCATCCGTGGTTTTTATTGGCTGTCGATACAAAGTATCCACAAAGTGACCAATAAAAAACACGGTAAAATTCAAATAGCTTCACTTTTGATAGATGATTTCCGATCAGTAGGTCACATATCTATAACATTGACGAAGTATTTGAACAATCGTTAAGTGATGAATGCTCGATCATCACTTGAAAACAGGATCATACACATAGTCATGTTCTATTTTTATTAAACACATCAGCAAAGTTGTCTAAAAGACTAACCTGATAGGGACAGTCAGCACGAAGAACAATAACCCAGAAGAATTTCCACAAACAGACATATGTAACCAGTCGATTGAAGCTCATTGTTATGATCTCCGCTCTCGTGAGATAATAATTACTTGTGCATCTGTTGGACACAATGAAATGTTTTGTTAAGAATAATGATTAAGTTGATATTGATACAATGTTAGATTTCTTAGAGTCCATATCGTGTGAAGTTGGCTATCTTGTCTTTCCATAGCCTCAAGTTGCATGAGATGTCAATAAGAGGACATGTTGTCAAGCATCTTTCCTCTTGGTCTTCCCCAACCATCATTGCTCCTCATGTTGCCTGTTGTCACGATATGTTGAGTCTTTCCTCTTCTCATGATATGTCCAAAAATGTACATGATCTCTTTATGATACCGGTGAGCAGTTCTCGTTTTATCATTAACTCAGCTCAAGGTATCTATTAACCATGCATAAATATCAACAAAAACAAGCAGTCAATATCATATTTTTACAGCCAAACAGAGCTGTCGCTTCAACAATAACAAGTAACAGTATAAACTAAGATAGCAAATGTCTACTTCAATAATTAACAAGTAACAGTATACACTAAGCTAGCAAATACTTACCTTCAAGAATTAACAAGTAACAGTATAAACTAACGTACCACATGCTTACCTTCAACAATTAACAGTATATAAACTAATATAGCAAATACGTAGCTTCAACAATTAACAGTATATAAACTAATATATCAAATACGTAGGTTCAACAGTTAACAAGTAACAGTATAAACTAAGATAGCAAATGCTTACCTTCAACAACTTGAGTTCATCTAATTTGATTTGAAAGCATGTCTGTTTTAGCATATGCTGTTTTTATTTATATCTTGTCAGTACTAAATCGCACTGCTGAATGTTATCAAATCTGTAACCTATTTCTGTGGAACTCGCATGAATGTAAACAGCTGAGACAAGTCCAACCATTTATTAACAGAAATGTTTGTAGCAAATCAGTATTCAAGAAAAATTCCAGTGAAATGTGTTCTCCAAATGTTTACAAATATGTTCTCCAAATATTTACAAATGAGTTCTCCAAATGTTTACACATATTGCTCGTAAATGAAAAAGGATATGTACCTCTAATGGCGAGGAAAGATCGCTTCAGCTGCGGATGATATTCTAATTTGGCTGCAAGTATATTAGAGTTGTAACCATACAAACTAATTTATATTTGTTCGAATCACGACCTCAAAGTATGACTCTGTGGCATAAAAGTACAGATCTCATATCTGTAGGGCTAGAGTATCAGGTTCACATTTTGCAGCATGTATTTGTGCATCAGGACCTTCAGAAAACAATGGAGATTTACTGAACGTATATATATTATCTAGAATCTCACTATAGCCAACAAACTATGGTTTTATTTGTACATACCACATAGAATAAGCTACAAATGTGGACGTTTCAAAACTATGGAACACTATCTATCTATCTCTATCTATACGCTGTGGTCCTTGTTTGCCTTCAAAAGTCAGGGTGGAAGAGTTCTCTGGAGATGGCCTTCTTGTGTGCTGTTTGTAAGCTTGTTTCTGTGGCTTCTTTGTTTTCTGTGATCAATATTAAACATGGTCTGCCTTTGGCTTTATAGCCGTGATGCCTATGTGTCATGGCCATTTGTGGCATGCTATCTGTCGGTAGTCTGGAAGAGTGTGAAAACCACTTGATCTGTTGTCTTTTGGTGTGTTCCAATACTGGCATTGTTTTGGTTATCTATCTGATGTTATCGTTTCTAATTCTATCTCTTAATGACACTGTGAGTATTCTTCGTAGACATGTCATTTCTGTTGTCACTATTTTTCTTTTGTCTTGTGCTGTCATTGTCCAGGTTTGGCACTATTAGCACAGTGATGGAATAATAATAGTCTTGTATAATGCAACTTTAGTGTCTATGTTTACATTTGGAACACTACCCTCCATCTAAAATAAAATTGTAAAACCAGCCTAGAATTGAGATTACAACCCTCAACTACTGGCATAGAGAAGAAGAGAGACCAACTCATGTATCCGGGTAGGGGGGGGGGATTATATTATCGTCAAACTTTCTAACATTCCATTCTTATCTTAGACAATCGATACTAAGTGAGACTGATGTCAAACTGTATGACAATAGTACTTGTGTAAAACTGTATGACAATAGTACTTGTGTAAAACTGTATGACAATAGTACATGTGTAAAACTGTATGACAATAGTACTTGTGTAAAACTGTATGGCAATAGTACTTGTGTAAAACTGTATGACAATAGTACATGTGTAAAACTGTATGACAATAGTACATGTGTAAAACTGTATGACAATAGTACTTGTGTAAAACTGTATGACAATAGTACATGTGTAAAATTGTATGACAATAGTACTTGTGTAAAACTGTATGACAATAGTACATGTGTAAAACTGTATGACAATAGTACTTGTGTAAAACTGTATGACAATAGTACTTGTGTAAAACTGTATGACATTAGTACTTGTGTAAAACTGTGTGACAATAGTACTTGTGTAAAACTGTATGACAATAGTACTTGTGTAAAACTGTATGACAATAGTACTTGTGTAAAACTGTATGGCACTAGTACTTGTGTAAAACTGTATGACAATAGTACTTGTGTAAAACTGTATGACAATAGTACTTGTGTAAAACTGTATGACAATAGTACTTGTGTAAAACTGTATGACAATAGTACTTGTGTAAAACTGTAAGGCAATAGTACTTGTGTAAAGCTGTGTGACAATAGTACTTGTGTAAAACTGTATGACAATAGTACTTGTGTAAAACTGTATGACAATAGTACTTGTGTAAAACTGTATGACAATAGTACTTGTGTAAAACTGTATAACAATAGCACTTGTGTAAAACTGTATGACAATAGCACTTGTGTAAAACTGTATGACAGTCATCATCATCATCATCAACATCAAGTGCCGTCTCCGTAACGAAGGCTGGCTGCAACAGATCTCCAACATCCCCTGTCTCTTTTCGTGCACTCTGCTAGAGTGAAACCTGTCCATCGTGTGATGTTACTCTCCCACTTGTATCTCTGCCCACCTTTTGCTCGCTTCCCTTTGACGTTAACCTCAAGTAAGGTCTTCAATAAGGTGTCATGTCTTTTAATGTGTCCAAAATATTTTATTTGCCTGATATTTATTTCTCTTAGTAGTTCTTTCTTCATATTAAGTGTTTTTAGCACCTCTTTATTTGTTTTCTTCTCTTTCCATGATATTCTCCCTATTCTTCTATACACCCACATCTCTGTGTAGATATTAAATGAAATTGGTGATAAAATGCGTCCGTGTCTTACCCCTATTCTTATTTCTATGTATGGTGAGTAGCTGTTTTCACACATTATTGATGAAGTTTTTACCTTCAAGTCCCTCTCAGCTATTCAATCCCCTCCCTGCAACGCTTGAACTGGTAAAATGCAGTATTGACAGTTTCTGTATTGATGCAGTTTGTTCCCAATATATATTTATAATTAGTCTGATGTCTTTTCCAACTATGCTTATTTCTTGAAGACATTTTATTAATTTTTTATGTTGGAATCTGTCAAAGGCCTTGCTGTAGTCTATGAAGCATATATAGATATTTTTTTGGATTTCTATATATTTATCTATCACTAGCCGGATACTCAGTATAGCATCTCTGGTTCCTTTGTTTTTCCTAAAACCGAATTGTTCATCACCGATCTCCGTGCCTATCGTGTTCTTAATTCTTTCATGTATTACCTTGATAAGTATTTTAGTTAAAGTGACTCATTAGACTTATAGTTCTATATTCTGTACAGTACACAGCCCTGGGCTTATTAGGTAGTGGTATGAATATTGCTGATGTTAGGTCTTTAGGTATGTGTGCCTGTTTCATATATGTATTTGCAAAGTACTGTGATAATATCCAAACCAAATTCATTTAGAGCTTTTATTATGTCTGCTGTTATGTTGTCGGAGCCTGCAGCCTTTCCACCTTTTATTGATGTTATTGCATTTTCGACTTCTGCTTTCAGTATTTGCTAGTCCATCATTGTTGTCTATTATTGTTTTTTTTCCGTTGGCCGTCAAACAGTTCAGTCACATAATCTGCACATCTTTTAAGTACTTCTGTTTTATCAAATATTTTTTTCGCCGGTTTTTATCTTTAATAGGATTAAATATTTATAGGATTTTTCTTATTTGTGATCTGCCTTATCTCCTTATGCATTAATTTAGACTCTGTTGTATGGACATCTCTATTTTACTGCATTTTATTTTTTCGCTGTTCTGCACATGTTACGTATCTCCTTGTCTATAATTTAGTAGTTTAGGGTATTTTTTAGCTTTCTTTCTTACTGAAATTCTCTCTAAAATTTCATCGGTCATTCATGTTTGTTTGTTCTTGGCTTTTCTAATTGGTGAATTTTCCTTTGATGTTTGAATACTTTTCCTTAGACTGTTCCATGTATTGACTATTTTCACTTCTGGATTTTCCCTTCTGTATTGTTCCATGCATTCTATCATTAGATGTTCATATCTATTCCTTACATCTACAAGGTATTTTTGTTGTATGTCTGGTTGTTTTAGTGCTGATGCGTCTATCTGTGGTTCTTGAACTCTTCTATGTACTATCTTTTTAAGTTTGACATTTATTTTGCACAGCACTGGATTATGGTCAGAGTTGATATCTGCTCCTGTGTATATTTTAGTGTTCTTGACACTATTTCTAAATCTGTTGCTGATCATAATAAAATTTCTCTGGTTCCTCTTTCTGTCTCCATGACTTTTTCATGTATATAATCTTCTATTTTCATATTCGAAGAATGTATTACATATGATCATGTTGTTCTCCTCACAGAACGGTATAAGTCGTTCTGTATAAGACAACATCATTCTTCCTCTTCTTCTTCTGCGTTCGTTCTCAAACTCCTGCAGATTAGCAGGATGTAGTCCGGAGAACTAAATGCATTGTGTCATGGTTTACAGCATTGCTGCAATATCTACGCCTTTCGGCCTGACACATCCAACTTCAGCATGGCTTTGGGTCACTGACCCGTTATGGGATGGGGCAGCCATTAACCTCCTTAGATTCCATCCCATAACCTCCTTAGTCGCCTTTTACGACATGCGTGGAAGGTAAACAGTGTTGCTATTTTTTGCTCCCCTTTCGGGCCTTCGCAACACAGGGCGAGACAACATCAAGGAATGGATAAGACACGATTTTTCCTCAGTTACCCACATTCCTGATAATAAGAATTGCTGGAGGACTCTGTGTGCTGAAACATCCAATATGGTACCCCTACGACCCTGAATGGTAACGGGTTTATTTATTTTATATATTGATACAGTTTCTATTTATACAGGTTTTCCTGTACTAGAATTCATTATATTTCTCTGATGTCAATAATACATCTCATAAGTTAACCCAAATTTCAGAACAGACATAACATAAAAATAATAATTAAACGCATATTTAACGTAAAAGGTTAGCATAACTGTCTTTATCCCCCTGGTAGGAGTGAAGGTCAATATAGACTTCTTTGAGAGAACTCCAGGTTGTGTTAGGCTTAATATATTCTCGTTCACATAAGGAATTTTCTCTCTTGTAGGAATTATTGAGTTTCTCCTTATGATTGGTAGAAGATTATGATTGTCTGTATATTACAGAAACCAGCCTTCAGTTTAATACACTGAGTGTCTGTATATTACAGAAACCAGCCTTCAGTTTCATACAATGAGTGTCTGTATATTACAGAAACCAGCCTTCAGTTTCATACACTGAGTGTCTGTATATTACAGAAACCAGCCTTCAGTTTCATACACTGAGTGTCTGTATATTACAGAAACCAGCCTTCAGTTTCATACACTGAGTGTCTGTATATATACAGACACCAGCCTTCAGTTTCATACACTGAGTGTCTGTATATATACAGACACCAGCCTTCAGTTTCCTACACTGTGTGTTTGTATATATATACGGACACCAGCCTTCAGTTTCATACACTGAGTGTCTGTATATTACAGAAACCAGCCTTCAGTTTCATACACTGAGTGTCTGTATATTACAGAAATCAGCCTTCAGTTTCATACACTGAGTGTCTGTATATTACAGAAACCAGCCTTCAGTTTCATACACTGAGTGTCTGTATATATATACAGACAACAGCCTTCAGTTTCATACACTGAGTGTCTGTATATATACGGAAACCAGCCTTCAGTTTCATACACTGAGTGTCTGTATATATACGGACACCAGCCTTCAGTTTCATACACTGAGTGTCTGTATATATACGGAAACCAGCCTTCTGTTCCATACAGTGAGTGTCTGTATATATATACAGACACCAGTCTTCAGTTTCATACACTGCGTGTCTGTAGTTTTCTGAAATCTATTTGTCTTCGTTCATCTCAGGTTTTAGGTGTTTCGGGATTCTTCATCTGTAACTAGTAGATTCATTAATGTATGTGTTAATTAGAGATCACAGCGTAGCCAGGTGAGGTTTTTCTGATACAACACTGCGACAGGATTAGCAATTCGACAGTGAGAACTCATAGTGCTCGTAGTAAAATGGAGGGTTTTCCGAAGACATAAACTAGCACCACCACAATCTTGGAATATATTAAGAGATAACACATCAAATGATTTACACACATCAGCAGGCTACCATCAGACATCATCCCACAGCAAGCTATGCTATACAGATACAGTGAGGGCAGATCTAGAGACCGACCACGAAAACGATGGACCACTGAAATAAAAGAGGCGACAGATCCCACAATATACTCAGCACACACGAGAACAGTCTCCAGAAACACTTGTACACCTGACGCTGAAAGACAATAAAGGGATTAGCGAGTAGATGGATCTCAGGTTTAGGATAGGTTATTTCCTTCCTCTTTGTTCTTGATGTATTTCTACTCGTAGTAGATGTGCGAATCTGGTGATATGATTCTGAAAGCCTTCTAAACGTAATTCGCTATTAGGTTTACTTGACTCTTGACATTCTATTTATTCTATATCACTTGGCAATTCATTTCTTGGCGACTATTACTTGAGATGGGTATTGGTTGGTCCAACCTTCATTTGCATATCGTGTTCTGTTATCCATTTTCTATTTGTTATCTCCACGGTAATATTTTCAACTGATTTTCTCAGAGGTCTAAGATGTAAATGTCGTTGTCACAGTGTTCTCCAAGCGACATGCATTTCTTATTCGTAATCCCTTCTATATTTTTCCCAATGTCGCTTTATGGCGTTTATGTTTGCAGCGTTTCCCTCTGAAAGACAATTACCCCCGATCTCGTTTACATTATTATAATGTCTACAAATTCTGAGAGTGCCTCAGATTTACAAATTAAAAAATTGGAAGAATACGCTCCATCTGTGTATTTATTCTGACAGAATGGTCCGCTGATGTACGGTTTGACACTGTGGTTATGATCGCTACTGTATCAATACTTTCGTAATACCATCAACACCCACATGTTCTGGCACAAACGTGAAGGTAACTGTTCTTGTAGTAGATTGTGTTTACAACTTCACTAATTGACTACGGACGACTGCCGCTGCAATTTAGCAGTACATGTTTATTGAGCCAGTTAGTCTGTCCCCGTTACAGATTTAGCTTCCATCTTATTACTGCTCGTGTAACAGTATTACGACACACTGTTCTCTGTAAACCGGCCATTACACTAAAAGGGGAGAGATCTTACTATTGATGCTAGGGACTTAGCCGACATAGGTTACGTAACATCGGTCTCTCAGATAATTGCCAGGCGACCAGAGAAAAAGGTGGCAACCGATGTTTTACAGTCTTGCCGTCGCCTCGTTGAAATGTATGCACATGTAAACGGCCGAGGTCTGTACAGTGAGAAGTGTGATAATCTCGAAATGAGAGGGAGCACGAGTTCTGTCAGTTGAAGTGCTCGCCATACACGGATAGACGGTGACGCCGAGTGATAATCCTTTGAATGGGAAATTAGCAGGTTGAGAATTAAGGATTTGTGTCAAGACTTAGTGAAGTCTTCTGGTGGAGCGAGAGGTCAGTTAGAAGGGCTGGGCCAGAATCTATTGACAGGAGAATGTGATGTTGTATCGTGCATGTAGCATATATGCAAGAGGCAGACGAACGTGAAGTCTCGATACAAAAGATAGACGGTGCTAACATTCGACATTAAACAGTAGAGTTAGTTGAGTTGAGGAGACTTCAGACATGGACTTCGGACGGACTTCAAACACGGGTCCGGTAGTCGGAGAGTCAGTCAGTCAGCCAGGACTGTAGTGCAGGCAGTTAGCCGGACTTAGAGTCCATAGCTAGTTGGTAGAACTTCGGTGCTCTGCCACGTAGCAAAGGAGTCTTGTTATAACCCTCGGAGGTGAACTGAGGCACTTAAAGATTGGACCTGCCAAAAGCATAGCAGCACGAATAGCCTGAGTCCCTCAGATAAAGTTTGAGATGGCAGTTTCAGAAAGTGTTAGAAGTTCGAAGTGTGATAGCTTCCAGATCTTGATAGACTATTGAATATACAGCAGAATATCGTGATATGATGTCTTTAATATATGACTTATAATGTACGAGATGCCTGGGCAGATTATTGTATTGTTATCGTAATATTGTGACTTGTCATTAAGCTATTGTGTTGTGCTTAGAGTACAGAGTTGGACCTTCTATATTTATCATGTCAAATGAATGTTATTCTGTCAGTTGAGGACATACTGACACACCACAGATGTTTATAAACTGCTACAGATAGTGATGCTTTCTGGTTCTAATACTGACGTATTAGTTACTGATTACATTACGTGCCACGGGAGAAGAAAGCTATTGTCATCGGAACCTGGTAATAGCACCAGACAACAGAACTTATGGTTCTGATGTATCTAATCATTGTTCCGAGTATCGGGACCTTATATTACACTCGTGCTTGCAGTTAAGACACCGCTGCATTTCTGTACATTTATTCTATGAGAACGTGTAGAAAGTGTGGTATAAATTTGCTCTGTGATGTGATCTTTAACAGTGCCGTACTTTACCAGTAATTTAATGAGCCTATATCCATTACCAGTAATTTAACAATCCTAAATCCATTACTAGTAATTTAACAATCCTAAATCCATTACCAGTAATTTAACAAGCATAAATTAATTACCATTAATGTAACAAGCCTAAATCCATTACCAGTAATTTAATGAGTCTATATCCATAAAAGTAATTTAATGAGTCTATATCCATTACCAGTAATTTAACAAGCCTAACTCCATTACCAGCAATTTAACAAGCATAAATCCATTACCAGTAATTTAACAAGCATAAATCTATTAACAGTAATTTAACAAGCCTAAATCCATTACCAGTTATTTATATATATATATAATCTAGTAGTATCATAGGTCTCATTCTGCTGGACAGCCAGGACTCAGGTCAGCAAAGAAATTGTATATAGATGTCTGTCCACAATCACCATTCACATATCTAACATTCAGAATCCAATGTTCTAAACTTTTCTCCATACAGGTACACACTAAACCAGGTGTACCTGTGATTTCAAAGTACGACAAGCCTACCAAAGATGAAAGTGCTAACGGTAAGCGTGTGAATCTTGTGTACGTAAGATCTAGTTCTATAAGTTTTGGAAGGTTCTTAAAAGCTGAAGCAGAGACTCTGTTGAGCGGGTTATTATTCAGAGATAAATATTCTAGAAAAGAATTTTCTGGAAAACTGGTGTCAGTTAACTCCGTTATCTGATTGAATCCGAACTCAGCTGATGTTGCCCCAGGAGGAAAGTAGGTTCCTTGAATATATCTGAGAGAATTTGACGTAAGAATAAAGTCTGAGATATATGTCAAACGGGACAATATTCTAGGAATTGTTGACAACAAATTATATTGGAAATCTATATACGTGGTATTAGGACTCAATGATCCGGACATTGAATCTGATATTTTATTATACCGAAAGCTTATGATGTTTACACGAGTGAGAAAGGAAAAATCTGGAATCAACGTGAGTTCGTTACTCTCAATGCCGAAGTCCGTCAGAGTGGCTGCAAATGGGCGCAATGAGTTACTGAGTTGAGTAGCGTTATGTATGCGGTTTTGGTTTAATGCCAGATATTCTAAATTGCTGGAACTTGGAAGCCAGTTTGTGCTTGTAATTTTGTTATTTGACATCTCTAGTGACTGTAATGATTTTAGTTGTGACAATGCTTTCGGGACCTCTGTAAAATTGTTACTGTAAAGTGATAAACTGGTTAAACTGTTGGTTATTAAAATCATGGCGTTGTCTGGAAGTGAATTCAGGTTAGTTCCATAGATAGTTATATGTGTCAGACGACCGAAGTACTGAAGCCAAGATGGTGGCGTAGGGAAGTATACATACTGCAGCATTAATATCTCCAACGTTGAACCAATGTTCTTCATAGCTTCATCATTCCAGTCCAGAATATTAACTGTCTCAATACTCAATTGTGTTAGATTCTTCAGATGTGAAAAAGCGTCGGGGATTCTGGTGAAGCTAGCGTTATAGATGGTCAAACCGTTCAACGTTGAGGCAGAACCGTCCAGGGCAGTGTCTTCTATTGTTGTAATGGGATTACTCATCAAGTAGACATATGTTAGATTTGAGGGTAAAGTCCCTGCTACTATTATCGTTATTGGGTTTCCCTGTGAAAAAAAAAACCAACAGTAAACATCAAAGCGAAATGAGCAAACATTTTAAATTACAAAAATTGTACATTTTAATATAGGGTGACGTGCAGCGTAGTGGCTTTGCATATGAGTGGTCCTTGGTTCATCCCCCAGACTTCGAGGGAGAGGAGATGGCTACTACCCTCATTTGCAGAGCCACTGAAATGTGAGATCGCTAACATCTCACACACCTACGGTATTAATAAATGCTATTTGTTACTTTACTTTACTTTACTCTACTAAATTTTAACACACACACACACACACACACACACATATATATATATATATATATATATATATATATATATATATATATATATATATATATATATATATATATATACGCACGCACACACACACATATGAAAGTAAGAGCAAATCGCTCGCAATCCTTGGGTGACAACAAACAACCAAATATAATATAAAAAAATAAAATCAATATTCAATCACTGAATCTGTATTTGTTTAGTGTAGTCTTGGTGTTATATATCCATCTTGTTCTAGGTCTTCCTCTGTCTTGTATCCGGATCTACTTATGTTATATGATCTTGTTGGTAGTTGGGTACGGGTCACTCTAATAAAGTGTACAAACCATTCTATGTGTTATTTCTAGATGTACTCTGTGCATGGTCTTATATTCTTTATTCTCCAAATATCATCATTACTCATTTTGCCTAATTTGGCCACTCCTGCGGCCTTTCTCAGGCATTTAATCTCTTATAAGTATTCTCTGCTGGACGGCTTTCAATCACGTTCCATTAAAATTGTCCAGGGACATTTTTTCTATTTATTTATTTCTTGAAGAGAGTCATAAAAGTTCGATAATTAAAATTTGTCAGTATCCACATTATTTATCTACGATTTATATTTGCTTATATTTTGAATTATGTGTATCTGTTACCGGTATTCTTCTTTATGATAATAATGAAATAATTCCTTTAGCTGTGAACAGGTAGCTGTTGGTAGCCATAAGCCTTTCTGACGAAATCATATGATCTTCGGAGATACGTGTGCTACGATACGTGCTATTAGCAGGCGGTGTGACGTTTCGTTAAGAGGGAAGAGTACATAATTGGTAACTTTAGTACGATCAAGTAAATCTTCTTGGCCATTTCAACCTCCACCTCCATTTTTGTATATCTCAGATTCTGCTGCTGGAGAAAGTAATTATAAAGACAAATAGAAAAACTGACAATGATGAAATAATGCCTTTAGCAGTGAGTAGGTAGCGTTTGTGGAACACATGGCCGTGTGGTTAGAACACTGTTCTCAGACCCTTGAAGTTCCGGGTTCAATCTAAGGTTTGGACTGGTTTTTTTTATTTCAGAGGTACAATCAAAATCATTCCTGTACATGTCGCGACGTCTGCTATGGCAAATTGGCCTTTATGTCCACAGCCCATAGAAAGCCACCCTGCACTCCTTCACAGGAAAACATGCAGTAACGAAAGGTAGCTTTTGACAACCCATAGCCTTCCTGACAAAAGCTCTATTTCTTCCTACTCGTGCAACTAAAGCGACAGCCAGGGTTGTCTGAAATGCATTTTTTTGCAAAGTGGGTTGGGAGGGTTGAGGGTTTATGGATGCATTTTTAGTCGTTTAGTCACCGAAAAGTGACATTTTAGTGCGTTACCGTCACAGGATGAGCCAAATATTTCATCATTTTTCTATCAGATTTATTGGCCCATCGACAGTGATGGTTCAACTGGCATTGCGCGTCACCAAGGTGTCTGCTAAAAAAGGACAAAGTTTCAATGTCAGCTGGCCTGTAATCGTCCGTCGTCCATGGGGACTATTTGATAGAAAACTGTACGAAATTGGCACAGAATATGACAAGGACAATTTTTCAAATTACGCCATATTTCTCCATTTCTGAAAAGAATACAATGGATCTATTTTTTTGTACCGTGAACTAGACGTCAAAGACCCGGTTTTTACACGGGAGAATAGGAATAATTAAAGTATATCTGTTGTTTAAAAGATACAGTAGATTTAATTTGAAAGTGAAGGAAGAGTGACTTTACCGCTTGAATAGACTAGAACAGTTTGGGAAAAAGCACGAACAAATGACTGTACAAGTGTCGATGACTCTTGTTCCATGATTAGAATAAAGGAGCTTGATTTGAAATGTGGTGTCGCTAGAAAGGATAGTTTTCGTGGGCGAGAAAGAATGATGGTCAGTCAACGTGTAATGGCGGATACACTCAAGGAAAGATCTGAGCACCTATGGATAAGGACTTGTCCAGGGTGCAATGACGATGATCCAACGACTAACTAACTAACTAGAGCAAGTAGTCATTCTAAACTCCAGAACTGCACACGACTTACTTTTCAGCCACATGTACACAAAGTTTAAGTTTAGCAACACAGGCTTATGTACATGTGGACAAGCACCTCAGTCTGAGTTGTGGGGGATCTAATGGGAAGCAAAGAATAGTGACATTGTTACATGTCATGTATGATGTAAATTGCGACTAAAGAAGTTTAGGGGTTCTGCGTCTGTTCATCCCATATAGGGTAAAAATAACTCATAATCCATGCTGAAGTCGGATGTTTCTGGTAAAAAAGGTGCTGATATCGCAGTTCAGCTGTTGTTGTTCGTTTATCACAAATGATGAGTACTAGGTGTTACATTCGCATTCGAAATTCAGTAAGAGTTATGTTTTTGAATATGAGTTTGTAGTTGACAAGTAAGCACTTGTCTGTCCGATATGTTCTTGGACTTTTCAGGCATCATGTGAGGACCACTGTAGATGACTTTTCATCTACCCGTGAATATGTAACTGCTTTCCACTCTTGACCCTCCCACATGTATCTCTATCTATATCTTACTAATCACCCCTCGACTCTACCTACAAGTAAGACACTGAAAACGGTGTAATAACAATTAATATTCCAAATTTGATTTGTATGATTATTACAAAATTATTTTTACATACCCATTGTTGTCAATACCTTATGTTTTCTTCTCTTTCTATGAAGTTCTTCACCTTTCTTCTATATATCCACATCTGAAAAGCATCAATTCAATCATCTCTTTCCACTTCAAGGTTTTCCCTTATTATCCATGTTTTAGAACCTTACCTTAATGTAGAATAGATATATCTCTTTACACTTCTCAGTTTTAGTTTGAAATTTATTTGAATATTTACAATTGGCTTATATTAATGAAAGTATGTATGGATATTCCTTTTCTCCTTCTAACTTTTGTTTTACATTTACATTGTTTATGATGATGTGTCTCAGATATAGGAAACTGTCGACTTTTTTCAGATTCTCGTTATTGCTTTCTCTTCGTTTACACAGATTATAAAAATTTATTATTTTATTTTTGATGTTAATATTTAATCCATATTCGTTATTTATTTTTTAGACTAGTTCAAGTTCATTCTCTATTAAGAGGACTGTGCCATTAGCATATGGTAGATTGTTTATTATATTTCTATTTATCTTGAGTCCTACCATTTCTTTGATCTGTTAGAATGCTCCTCGCTGTGTAGATGTTAGATAGGTTGGGTGATGAAATACATTCCTTGTCTCACTCCTTCTTGTATCTATATGTATGTTGACTTGCAACATTCGTAATTTATTAAAGCTTTTTGATACGAATATTTATTTACGATCAGTATAATCAATCTTTTTATCACAGCCTATTTGATAATCTGTTTGATCAGTTTGTTTAATCAGTTTTTTATTATGATCACGATGAAGTAATCAATTTAGGTGTGCGCATGTAGCATTTGAGTGCCTTTATCCTCTGTGGCAAATGCTCTGGTTCTGCACAGTTGAGTAACTGAGGAGACATCCAGACTCATACAGTTTGGTTATGTTATTTTTGTTGCATACTTAGGGTATAGTTATATTTTTTTTATTTTTAGGGGAGCGGAGGTTGTGGATGCATGTTTAGTCTCCGAAGGGAAGCATTTCAGTGCTGCAGTATCTCGGGCTCATCGCGTCATTCCAGGAGTGTAACTTATACGTCTGGGCCAATGAGTTCAACATTTTCTGTCAGTACTTTTGACTCATCTGCAGTAATGGTACATCTAGCATTTACCTCCACATAGAAGTCTACCGAAATTACACAAAAGTGCAGCGTTCACTTGTCTGCACCACTTGGTCATTAAATGGTACCACTTAACAGAAGAAAAAAGTACGAAATCGAGACAAGACTTGCAGTGACAATGATGACGTTTTCACAGGTGACAGTTGCCTATCTCCAACCTTTCTTAGTTGTCTCCTACGACATGCATTGAAACAAGACGTTGACTTTATACTCTACATCCTGAACTAGAAGTCCAGGTCACGGTTGACGCAAGTGAGTAAATTAGTTTAAGATTTGAGCTTACATCTAAAGATAGCGACGTGTAGCCAGATATGTTTCTACCAGTCACTAGATTCAGAGTCCGGAGTCCTTTTTGAAAACATAAAATATATGTTCCTCCACATTCGCATTCCTGAAAAAGAAAGAATAGAACCAGGTTCATCTAATTATACATGTTTTAGTACAGTGTTTCTCAACGTTCTCATGCCAACGTCCCCTCTAGTACACATTTTACAGACTTAGTTTAGATTCAGTCAAGTAGACGAGAAAAAGGGAAGAGCAAGACTAAGAGAGAAGATGTTTAACAACCTGGCATGTGGCATGGGAGAACATCGGTATCGGAAATGATTGACAGCACATGAAGCAGAAGAACGTGAAAAAATTATAATAAACGTTACACAGAATAGACCAGAAGAAGAAGTATAGATATTATACGTCTGCATGCCCGTATGTCTAATAATTTCATCGGACGCCTTGTGTTGCAGGGGCCCTAGAGGGGGGAAATCGCAGCATTGTTTACCTTCTATGCATGTTGTAAGAGGCTACTAAGGAGGTTATTGAGTTGAGTTTGCCATCCCATCCTATATAGGGTAAAAATACCATGCTAAAGTCGGATGTGTCAGATAGAAAAAGCTGATATCGCAGCAATGCTGTAAACCATCACAAAGCGCATCCGTTCTGCGGGCTACATCGTGATAATCTGTAGGAGTTTGAGAATGAGCGCAGAAGAAGAAGAAGATAATCTCAACAACCGCTTAAGTCAGTCGCTCTCAGTTTGGGTAATATAGTCCTCTTGTGTCGGATTATAATATTTTTTGAAATTGAAGTGTAACAGACCCGTCCGAGCTGCTGGTTTTATGTGAAAGACAAACAACAAAACTTACAGTGATCAAGCTTACAAACTATAGGTGACTTTCAGGAAAAGTGACTTGCAGGGAAAGTGACGAAGAGAAAGTGACTTGTAGGGAAAGTGAAAAGAGAAAGTAACTTGCAGAGAAAGTGACAAAGAGAAACTGACTCATGAAAATTTGAGAGTTGAAGAATAGTTGTGAAAGTTTCTCTATCTGTAATCTGTCTGTCTATTGTCTTATCTCTGGGTTTGCTGTGGGACATCGCAGGACTGATTGACGATCGGTTTTCGAGCTATGACACGTTTGATCGCATGATATGCAGTAATATTGTGACGTCTCAGATTGTGTGTAATTCCTTCAATCCTCCTTCTTCTTGGTCTTCCGCTGCCTCTTGGCGTTTCTATTTTCATGCAGTATTCTCTTGCTGCTGGCCAATGTTGGTTTATTCTCATTATGTGACTGTACCATTTCAGTTAATATTATAGCTCTATAATTGGTAATTTATGACCATTGAAACTAACATAGACCGATGTCTATCCCGACACTTAAAAATAACGTTTACTTTTTAAAAGGTGCATCACTATCTTGTGACATAAGTTTCAAGAACGTGGTCTTCCTTATGGATTCTCTGAACACCCTGCGACTCTAGACGAGTTGACATGTCACAGCTAAAGACATGAGTAATTAAGTAATCTGATATATCACTGCACCATCGTCGTCTAAACGGTTGAGTAAACACAATGACGTATTTTCATTTGATGTGTGTTGAAAATTTCCTCTAGAATTTGCGTGTGTTTAATAATTCCGTGAGACAGTTAGATCATAGACAAACTGTGTGAGTATCAACTCACTAAATTCTACATTGTAACAATAGCAGGGTTAACAGCAATTATATAGCGATAACTAAACACAAATCCAACATGAAGTTAGGGACATGGAACGTGAGAAGTGTTCCCAGTGGCGACCTATTTCTGCGAAACATGGACAAAAAACACAACTACAGTCAAGACAATAGAGGCTTTCTAAATGAAATGTTTATCCTGTTGGAGCCTTAAAGAATTAGTTGTCTTTCTTTAAAAGTAACCAATACTTCTTAATCTTTCTCGCTTCAGTTCCCGTTATTTATTGTTCAAATTATTACCTTCTTTCTTCCATGCCACTTTCTCGCTTAAATTCCTGTTATTTATTGTTCAAATTGTCACTTTGTTTCCACTCCACGTCCTGTGTTTCACCCCACGAATAAAATTCGAAATTATTTTCCGTGTTCGTGGAGGTCATATGGTAGACGTTTAGAACCACTGAGCTATATGCTCTGTTCACTCTAAGAATGAAATGGGTCAGTTTTTAAATTTCATTAAAAAAAATTTTTTTAATATTGTTTTTACATGTCATCAGCTATTTAAAAATCACATGTTGTCGCGGAGTACTGTGGGGGTGTGTTTTGACCCACTTCATTCTTAGAGTGAATTGACTTTCATTGACTTTTCATAGTCCACCTTTCTATCGCTCTCTCCTTGTGTATAACATACCAACCACTTTGAGAAACACTGATTAGAACATACAAGCACGATCTAAAAATTAGTAGAAATAACATGTTTATAGTAGATCTAACTTGTCTATCTATACGACGATAGTTACAGTCAGCATAAAAATAGATTGTGTGAAATAGTGTGATGAGAACAGCTGGCCCCCTATTCTTGCTCGGTTCAGTAGGAGCACAGGAGACCAGCTATAGATTATCTTCTCTCATTAAACATTTCTTAAAACAGAAAAATATTGTACGTACATCTACATTAGTGAACACCGCTAGAATGTTACCGGGGTCTGACAGGAGATAACATTATTATAACACAGTGATCTGCATCCGTGGTTTTTATCGGCTGTCGATACAAAGTATCCACAAAGTGACCAATAAAAAAAAAGGAAAAAGTCAAACAGCTTCACTTTTGAAAGATGATTTCCGATCAGTAGGTCACATATCTATAACATTGACGAAGTATTCGAACAATCGTTAAGTTATGATTGCTCGATCATCACTTGAAAACAGGATCATACACACAGTCATGAACTATTTTTATTAAACACATCAGCAAATCTGTCTAAGAGACTAACCTGATAGGGACAGTCAGCACGAAGAACAATAACCCAGAAGAATTTCCACAACCAGACATATGTAACCAATCGATTGAAGCTCATTGTTATGATCTCCGCTCTCGTCAGATAGTAATTACTTGTGCATCTGTTGGACACAGAATGAAATGTTTTGTTAAGAATAATAATTATGCTGATATTGATACAATGTTAGATTTCTTAGAGTCCATCCCGTGTGGAGTTGGTTATCATGTCCTTCGATAGCCTCATGTTGCATGAGATGTCAATAAGAGGCCATGTTGTCAAGCATCTTTCCTCTTGGTCTTCCCCTACCATCATTGCTCCTCATGTTGCCTGTTGTCACGATATGTTGAGTCTTTCCTCTTCTCATGATATGTCTAAAAATGTACATGATCTCTTTATGATACCGGAGATTAGCTCTCGTTTTATCATTAACTCATCTCAAGGTATCTGTTAACCATGCATAAACATCAACAAAAACAAGCAGTCAATATCATATTTTTACAGCCAAACAGAGATAGTCGCTTTAACAATAACAAGTAACAGTATAAACTAAGATAGCAAATGTTTACTTCAATAATTAACAAGTAACAGTATACACTAAGCTAGCAAATACTTACCTTCAAGAATTAACAGTATATAAACTAATATAGCCAATACTTACCTTCAACAATTAACAAGTAACAGTATAAACTAAAGTAACAAATGCTTATCTTCAACAATTAACAAGCAACAGTATAAACTAAAGTAACAAATGATTATTTTCAACAATTAACAAGTAACGGTATAAACTAAAGTAACAAATGATTATCTTCAACAATTAACAAGCAACAGTATAAACTAAAGTAACAAATGCTTATCTTCAACAATTAACAAGTAACAGTATCAACTAAGATAGCAAATGTTTACTTCAATAATTAACAAGTAACAGTATAAACTAAGGTACCACATGCTTACCTTCAACAATTAACAGTATATAAACTAATATAGCAAATACTTACCTTCAACAATTAACAGTATATAAACTAATATAGCAAATTCTTACCTTCAACAATTAACAGTATATAAACTAATATAGCAAATACGTAGCTTCAACAGTTAACAAGTAACAGTATAAACTAAGATAGCAAATGCTTACCTTCAACAACTTGAGTTCATCTGATTTGATTTAAAAGCATGTCTGTTTTAGCATGTGCTGTTTTTATTTATATCTTGTTAGTACTAAATCGCACTGCTGAATGTTATCAAATTTGTAACCTATTTCTGTGGAACTCGCATGAATGTAAACAGCTGAGACAAGTCCAACCATTTATTAACAGAAATGTTTGTAGCGAAATCAGTATTCAAGAAAAATTCCAGTGAAATGTGTTCTCCAAATGTTTACAAATATGTTCTCCAAATATTTACAAATGTGTTCTCCAAATGTTTACAAATGTGTTCTCCAAATGTTTACAAATATTGCTCGTGAATGAAAAAGGATATGTACCTCTAATGGCGAGGAACGATCGCTTCAGCCGCGGATGATATTCTAATTTCGCTGCAAGTATATTAGAGCTGTAACCATACAAACTAATGTAGATTTGTTCGAATCACGACCCCAAAGTATGACTCTGTGGCATAAAAGTACAGATCTTATATCTGTAGGGCTAGAGTATCAGGTTCAAATTTTGCAGCATGTATTTGTGCATCAGGACCTTCAGAAAACAATGGAGATTTACTGAACGTATATATATTATCTAGAATCTCACTATAGCCAACAAATTATGATTTGATTTGTACATACCACATAGAATAAGCTACAAATGTGGACGTTTCAAAACTATGGAACACTATCTATCTATCTCTATCTATACGCTGTGGTCCTTGTTTGCCTTGAAAAGTCAGGGGCGGAAGAGTTCTCTGGAGATGGCCTTCTTGTGTGCTGTTTGTAAGCTTGTTTCTGAGGCTTCTTTGTTTTCTGTGATCAATCTTTTACATGGTCTGCCTTTGGCTTTATAGCCGTGATGCCTATGTGTCATGGCCATTTGTGGCATGCTATCTGTTGGTAGTCTGGAAGCGTGTGAAAACCACTTGATCTGTTGTCTGTTGGTGTGTTCCAATACTGGTATTGTTTTGGTTATCTGTCTGATGTTATCGTTTCTAATTCTATCTCTTAATGACACTGTGAGTATTCTTCGTAGACATGTCATTTCTGTTGTCACTATTTTTCTTTTGTCTTGTGCTGTCATTGTCCAGGTTTGGCACTATTAGCACAGTGATGGAATAATAATAGTCTTGTATAATGCAACATTAGTGTCTATGTTTACATTTGGAACACTACCCTCCATCTAAAATAAAATTGTAAAACCAGCCTAGAGATGAGATTACAAGCCTCAACAACTGGCATAGAGAAGAAGAGAGACTAACTCATGTATCCTGGTCGGGTGGCGGTGGTTATATTATCGTCAAACTTTCTAACATACCCTTCTTATCTTAGACAATCGATACTAAGTGAGACTGATGTCAAACTGTATGACAATAGTACTTGTGTAAAACTGTATGACAATAGTACTTGTGTAAAACTGTATGACAATAGTACTTGTGTAAAACTGTATGACAATAGTACTTGTGTAAAACTGTATGACAATAGTACTTATGTAAAACTGTATGACAATAGTACTTGTGTAAAACTGTATGACAATAGTACTTGTGTAAAACTGTATGACAATAGTACTTGTGTAAAACTGTATGGCAATAGTACTTGTGTAAAACTGTATGAGAATAGTACTTGTGTAAAACTGTATGACAATTATATTTGTGTAAAACTGTATGGCAATTGTACTTGTGTAAAATTGTATGGCAATAGTACTTGTGTAAAACTGTATGACAATAGTACTTGTGTAAAACTGTATGGCAATAGTACTTGTGTAAAACTGTGTGACAATAGTACTTGTGTAAAACTGTATGACAATAGTACTTGTGTAAAACTGTATGACAATAGTACTTGTGTAAAACTGTATGGCAATAGTACTTGTGTAAAACTGTATGACAATAGTACTTGTGTAAAACTGTATGACAATAGTACTTGTGTAAAACTGTATGACAATAGTACTTGTGTAAAACTGTATGACAATAGTACTTGTGTAAAACTGTATGACAATAGTACTTGTGTAAAACTGTATGACAATAGTACTTCTGTAAAACTGTATGACAATAGTACTTCTGTAAAACTGTATGACAGTCATCATCATCAACATCAAGTGCCGTCTCCGCAACGAAGGATGGCTGCAACAGATCTCCAACATCCCCTGTCTCTTGTCGTGCACTCTGCTAGAGTGAAACCTGTCCATCGTGTGATGTTACTCTCCTACATGTATCTCTGTCCACCTTTTGCTCGCTTCCCTTTGACTTTAACCTCAAGTAAGGTCTTCAATAAGGTGTCATGTCTTTTAATGTGTCCAAAATATTTTATTTGCCTGATATTTATTTCTCTTAGTAGTTCTTTCTTAATATTAAGGGTTTTTAGCACCTCTTTATTTGTTTTCTTCTCTTTCCAAGATATTCTCCCTATTCTTCTATACACCCACATCTCTGTGTAGATATTAAATGAAATTGGTGATAAAATGCGTCCGTGTCTTACTCCTATTCTTATTTCTATGTTTGGTGAGTAGCTGTTTTCACACCTTATTGATGCAGTTTTTACCTTAAAGTCCCTCTCAGCTATTCAATCCCCTCCCTGCAACGCTTGAACTGGTAAAATGCTGTATTGACAGTTTTTGTATTGATGCAGTTTGTTCCCAATATATATTTATAATTAGTCTGATGTCTTTTCAAACTATGCTTATTTCTTGAAGACATTTGATTAATTTTTATATTGGAATCTGTCAAAGGCCTTGCTGTAGTCTATGAAGCAAATATATATATTTTTTTGGACTTCTATATATTTATCTATCACTAGCCGGATACTCAGTATAGCATTTCTGGTTCCTTTGTTTTTCCTAAAACCAAATTGTTCATCACCGATCTCCGTGTCTATCTTGTTCTTAATTCTTTCATGTATTATCTTGAGAAGTATTTTAGTTAAAGTGACTCATTAGTCTCATTAGACTTATAGTTCTCTATTCTGTACAGTCCACAGCCCTGGGCTTATTAGGTAGTGGTATGAATATTGCTGATGTTAGGTCTTTAGGTATGTGGCCTGTTTCATATATGTATTTGCAAAGTACTGTGATAATATCCAAACCAAATTCATTTAGAGCTTTTATTATGTCTGCTGTTATGTTGTCGGAGCCTGCAGCCTTTCCACCTTTTATTGATGTTATTGCATTTTCGACTTCTGCTTTCAGTATTTGCTAGTCCATCATTGTTGTCTATTATTGGTTTTTTGTTCCGTTGGTCGTCAAACAGTTCAGTCACATAATCTGTCCATCTTGTAAGTACTTCTGTTTTATCAAATATTTTTTCCGCCGGTTTTTATCTTTAATAGGATTAAAGATTTATAGGATTTTTCTTATTTGTGATCTGCCTTATCTCCTTATGCATTAATTGTGTCTTCTGTTGTATGGACATCTCCTCTATTTTACTGCATTTTGTTTCTAGCCATTGTTTTTTCGCTGTTCTGCACATGTTACGTATCTCCTTGTCTATAATTTAGTAGTTTAGGGTATTTTTTTAGCTTTCTTTCTTGCTTAAATTTTCTCTAAAATTTCATCTGTCATTCATGTTTGTTTGTTCTTGGCTTTTCTTATTGGTGAACTTTCCTTTGATGTTTGAATACTTTTCCTTAGGCTATTCCATGTATTGACTATTTTCACTTGGATTTTTCCTTCTGTATTGTTCCATGCATTCTATCATTAGATGTTCATATCTATTCCTTACATCTACAAGGTATTTTTGTTGTATGTCTGGTTGTTTTAGTGCTGATGCGTCTATCTGTGGTTCTTGAACTCTTCCATGTTCTATCTTTTTAAGTTTGACATTTATTTTGCACAGCACTGGATTGTGGTCAGAGTTGATATCTGCTCCTGGGTATATTTTAGTGTTCTTGACACTATTTCTAAATCTGTTGCTGATCATAATAAAATTTCTCTGGTTCCCCTTTCTGTCTCCAGGACTTTTCCATGTATATAATCTTCTATTTTCATATTCAAAGAATGTATTACATATGATCATGTTGTTCTCCTCACAGAACGGTATAAGTCGTTCTGTATAAGACAACATCATTCTTCCTCTTCTTCTTCTGCGTTCGTTCTCAAACTCCTGCAGATTAGCAGGATGTAGTCCGGAGGACTAAATGCGCTGTGTCATGGTTTACAGCATTGCTGCAATATCTGCGCCTTTCAGCTGACACATCCGACTTCAGCATGTCATTAGATCACTGACCCTATATGGCATGGGACAGCCAACTCCATCCCATAACCTCCTTAGTAGCCTTTTACGACATGCTTGAAAGGTAAACAGTGTTGCTATTTTTTACTCCTCTTTCGGGCCCTGGCAACACAGGGCGAGACAACATCAAGGAATGGATAAGACACGATTTTTCCTCACTCACCCACATTCCTGATAATAAGAATTGCTGGAGGACTCTGTGTGCTGAAACATCCAATATGGTACCCCTACGACCCTGAATGGTAACGGGTTTATTTATTTTATATATTGATACAGTCTCTATTTATACAGGTTTTCCTGTACTAGAATTAATTATATTCCTCAAATGTCAGTGATACATCTCATAAGTTAACCCAAATTTCAGAACAGACATAACATAAAAAATAATAATTAAACGCATATTTAACTTAAAAGGTTAGCATAACTGTCTTTATCCCCCTGGTAGGAGTGAAGGTCTATATAGACTTCTTTGAGAGAACTCCAGATTGTGTAAGGCTTAATGTATTCCCGTTCACATAAGGAATTTTCTCTCTTGTAGGAATTATTGAGTTTATCCTTATGATTGGTAGAAGATTATGATTGTCTGTATATTACAGAAACCAGCCTTCAGTTTAATACACTGAGTGTCTGTATATTACGGAAACCAGCCTTCAGTTTAATACACTGAGTGTCTGTATATTACAGAAACCAGCCTTCAGTTTCATACACTGAGTGTCTGTATATTACAGAAACCAGTCTTCAGTTTCATACACTGAGTGTCTGTATATTACAGAAACCAGCCTTCAGTTTCATACACTGAGTGTCTGTATATTACAGAAACGAGCCTTCAGTTTCATACACTGAGTGTCTGTATATTACAGAAACCAGCCTTCAGTTTCATACACTGAGTGTCTGTATATTACAGAAACCAGCCTTCAGTTTCATACACTGAGTGTCTGTATATATACAGACACCAGCCTTCAGTTTCATACACTGAGTGTCTGTATATATACAGACACCAGCCTTCAGTTTCCTACACTGTGTGTTTGTATATATATACGGACACCAGCCTTCAGTTTCATACACTGAGTGTCTGTATATTACAGAAACCAGCCTTCAGTTTCATACACTGAGTGTCTGTATATTACAGAAACCAGCCTTCAGTTTCATACACTGAGTGTCTGTATATTACAGAAACCAGCCTTCAGTTTCATACACTGAGTGTCTGTATATATATACAGACAACAGCCTTCAGTTTCATACACTGAGTGTCTGTATATTTACGGAAACCAGCCTTCAGTTTCATACACTGAGTGTCTGTATATATACGGACACCAGCCTTCAGTTTCATACACTGAGTGTCTGTATATATACGGAAACCAGCCTTCAGTTCCATACAGTGAGTGTATGTATATATATATACAGACACCAGTCTTCAGTTTCATACACTGCGTGTCTGTAGTTTTCTGAAATCTATTTGTCTTCGTTCATCTCAGGTTTTAGGTGTTTCGGGATTCTTCATCTGGAACAAGTAGATTCATTAATGTATGTGTTAATTAGAGATAACAGCGTAGCCAGGTGAGGTTTTTCTGATACAACACTGCGACAGGATTAGCAATTCGACAGTGAGAACTCATAGTGCTCGTAGTAAAATGCAGGGTGTTCCGAAGACATAAACTGGCACCACCACAATCTTGGAATATATTAAGAGACAACACATCAAAAGATTTACACACATCAGCAGACTACCATCGGACATCATCCCACAGCAAGCTATGCTATACAGATACAGTGAGGGCAGATCTAGAGACCGACCACGAAAAAGATGGACCACTGAAATAAAAGAGGCGACAGATCCCACAATATACTCAGCACACACACGCGGACCGTCTCCAGAAAACACTTGTTAACCTGACGCTGAAAGGCAATAAAGGGATTAGCGAGGGATCTCAGGTTTAGGATAGGTTATTTCCTTCCTCTTTGTTCTTGATGTATTTCTAGTTGATGTGCAAATCTGCTGATAGGATTCTGAAAGCCTTCTAAACGTAATTCGCTATTAGGTTTACTTGATTCTTGACATTCTATTTATTATTTATCACTTGGCAATTCATTTATTGGCGACTATTACTTGAGATGGGTATTGGTTGGTCCAACCTTCACTGTTCTCTGTAAACCGGCCATTATACAAAAAGGGGAGAGATCTTACAATTGATGCTAGAGACTTAGCCGACATAGGTTTCGTAACATCGGTCTCGCAGATAATTGCCAGGCGACCAGAGAAATAGGTGGCAACCAATGTTTTACAGTCTTGCCGTCTCCTCGTTGAAATGTATTCACATGTAAACGGCCGAGGTCTGCACAGCGTGAAGTGTGATGATCTCGAATGAGAGGGATGACGAGTTCCGTCAGTTGAAGTGGGCGCCATACACGGATAGACAGTCAGGTCGAGTGATAATCCTTTGAAAGGGAAATTAGCAGGTTGAGAATTAAGAATTTGTGTCAAGACTTAGTGAAGCCTTCTGGTGGAGCGAGCGGTCAGTTAGAGGGGCCGGGCCAGAATCTATTGACAGGAGAATGTGATGTTGTATCGTGCATGTAGCATATATGCTAGAAGCAGACGAACGTGAGGTCTCGATACAAAAGATAGACGGTGATAACATTCGACATTAAACAGTAGAGTTAGTTGAGTTGAGGAGACTTCAGACATGGACTTCGGACGGATTTCAAACACGGGTCCGGTAGTCGGAGAGTCAGTCAGTCATCCAGGCCTGTAGTGCAGGCAGTTAGCGGGACTTAGAGTCCATAGCTAGTTGGTAGAACTCCGTTGCTCTGCCACGTAGCAAAGGAGTCTTGTTATCACCCTCGGAGGTGAACTGAGGCACTTAAGGATTGGACCTGCCAAAAGTCCAAGTCCAGAGCAGGACTTAGCGCGAATAGTCTGAGTCCCTAGATAAAGTCTGAGATGGCAGTTTCAGAAAGTGTTAGTAGTTCGAAGTGTGATAGCTTCCAGATCTGGATAGGCTATAGAATATACAGCAGAATATCTTGATATGCTGTCTTTATTATATGACTTATAATGTACGAGATGCCTGGGCAGATTATTGTATTGTTATCGTAATATTGTGATTTGTCATTAAGCTTTTGTGTTGTGCTTAGAGTACAGAGTTGGACCTTCTATATTTATCATGTCAAATGAATGTTTTACTGTCAGTTGAGTACATACTAACACACCACAGATGTTTATAAACTGCTACAGATAGTGATGCTTTCTATTTTCATATACGTCAGTATTAGTTACTGATTACATCACGCGCCAGGGGAGAAGAAAGCTATTGTCATCGGAACCTAGTAATAGCACCAGACAACAGAACTTATGGTTCTGATGTATCTAATCATTGTTCCGAGTATCGGAACCTTATATTACACTCGTGATTGCAGTTAAGACACCGCTGCATTTCTGTACATTTATTCTATGAGAACGTGTAGAAAGTGTGGTATAAATTTGCTCTGTGATGTTTATATTTAACAGTGCCTTACTTTACCAGTAATTTAACAATCCTAAATCCATTACCAGTAATTTAACAAGCATAAATCAATTACCAGTAATTTAACAAGCATAAATCAATTACCAGTAATTTAACAATCCTAAATCCATTACTAGTAATTTAACAATCCTAAATCCATTACCAGTAATTTAACAAGCATAAATCAATTACCATTAATTTATTAAGCCTAAATCCATTACCAGTAATTTAATGAGTATATATCCATTACCAGTAATTTAACAAGCCTAAATCCATTACCAGTAATTTAACAAGCCTAACTCCATTACCAGTAATTTAACAAGCATAAATCCATTAACAGTAATTTAACAAGCCTAAATCCATTACCAGTTATTTAAATATATATATATATATGTATGTATATATATGTATGTATATATATATATATATATATATATATATATATATATATATATATATATATATATATATATATATATATATATATATATATATATATATATATATATATATATATATAATCTAGTAGTATCATAGGTCTCATTCTGCTGGACAGCCAGGACTCAGGTCAGCAAAGAAATTGTATATAGATGTCTGTCCACAATCACCATTCACATATCTAACATTCAGAATCCAATGTTCTAAACTTTTCTCCATACAGGTACACACTAAACCAGGTGTACCCGTGATATAAAAGTACGACAAGCCTACCAAAGATGAAAGTGCTAACGGTAAGCGTGTGAATCTTGTGTACGTAAGATCTAGATCTATAAGTTTTGGAAGGTTCTTA